>VYZX01009657.1:275358-384833 GCA_013401335.1 Brachypteracias leptosomus | reverse complement strand
CCCCCCAAGCCGGCACCGCCACACACAAAAATTTACGTATACCGTGCAATTTGTGGCAGACGCACCATGTAACAACAAATTTACAACAGGCATACCATGAAAATGGCTGTGTCAATATAACGACAAACTGTGGCAACACAACAGCTGTCATGGAGACTTTTGGACCAGAGAGGGAGACGCCGGAGGAGAGGGTCTCAGGAGATGGTCATAATCTAACTTAAACATCAACTCTGCAATCCTAGCCCCTGAAGCATAGGTGGAAACATCACTATTGCTGATCCTTTGTACAAAAACAGTCAGATGCTTACATCACTTGACTGTTTGTCCTGCTTTTTTTTTTTTTTTTTTTGTGGTGTTTTTGTTTTTGAATCCCTGTAGTCCAGGCTAAGGATGGTTTGGATGCTCTGGAGCTGAAATATAGCTATCACATAGACAGCAATCTTTACACTTGTTTGTGATTATGCTATGTAAAAAGTGATTTTGCTAGGTAAAAAAATGCAACTACCAACCCAGACCATTTTCATTTGCATCAGAAGAGGGGAAAATGAAAAGCACCGATCCCCTAGGGAACCCTCCTCAAAATAATCTGTTGTTGAAAGTAAACGTGATCAATATAATTGTTTGGTTAACTGTTTTAATAATTGAAATGACAAGGTGTGTCATGGGAATATGAGGAAAGGATTCCCAATCTCATGTTTTCCAGAGTATATCCAGAAAAGTTCAGTGAGGGCAGTTCAGGCATACTGGTGCTATGCTGAGAACAGGAGACAGAATGGGAGCCCTTTCTTTACTTGAGCTGTTATTCCATGTTAAGAGGCACAGCTGTCAAATCTGGTAATTTTTTTTGGTAGTTGGGATGTGGAATCTATAAAATTTCTGTAATGAATGTTTTCTTGTTAATGTACCAGAAACAGCCTAGTTCCAAGGAATGGAGAGAGCCGTAAAACATGAGTTTGGCCAGAGTGCTTCTTTCCTTATGCTACTTAGACCTCTACAGTTACTTATGGAGGAGATTTTTTTTCCCCTGCTCATTTCCCCTTGTCTCCTCTGGCTTTATCAAGGTCTTCAGGAGGATGACCTGCCAGGACAGCTGCAGCCAGCAGGAGAGAACAGAGCCAAGAACAAGATTTGCTAGGGCAGAAAAACAGGGCTTCTCAGCTGCTAACCCCACGTGAGGAGCTCCTCCTCCCTGTCCCTCTTGGGGGACCCGGGGCTGGCCGCAGAGTTCAGCACACCCAGCCTAAGTGAAAACCACTCTTCATTTTTAATTTTTTTTTTTTAACAATAGCTTTTCCATAATAATGAAAGCAAGAATAATTCCAAGTAGGTAGACAGAAATGGAGGAGGAGGAAAATGGAAGAGAAAGGAGAGGAAGGGGAGTGAAAGAATAGCTATTGGCAGTTATTTTTGAAACCCTTTTGAATGCTTCACAGCAATTTTTAGGAGAAACTTGGCTATTTTTTTTTTTTGCTTCTTGCATGTATGCGCAATATTCTTATGACTGGGAGAATTCAGTGATAGCCTCGTTATAGAAAGTTGTCTATATGATATATTGGCAAGCAAAAGATATCGGCAGATAAAAGGATAAACAGGAAAAAAAATCTGTTACGCGGGCATATTATGGCTTCAGCCACATCATTCAGTGATGAAAGGTAATTCCTCTGGCTGCTGATAGCCAGAGGAAAATTTTCAGGGAGCTGCCAGTGAAAAATGCTATTTTTCTTAATGTATATATGGAACTCCAGCACAGAGCATGTGGTGTTTCTGTGGCTAATGAATTCTAAAGCCAAGCCAGGAGCTGGAAATACACAGAAAGTCCCCACTGCAGGGATCTTTGGCACCATTGTGTGCCTCTGTGGCTGAGACAATGGGAACAATTTTATGCTAATCAGCGGAAATAAAATGCAACATTTTGGTACAAGAGAAATTAGCTGACACCAGCACTTGGACTTTTCTCAGCAGAAGTCTTGGTTTGAGGGTTTTCAGAGTGGATAATGCTGTGAGGCACTTCAAACCTAATGCAAGTTCTGGCAACTGGAACATGTGCAACTTCTTTTTTTCCCTCTTTATTGTTCTGGCAAGTAGAATACATGCAACTTCTTTATTTTCCTATCTTTTTCTTTCTGACTTTAGTACCTTAAACGATATAAACGATGTCTTGCTTACAATAACTTATTTCTTCTTTGGATGGCAGGATCTACTACTTTCGCATGCCTAGTTTAAATGTCCTGCTTAAGGGTACTTAAAAGTGATTGATAATAGGTCCTCAGAAAACAAATACAAAATCAGAGGCAGTGGCAGAGAGAGGTCAAAGGCAAAGGGCCAGTGGGGGTGAATGTGGTCAAGTAATAGGGGGTGATAGGCAGAGGAGGCTGCAGGAATGTGTTAGGGGTGTATTCTAGGGAAATCTCGCTGTTGGATTGCCTCCTGAAAGTCTTTTCAGCCAGTCCTGCTACCAAAGCAGAGCTTTTCCTGGACTTTTATGGGTAACCCTTGGGTAACGTGTGTGAAACGAATATTGTATGTCATGCCGTGCTTCACATTGAACAGTGGAGAGACACACACACACAAAATCATATAGCCTTTTTTCCTTGCAATGAGACTTCTGCTCAAAGAAGTAGTGAAACGAGTAAGTTAAGGTGCTACTTGTTACAGTTTTTATAAGCATACTACTTTAATTGGGATTCACGATTTTGGGAGACAAGGCAAGCAGTGGTCATGGGCTCAATGCATTGGAGTGGGAACACGAACAAAGCCAGATACCACTGTTTAAATCACAAATCTGCTGGTAGAGAGTGAGGATTCTGTGAGTGTTTTTGTCAAGAGGGAGCAGACCCTGAAGCCAGGATAGACAGCTTCAGGGATGCACAATTCTGCTTTTCAATATCAAGATGTGTAAATTGGACTGTGGAGTAACTTAGGATGTAAAGGCAGAAACATGGAATGAGTTAAAATCTTTGATTAAAGAATTACCTGTCTTCTATGAAGCCAATACTCCCAATGGGTCTGGCTCTGTGGTAAATATGGTTTGTCTGACAAAGCCTTTCTTGGATAATTTGCATTAGCTTGTGCTGAAGTGTCTACTGCTGGGGATTTTTAGCAGCACAAGGACTGCAGAAGTGCTTTGGTTACACAGTAATAAACTATATTTTAATGTCCAAATGAATACAGTTGTTCAGCCACTAGTCTTGTATCCCATCCAAGAAAAAAAATCAGAAGTAGCCCTTAAAAATGAAAGCTTTTTATGGCAAAAATAACGACTGACCAAGAACAGAACACAGAGAGTGCGAGGGCAGTTTGCAAAACTGGCATTAAAGAATATGAGTGGAATTGGTTGAAAATGAATCTTAAAATACATGGAGCATTGGTTTGTGCTCCACAAGATTCAAAGGGCTTTTTTGAGGGTGGTGGTAACTATTCTCTCTACTGTTTTATCAAAAAAAAAGGGAAACATTTAAATTAATAAGCCAAAGGAAAAAAAATGTTGCTACTGCCTACAGTAAAAACGATATTTTAAAAGGCCATTTTATCAAAACCATATCCTTCAAATTATCTGTGACTAACTGGTACATGATGAAAACCAAACTTTGTAGACACTAAAATCAAACCACATTGGCTGCACTGACAAATATTTTTTTAAATGAAAATACTTGTTCCATGAGTTTGACAAACTTAGTAAGAGAGGATTTATATCTCTACAGTGTAAGACAACCTGTGGTTCTGATTGTGGGAAGATACAGAGATAGATAATTGATATTTATATATATCTAACAGCAGCTTTGGAAATGGTTTTAAAAATGTTTCTCCTAACTGCAAGCTGGGACAAGTGACAGTTTTCCTCTGACTCAGGCCCATACTAGGCTCGGATGTATTATATACATATATTATTATATACTGATGGGGTCTTTCAGCTGAGAAATACTCGGGTTGCAGCCTGTAGGGTTATTAAAGACCATGTCACACCCCTCATCTCCCATTAAATAAATGAATTGTGTCTCCCTAATTACTTCTCAAGTTAAATCCTTATTTTCCTGATGCTTTGGCTGACTTGTTCAGGATTTTATCCTGCATGTGAGTAGCTCCAAGTTCTTTAAGCACAAGACCCTCTTTGCAGCTCAGGTTCAGGTGCTGGTGTGACAGACACACTATGTGAACAGTGTTTTTCTCAATCCAACTGAGTTTGGTAGGATCAGAGGGGACAGGCAGGAAATATGTTCATCCTCAGATTTTTATATGGTCAGATTAATATTACTGAAAAGTTCCTTAAGATTCCAATATAGGTTAAGAATTAAACCTTCAGGATTAAACTTTCATGAATCACTTAAGAAAAATTAATTTTTATGCCCCAGCGAGTCATTAGCAGTACATGCAAAATGCCTTTTGGGGTTTGGATTTTGGAATACGGACACTTCAGTATTTTTTTTCTTTTGAGAAATTGCTCATTTTTTTAACCATATTTATTTACCATAACCAGAACGGTATTCATAAAATCAATCACATCCTTGTTCTCCATTCTCCTCAGTCTCACTGAAAATAACCCAAACTCTTATTTAAGCAAAGGTAGAAAAGGATCCAGAAGTCCTTGAAGTACATTAGGTGTAACGGCATTGCAAAGAGGGCAGAATATGGCCTTTAAAAAAGCTGAACTCTGCAGCTTTTTTGTGCTTGCTGCTGCTCAGGAGTGTACAAAGAACGTGAGTGTGAAGGGTGCAGTGGTCTGGGGTTTGACTTTGGGGACGGCCAGTTCAGTTGTCTCCAGTTTTCTATGATGCAGCAAAACCTTTCTGGCCCAGAGCTTGATGTAAATTGAGAAAAAACTGCCTCTGCCTTCCTGAGGCTTGAATTTTGCCCTGTGGTCCACATTTTCTAGAATCCAGGAGTGACAGGAATGGAGCAAGAAGATGTGAAAGAAAAGGGCAAGGTCAGGAACAGAAAGGAATAGGGGATAACCACAAAGCCTACACATTACTTCAGTTTTAATTTAAAACTTGGTGATCCCTGCTTTCTTACCCTTAAGTCTCATTCCCAAAGCCCTGGGAGTTTATTTGAACCTAGTCCCTCACACAAATTAAGACAGCCCTTGTATGTTAAAGGGACATCAAGTCACTACTTGCTTTTCCTGCTAGGGAAGGTCCCTGGGCCTCCTTCCCTCTGGAACACAAAGTGATGGATGTGGGTACGCAAACATATGTGTCCAGGGCTTCTGTATCCTGCTTTGTCAGCACTTGGCTCACTAATACAGCTCCTGGTGACCTCAGGGTCCTTCAGTCAAGACCAAGGAAATCTGTGAAATACAGAACCAAACGTGGGCTTTTTTCACTTGTCTATGCTCCAACACAGAAGCTGTTGCTGGCACAACAACAGAGACTAGATATGAACTTTCTTGTGTTGGTTCATTATGTTGTTACAACCCTCTTTTAAAAAAGGAACTGCAGAAAATAGACGAACAGTATTTGTTCTCTTATCTGTGGTTGATGTTTGTGTGACATCGAGAAACTGCAAGAGCTATAGTTGATACTCAGAAAAGAATCTCTTTTGACTTGATATCAAAATACATTGTGTGCAGTATCATTCTTTTCAGGGCCACTCCAAGCCTTAGAAGAATTGCCACTTTTGCAGTCAAATCCAAGTAACATCTGCTCTATGCAACCAGTCAATATTGTGGAAAAGTTCAAAGAATGAAGATCATTAGTAGTGTCAGCTTTACAACCAGAAGGTAATGGCATTAAAGTGAGCAAGTATAATACCCAACAATACCAGGCTCATTAACCAGTGATTTATCATGATGAAAAGACCTGTTTAACCTTTAGTCTTCACATGCTTTCTGTTTTTAACAAAAAGACCTATTATTTCTAGTTGTCAAGTGATAATTTGTGGGTTGTTAAAGGGATGTATTAAATTATGCTTTAAGCGATTATACACAATTACATAAATATTGCATTTGCAGTGGGATAAGTTGAAGTTAATATGGTGATTTTTTTATTTTCTCTGCTCTTTTAATTTTGTTGATCCATTTGGGAAGAAAATGAAGGCACTATATATATTAAGGATATCAGTATGTGAATTTTAAGCAAGTTAAATCGAACTTGATGTGTGCAGCACATCAGAAGTTGCAAAATCCACACAAAATATTTTGAGAGTTGTGTGTACCAGTACAGAAAGCTTGTTCTTGCCTCCGAATAAAAAGGTGCATGTAGCTGACTGTCCTGTAAAGTTGTTTCTTTTATCTGTATGCTGGAAGATTTCATTCATTTAATTCATTTTTTTTCTTAGAAAGGAAGAACTGATGTTTCTAGATAGCTTTTGAGATAGCCATGTAACCTTGTCTACAGCAGATCAGCCAACACAGCTTATTCTGACCTGCAGTAGCTGTGCCTTGCCAGCAAGAAGTCTCTCTGAAAACGTCAGTTTGGACAAACTGGGCCAAACCTTATGGTGGCTTTTGTGATGTAGACAAACATTCATTCAGGCTCAGAAAGACCACAAGATTCATTTCAGATCTGATTAGATTGTTTGTGATCCAATTCAAGACTTGCATGCCAGGTCACTAGGAGCACCATCTCACCTCCCGTCTAGTTTCACTATTTTTCTACCTACCTATTTGCTTTTCTGTCTATTCTTAGTATAACATAAGGATAAATTTATAACAGATTTGGTAATTCTCCAAGTACTTTTGTAGACCAAGAGATTCTAGACATAAATCAACCTGCACAAGCAGATAAAATAGAATGATTGTGAACTTCACACTTGGTTTTTACACCTGCCTTTTGAATGTCATGTATTCAAATGTACTGATGTTTGAGAAAATGTATTGAAACTTGAGAAAAATTAGCATTTAAGAAGAGAGCAGGAACAAAGTGATATTGTTAAACATGGTAGTAGGGAGTTCATAAACAATATTCAAAATGAATAATCCAGAAGGATTTTCTGATCTATGAGTAGGTTTTGTGATTTTGCAGCTGGAAGGCAGTTTTGTAACTTACAGGTAATGCAGCATTTGTGACAGAGTTCTTCTGAAGTAGGTATGTAATTGTAATATTTGTAAATGAACAGAGATGTAAGAGGTTTTCTTTCCCTCAAGATTTATTAACACAGATATCCATCTATTATTGAGAAAATGGCTAGGTATACTTTTTAAATTCCAGAAACTTCAGTTCTATATACTTCAGTAGATATCCTCTACATAGATCTGTGTAGATATCCTTTTCTCTGCTTACCTACAACACTAAAAGACTGACCTCTGACTTCTGCTGTGAAAGTGCTATATACATTTTTATGGAAAACAGTGAGAATGTTTCATTCTTGCTGATGCTGATCCTCATCTCCTTGGTGATCACTTCTAGGTCTGGATAAACATTTGGGGATAAATTACTATTTACCAATTTGGCTGTAAGATAATCTTAGTTATCGAGAAAATATTTGAAAGTCTTGCTGTGTTGGAGAAAAGGTTTGGACTAAAAATAAGCCATAGTGATGCCTTTTTATCCAGTATTGTAATAATGGCATATTTGCTCATGTTTCTGGAGTGCTAGTTTAGATGTTCTCTTCAATCTGGGAAAAATCAAATCCGTGTCTTCCTTCTGCAGGGGGACTGCCCAAAGCACTACAGCATAAAACAGTGGAGAGGGTGAGGATGAGCTTCCCTTGTTCCTTATAGGTGGTGCTTCACTATATATTAAATAAATATTCCTTGAGATAGGAAATTTAAAATAACACTTGAAAAACCTCATGATTAGAACACTGGTCTCAGCGAAAAGATATTTCTGATGCTGCCTTCAAAGATCGTTGGCTCTTCATGCACAATGGAATTGCAGCAATATGAGAGACTGGCAATCATATAACATCCTTGTCATCATATATCCTGGTGGTTTTAGTGCTTTCTGTAGAAGCCCTTCAGGTCCTCTCAAGAAAGAGAAGGATTGAAACCAAGTCTTCTGAATGAGTGATGTAACTCGCAGGCTCCTGAAGCAGCTGCAGAGATGTCAGTCAGGGTATCTCTGAACATACACTTTCTCTTTCCCATTTTCCTTCTCTTTTTTATTAACATACACTTCATTTCAAAGTATTTAATTTTAGCTCTTAAAGTTTTTTGATATATTTATGCTTTATTTTTTCCTAGGAAACTAAAAACCCCATGAATCTGAACTTTACCTATATCAGTTGAACCAAAAAGTCAATTACTTGAGTATTTGAGAGGATCAGGCTCCTAAAAAAACCCCAGTGCTTTTAGTAGGATTAATTTTCAGTGCTTTCCCAATGATCTAGTAACAAATATGGATCCTTCTTCTTTAGGCAACAGTCCCTGCTTTCTGTGGTTGGTGCAGTTTGGGTGAAATTCAGGCCTCATAGAAATTTTCCCACTGACTGTGACAGGAACGGTCTCAGCTTTTGTCCTTCCACTGCAGTCAGAGGAGGAGAGCAGGAAGACAGACAAGTCTCTGGAGGAAAGAAAAAAAGAAGCCAACTTTTATATTTGTTTTTGTGTGTGTACACTTTTATAAGTTTTGAATTGTTGACTGCGATATCTTTAAAAAAGGGACAGGATTTCTGTCTCTTGGTTTGCAATTTTGCCTGAAACAGAGATTTCAATATGGTTTTGCCTGTGGAAAAAAAGCTCACAGTGCAAACTGTGGACATCCATAACCCTGTCATTTTCCTTTGAAAATGTGGAAAATACCCAAATCTTGTGTTTGACTTTGAAAAATTGGTGAATGATCTAGTTTGAATTCTCACAGGGAGAAGGAAAAAAAGCAAATGATGAATTTGGTAGGTTCAGGTTTTGGATTCAACTATTTGCAGCACTTTGGTGATGCCAGGTTAGGTTCACAGCAGTAACAAATATTCACTCTTTCTGGGTTCTCTTTTGTGAGTTCCTGAATGGTCTGTCTTATGGACCAGACTGCTTCAGGGTATGTTACCTCAGAGATAACCCCTGTGTACAAGTACTTTCCTACCTCTGGGTTGAAATAGGTGTCACTGAATCTTGTGAGAAAATACAGTGTACGAGAGCAGAAGCATCATGGTGCTGTAGTAGGATTGCTCAGAAATTGGAATGTGGTTGAAGCATCATGTGGACTCTGGGGATCTGTATCCAGTTAGATGGAGTTCTAATAATTTTGCAACACTGAAAAATGGATATTCTAGTCTTATTGAGAAAAATCATGTTGTAAGAGTTGATTTTATGTGCTTGTTTTCAGTCTTACTTGCTCTAATAAACCAAAATTAGTAAGCCAAAAGTAGTCAAGGGAAGAATACCCCAAGAAACTGAAGAAGATGGATGTATATGAAAGATAAGTTGTGCGACTGCTTTCAGAGAGCTGAAAAGCAGGGCAGAACCACAGAGCGAGCGAGCTCGGCAGCTTGGCACATCCCATAGTGTACATCTCCATACACATTAAAATGCACCCGCTCTCAGAACGGGCTTTCTCCACTCCCTCTACCCCTCTCCCCCCCCTCATTCTGCACTGCCTAACAAAAGATTTTCAACAAAAGAAATTCTTCCTGGTTTGTAAAACAGTTGTGTAAAACTTGGACTGTAAAGGCACAGTTGACTGCTTTAATGTGGAACAGTTGGGAGGGTGGGGAATGGCTGGCAGGTTGGGACAGGACACAGCCATGGTGCCCCTATTCTGTCGAGGGTCTACTTAGTCACACCACCTGCTCCCCCTATTCTTTCAGAGGCAAACCAGTCATGACAGTCTGAACAGACGGATGTTTAGCCTCAATACCTTGGACACACAGCACCAGACGGAGCAAGGGGAGCTAAGAAAAGAGAAATTAAGTGATCAATAAAGATAAGGGACCTGGTTAGCAGTAAATGGTGGGGACAGAGCAGACAGGACAAGGGGTGAACGTGTGTTAAATAATGCAAGTGTGTGTTCAGCTAAACTCAAACTTTTCAAACCCGTGTATTGTTCCCCAAAAGCCTTTCTTCCCCAGCGTTGGTTAATTGTGGTTTAGGTAGATGTACAGTGGCTGTAGGCACATACGGTCTCCTCAGGATGTGTCTTCAGAGTCAGCTGTGCTGTGGGTGCTTGGCTGGAGTGTGAGGAAGGGAAAGAGAAAGGGATCTGTGCCTGGGGTTGAGTCAGGGACCTATTGGCACCTCCCACCTTTGTGATGTAGAGGAACGAATAGTAAGGAGCAATGAAGTTCTGGCAGAGAATAAGTAGCAGTGCTTTGACAGCTGATTGGCAGTTAAGCGATCCAAAACCGTGGGTTTATTTCAACTGGCTATCACACTTTCCATCTCAAGGACACTCTTCTCATACTGTCCTGCTGCCTAGCATGGCAAAGGTCTTGACTTCAGGCCTAGGCTTCTAACTCTACTGTAGTTTAATAAGAAGATATAAAATTTGACCTACAGCCTTGCTTCACATTCAGTGCAAAGAAGCTCACAGTTGAGTACCTGCAGAAAAACTGTGTAGTAGTTTTATGTATCAGTGGTCTGTGCCACAGAGAAGATTCTTCTACTGATGTAAACCATCACATCCAGGCCAAATGACAATTGTGTTTTAGAATTATAGAATATATTGGCCTGGAAGGGACCTCCAAAGGCCATCTAGTCCAACCCCCCTACAAGAAGCAGGGACATCTCGAACTAGGGCAGGTTGCTCAGAGCCCCAGCAAGACTGACTTTGAATGTCTCCAGGGATGGGGCCTCCACCACCTCTCTGGGCAGCCTGGTCCAGTGCCTGACCACTCTTTCAGCAAAGAACTTCTTCCTAATGTCCAGACCACACTTGGTGCAGCTTGAGGCCATTTCCTCTTGTCATTAGTTACCTGGGAGAAGAGACCAATACCAGCCTCACCACAACCTCCTTTTAGGTAGCTGTAGAGAGCAATGACATCTCCTTTCAGCCTCCTCTCCTCCAAGCTAAACAATCCCAGTTCCCTCAGCTGCTCCTCATACAACATATTATCCAGACCTCTCACCAGCTCATTTGGGAAATTGCACATTAAGTACTACTAATCTTAAAATAGAAGAGTTCAGTTGGAAGAGACCTACAACAATCACATAGCCTAAGTGCCTGATTGTCAGCAAGCAACATGTTCTGTGGACTAGGACCCTGTGGTGCTCTCAGCTCTCACAATTATGGTTCAAAAACCAAAGAATAAAATGACTTTCCTGTTCCATTCCACTAAGTTGACTAACCTTCTTTTCTGCTTCTTGTTGTCCCAATACGATTAAAGGCATTGTAATTCTGTTTAAATGGATCTTTGCCAGACCACATAAAATAGGGTCTCCTGATTGCACTTCATCTAGTAGATCATATAGGTCCCGTGGCCCCAGCTCCCACCCTTTCCATTATTTCATTCGTGTACTTGTTGTGTAATGCTAAAACTATGCTGCACAATAAATAGTAAAGCGCTATGAGTTCTTAAGGTGTCACCCCCCAGAATGTCCCAGGTTGTGAAAACTGAATTGTAGTGATGCAATGGGGCACAAAATCTTGTTCTGTGTAATAAAGGTATGTAAAAGTCTGTTCTTTTATGCTAGGCAGAAGAACACGCAGACCCTAGAAGTCTTCTACCAGTTCATAGAATGGTTTAGGTTGGAAAGGACCTTTCAAGATCATCTAGTTCCAACCCCTCTGCCACAGCAGGGACACCTCCCACTAGACCAGGCCACCCAGGACCTCCCACCCTGGTCTCGAACATCTCCAGGGATGGAGCATCCACAACCTCCCCGGGCAGTCTGTTCCAATGTCTCACCACTCTCCGAGTAAAGAATTTCCTTCTAATTTCTAATCTAAATCTCCCCTCTTCCAGTTTGAATCCATTACTCCTCATCCTATCACTGCAGGCCCTTGCAAAAAGTCCCTCCCCAAGCTTCTTGTAGCCCCCTTCAGATCCTGGAAGGCTGCAGTAATATCTCCCCTGAGCCTTCTCTTCTGCAGGCTGCAGTTCTTCTACCAGAAGTCACTGGTAGGTAGACTAAAAGGACAGGGAGAAACAGTCAACTCAAAAAGAATTTAATCAGCCTTGGTGACTTGATGATGACTTGTAAGTGCAGCTGAGCCTCAGCTGTTCTCTCGAGTGTCATCCTGAAGTGACACTTTGATTTGCCTTTTAGAGCTGAAATGCTTCTCACTGAGTGTCCTCCACAGCTGATCCTGCACAGCTGTGGGGACTTGGGCAGTGGGAACCTGCTTCCTGAGGGGAGAGGGGCCAGCACAGCTGCATGGAGACAGCTGTGAGGGTCGCCTGGTTCTCATCCCTGCAAAGATGGAGGTGGCCTCCATGAACCATCTCAGCATTTCAGGTCACAGCGTATACCTCCAGCCACCCTGCCTGTTCCACAGCAAACCCCACAAGTCTATGGCACCACTGGCCAGGTCAGACTGGGAAGTTTGCTCTACTCCAAGATGGTGCAGGATCCCTTTATTTTCCCTCTATACTGGTTTTATTGATCATGAGAATTCCAGGATAAGGATGGAAAATGAGGGTAAACTGGAGAATGAAGCTTCTGCCCATTTTTAGATGTGAGCCACAGGGATACCTGGTTATATGCAATAGTGATGGAAAACTGGATAAACACTTGAATTACTCCTATGACTGTAGGAGTCAATGGTTCTGGACTAGTGTCCTTGATGCTGGTCTTTTGTCTTTGTGCAGCTAAACCTTTTTCTTTCTCTCTTGTTGAGCCAGTGGAACTTTCTTCCAGCACATGTTTTTTGGCTGCCCAGAATCCCAGGGCTCAGCTGTGCTCTGGAGACCTGCCTAGGTTGGAGTTTGTAACAGGATTTCCACATTTGTATTTTTAATAGGCTTTTTTTTGGGTAGTGGTAAAGGGAGAAGAAGGTATGAAATAGAGTAGGACTGAGGGATACGAATGGCTTCTTGCAATGTTGTTAAATCCTAGTTCCATGTCACAGCAGTGCCTGGAAATGGGATGGTGGCACTGACTAGAAACAAGTTGTCAAATTTAATAGAAATTAAAAATATTAGCAAATAACTTAATGCAAAATGTTTTCATTTTAAAAGTGATTTCATTCTTCATACACAAAGGTTTGAAGCAAGGAGAAATACAACCCGACACCCTCATTCTGTATTTTATTCTGTGTACTTCACTCTGTACTTTATTCTGTCATTATTCACAAGGAACAAAATGGACAGAGAGACAACAGCTCTGCCCGAGTCTTCTCCTGATTTCAGAATTGGGCCTTGTTAAGTATAAACATGCAGTGAGGATTTTTTTCGGTTCTCTGTCAAATCAGCAGCAATGTTGAGATGTCTGCATGGATGCCAAATGAAAGCACCAGGAAAATGTTGTGTGCAGGTGGGACATTAACAGTAACAAACGTGGCTTGGCTGAACTCTTGTTTGATTAGGACTTGCTCTGGGTGGGTGCAAAGGGATGTCAGCAGCAGGCAACTGCTGTTTGCTGTGTGAGGAAACACCATTATCTAACCACACACACACAAACTCCACCAAACAGATCCCTGGCTGCCTAATCACCTCAATACATTTTGTGATTAATGATTTGCATCTGTGGGATTATCCTTCATGAGCCTGGCAATAAAGCTGGTTATTTTTATGAGAGATTTTATAATGCCAGCTCCAAGATGGGCACGGTACATTAGTGGTGGTACATCAGCTAAATGTGCGTGCAGCATCATGAGATGATTCAAACAAACAACTGGGAGCATGATTCCAGGCTCTGGAATTTACCACAGTGCAGCCACAGCATGAGGCATTTGGCAGCCTTCTCCTACAGCTTATTGCAGTTGTTTTTAGAAGACCATGGGCCTTTTTCCACAGAAAATTAGGTCAATAGTGAGATATATCCCATGAGTAAAGTGTGGGATCCTTACTACTACTAATAAGGTAATTTGAAGTAATTTTGAATTCTTAACAAAAAATGCTGGATTGAAGGGGGCTGAACTTTCTTAACCGTGGGACACAAAGACGACTCTTATTTTCCCAAGGTCATTTCATCAGTCAAAAGAGTTTGATTTCCTGAACTCCATGAAATGTGCGTTCTGGATTTCTTTTTTTTCTCATAAACAAGTGTGCAAAACCATGGGGAACTGCTGATTTCTAATGGCAGATTTGGTTTACTTAAAACGGAGTAGTGGGCACTACTTTGACACCTACATGCAGACACTTCTTAAGTAGTGTAATTCCAAAACTAAATTTTTTTAGTGGGAAAAATAGGAAAACAACTTGGATGTAGAATTTTATTTGATCTCTTGGCTGCTAGCAATGCTGTTTTAAATGAGAAATAGGCAGAGCAGGAGTCCTTGTTTAAGATCACAGCACACATGGAGGAGTATTGTATGTGATGGAGTTATCGCCCACCAGAGGCAGTGGAGGTCAGGGAGTACAGAAACTCAGCTCTTTGGACTCCAGGAATCTTCAGCTGTATCTCACACCATCCAGTTTAAGAGTGTTTGAATCCAAAGATTTGGATCCAAGGATTTTGTAGTGGTTGAATCCAACAGAGAGGTGGTGGAGGTCCCATTCCTGGAGACATTCAAGGTCAGGCTTGCTGGGGCTCTGAGCAACCTGCCCTAGTTATAGATGTCCCTGCTTCTTGAAGGGGGGTTGGACTAGATGACCTTTGGAGGTCCTTTCCAACCCAATACATTCTATGATTTGACTCAGGTGGGGGAACATGAGGCTCCACAGTGTCTATGTTGTGCCATCACCCAAAGGTGACAGAGTCACTGTGACCCATTCTACGTTGCCTTCCAGAGAACCTTTCCAGTGCTCAGGGTTGGGGATGTTCCTGGAGACAAAAGCTGGAGCTGCAGTTCCTGTTTGGATTTCAGGGGCTCCAGCAGCCAGGCAGGTTGGTTGTGCCCATCCTTGTCCTCTAAAGGCCTAAGAAGATGCAAAGCTACTTTGATGTGCATCTTCTCATGCCCTTGAGCTGCCTCACCAGGTCAGCTCACAGCTGCTGCGGGCATTAATCAAGCCCTATATAATTCAGGTGTGGAATTGAGGAGTAACTGTTGGGCTGACTCTAATGTGAACACTCCCCTTTGCATCCATCTGGAAACATGGCAGAGTCTTCTTCCACCGTAAAATTCAGGTGAAAGGCAGTAAATGACCACAGCATCATTAAAAGGCACGTCACTATGTTGTCTGTAGATGGAGTCTGTAATAGAGATTCCATCACTCCTTAATAAAGAGGAACTGTGTCATTAGAGTTTCATGCTGATAAAACTGTTCCAAAAATGAAATCTTGTCCTTGTGTTACTCCAAATCACATATTATTCCCTGTTATTTCACTGCCACTGTGCATTTAGCCTATCTAAAACTTTAGTCATAAAAAGCAGAATATTTTCAGTTTTCTCACATCTCTAACTAAAGGAACTTTTCTCTTATTTCACAAACAACTGCTATTGTTTAGGATTAAAACACAAAATAAAAAGGTCATCTAAAAGAAATTGAGATTTTACTACCAAAACTGAAGGGAAGTCTAATTAACAGAATGACAGTGTCAAGCTTTGGAGATGAAACAACATTTTAAAATACCAGAAAAAATGTGCTGCCTGTGGATGTTGCTTCTGTTGTTATTACATTTGAATAGTCCCATTTTCTGTGCCCCACAGCTTCATTTATGTAGTAATTTGAAAAACTACTAAAGCTATCCCAGACGCCAGAAAGCATTCTCCAAATTGTCGCTGAAATGACGTGGCCATGTTAGAATGTCTAAAATATTCCTCCCTCTCTCTAATCAATGTCTTCTGTGTATAACTCGTGCCTTCACACCCTGCCAAGCCTGTCCTGGGCATCGGGCTTTCCTGACCTGGTTAGTGGGTTTTCTTCTCGCTGTCGCTCAAGGTGCATTGTTGGCACTATGGGAGAGACAATCTTGCAAATCTTTTTTCTTTTTTTTTTTTCTTCCTTTTTTACATCATCGGTCACACAGAGTGATTACTCCAGCTGTACAAATAATGTAGGAAATGGATTTTTTCTGCATTAGAATTATGCAAGCCCAGCAAATACTCCCAACAATTGCTCCTTAAGTCAGTGAAATTTCAAGCCATTCACTTTTCTTGTAAGGAGCTCGCGGCCTCTTTGATGACGAGGTTTGTTAAGCCCAAATGTGGAGAACTAATAAAATAATAAAAAGGCTCCAGAGGTGTTTATAGATTTCAATTATCTCTTGCTTTCTCTCCCAGGACTGGGCCGGGCAGGATTGTGCTGCCCTCAAGTAGTACTTGAGTGGAGGCTGCGTTTTATGCTGCCTGTCTCCGAGGTCTCTCCTTTGTGGCTGAATCCCCTTAGCGTGGGGAGGGCACAGGGGTGCTCAGGGCTGGCCCAGACAAAGCACCAGGCCTCACAAAAGCAGAGGAGCAAAAGGAAGCCAAATTGAATCTCTAGCACCCAGCTCCTGGGCAAACAGACAAAACTAATGGATCCACTCTTGCTCCTCCCATCCAATTACTGCGATCCAGTCGAGAGAATATGGCAACACCGGTTCACACAAGCGCGAATGCTCTTAATCCCTTCCATACATATAAACCTCACATCCCCCCGTTACTTCATTATGGAGCCACCCAGGCAGCCGGGGCGTCGGAGCGGGCCTGCCATGCAGGAACCTGCCTCCTTCAGGTTTTCATCAGCTAATGAGGGAGATGCAAATGAGCAGCTTATGGGATTACGCCTTGTCCAGCAGCAGTCCCCCTCCCAGCGATACAGTACTAATACAGGTGTTGGTAAACTGGTTCTTAGGCGCTGCCTAATTCAGGCCCATTCACGCTGGGATTGTGCTGGCAGCCCTGCCATTTGTACTGCTGTTTGTGGCCCAGTAGGAGATCTATTAGGGCTGTGGTGGGTCTGACACAAGCTCCTTGCTGCTAGATATGAAGTTAATAAATCTGGTGGGGTTGGACAACAAGCCATGACTGAAATGGGGATTTCCCCCTTCAGCCCAGCTCCCTGGGAAATGGCCACAGGAGGGCAAAAGGGGAATTTAATTAACAGTTACTTAACATTTACATGAACTTTTCACATGCTTTTGTATAAAATGTGTAGCATAGCAGTACAATTAGTCTGTATTTTCTCTTGGTCACAACCAGCTATCTCTCTTCCATGGAAGAGCATGCAAAAGTACAGTGAGAACAAAACAGACTGCTACTGAGGGTGAGTGATGTCTCCAGGGCTTTAACTGTTTCGGTGGCTCAGTACAGCCTTCTGGTTTTTAATTTGTCTTATTTGGTGATATTTCTTTAAAAGGTTCCTTCACCATCCAAGCAACTCTACCTTTTGGTGCATTTATTTGCATGTCAGTGGAGAAAGGCAGAGTGACATCAGTGAGGTATTCACAGATGAGAGAGTGTGATGTGAAAGATTTTATTAGCTGATACCCCTGCTACATGGTTGTCTAAAATTCCCTCAAGTGTACTCATTTCCCAAACAGCAAATCTTCTATACACATAAACACACAATGCTAAGTTTATATCAATTTTCAGTTTCTCCCTAAAGAGCTTTAGTGTCAGCTCATAGAAGCCTGCAGTAGAAATGAAGAGAGGATCAGCAAATAATTTTAAAAATCCCTGCTTTATGACCAATGAGATATACTAGCACAGCTGTCTGCATGTATGAGGGACACAGAATGCAGTAGAAATCCATGAATACAGCATCTGAGAAGTGCCAAATTTAAATAGAAGATGCCCAATGACAGCTTTTATCTTCTCCAGTTAGCAGAGGAAAAGAGTGAATCTTTGTTTAAGGCTCATTTGAGGATTTTGCCAAGAAAGATGTGATGTTGTGGGGTTTTGCTTTTACTATGATTGTAATACCTCCAATTACTCTTTCCTTCATTTAAATACTACTTAAAACTCAAGGACCTCACTGGAGCATTGAGCTGTCCTAGGAGAGGCAGAACTCCAGGGGCCCAGGTAGCCTTTAATGACTTCAAAGCTTTGATTTCATCTTCAAAATAACTGAGTTGGAATTGTCATCATTATACGTGGGAAGATTGAGACAAAGGTTTGAAGGGTGAAGTGTTGGAAAGTGGGTCCACAAATGTAAATAGGCAAAGCCTCTTAGATTTAATGCACACATACCTATTGTCCATCTATTTGCTCCGACTGGCCCTAACTAAACGTGTATCTTTAGAGGAAGGTTCTGCATCTGAACTTTCCTTCTGCCTTTCCACTTTAAGGTGCTTGAAAATCAAACACAGGTCCAAAATTTGCAAATTCAGATCAGTGATCAATCTCTTGAACCTAAGGGTTCCGAATAAATGAGACTAGCTCATCTGCAGTTGCCTTGCTTTCCTGGTCTGCAAACTGGAACCTGAGGTGTCCCATGGACATTGTCTTGTTTAGGTTGTGCTTGGGATAACCCGTTGCTGTGTGTGATGAGTTTGTGAAAGATGCACTGGCTCTCGTATAAGCTAAAACAGTCTAATGGATGGGGAAAAGCTAGACTTGGTGGTATGGTTGACATGGAGCATATATTTTTGGTTTATTTGTCAGCTTGCTCTTTGCTCACCTCCAAAATAATCTGGAGAAGAGATTTGATTATGGCCTGGTGGAGTCCTGCCAGCAGAATGCTGTGATACTTGTAGGTAACAAAGGGACCATTGTCTCTCCTTATGCTTTCTATCTGCATGCTGTTGCTTCCAACATTCATAGAGTCATGGAATTTATTAGGTTGGAAGGGACCTCTAAAGGTCATATTGAAAAGGTGAGGAACGTTTACCGAGTTTGGACCTATTCAAAATCCTGGGAGCCAGAATCCCTGAATGTTTGCAAAGAACATAAATCTTTAGGAAGATTAAGGAACTCTTCAGAACAGGACAAAAAGGGGTTTTCTTTCCATGGGTATTTCAGTGAAACAGCAGCATCTCCAGATGTTGATGACTCTGTTTCACTTGAGAGCTGAGAAGGTGAAGGATAGTGAATCTATGAAATGCAATGTACTAAAAGCCTACTCGTCCTTGGACACATCAGACCAGAAATATAGTTAAAACCTGAAAGAAAGATATCTGATTTGGTAACAGCACTGGTAATAGTTGACAGAAGTGGGAGCAAAAGAATTGATTCCAAGAGTGCAGTTACCCAATAGATTTTCTGTTTTCTTCTGACCTGTGTCTCATGATTTTGTCTGTAAGCAGGTGGTAGAGAAGCATCTATGCAGCACCTTACCTGCTTTGGGATCTTCTACGCTTCCAGTTACTCTGCTCTGCTTTGGCCTCATTTCATGTTGTGCTTTCAACAGAATGGTTGGAAATACAGTTAATGAGAAGGTGAGACAAAAACGTATTGTAGTGTTGATGGTATTTTCGAGTAAGTACCATCAGAGCAAAGTTTTAACTCTGCATCCTACGTTGTAAATTAATTTATATACATTTCACTGCTGCTTTTGGCACCTTCCCTCTTGAAACCTAGACACAAGATCATAGAATCATAGAACCATTTAGGTTGGAGAAGACCTCTAGGATCATCAAGTCCAACCTTTAACCCAGATAACTGATAAGTCTGAGCTATTTTCTTATTTAAAGAGAACTTCATGTGCTATGGTAGAATTATAATTGCTTCTTTTCCAAGCAAATTTCCTTACCTGTCTGCAACAGTTATGCTCTGTATAATAGACGTTTTCTATTCCATAACAGCGTTATGGCATCTGTGTTAGATGGGTTTCCTTGTAGTTCCATGCATAAGGCAGATCTATATTTAGTTTTACACCTTTCCCAGTGGACAATTTCTGGTCCCTTAGGATAACTCTATTATCAGGAAGATCAGTTGTCAAAGACAGCTTAGGTGCCCCGTCCCAGGGAAAGTAAACATGGCTTCTTTCTTAGCCACTTCTGAATCCTAAACTGTTTGCAGCATATTCTGGAAAGAATTCTCAGTTCCCTCACTGCTAAATGGGACCACAAAATGGAAAAAAAATGCACCATGAAAAGTAAGTTCGTTTGGCTTGTTGTTTCAGGAGCTATTTGCAAATGCAGAAAGATGTGAGAAAATGACATCCAGAAGTTACCTTCAGAAAATCCGGAGGTCAAATAGCCCTTAATGCTGCTCCTTGTGTATCTTTACAATGAGAATTCTAAGCGGATTCCTCCTGCATGGCAGTATCCAGGGTTAAAGGTTAACAACTGACCAATTCCTTGGACAAGGTGTTATTCACAATCAGGTACTTAAGACATTTGCTGGAGGACTTAGCCATTATAGCTGTTTGGAATCAGTGCATTTTCCAACAGGGAAAGTATTTAGGGGAACAAAAAGAGTGTGGAGACAGGGAATTCCAGAAAGCCTGTCACCATATAAACTTAAAACCACCATTAAAAGCGGGGTTTTCTTTACAAAAATCTGACAGTATCCAAATAAGTTGTGTGGAAATCATGGTCCAAGAAAGAGAGGAGAGCATTCTTTGCAAATACTTTGAGCCTGGCTCTATTTAAGCTCTGTTTTCAGTGTACACACAAGTTTTCTCTTCCCATGTTGCCTTCCTTTGATGTAGTTTTGCCTCTCAAGATCCATCTGAGTTCGTTTTTAGAGCTTTCAAAGTAAGTGGTAACTTTACAGTCAGATCTGAATCAAAGAAAACAGATGTTGGGGGTTTCTGAGCTTGCACTCAATATCCCATCAGGGATTGGAGTTTATTTCGAGGAATCCTGAAATAATAAAACCTCTCCAGGTTATATTGTCTCATTTTGAAGATGAGTTTATAATGTAGGTGGTCAGAAATGTTCATATTGTTTAAGCAGCAAGTCCAGCTGTTGTAACTCCTTTCTGATCTGGGTTGCAGGTTTTCTAATATCTTCGGTGTGTTTCTGGATCTTCTGGGCTTTGGAGTTGTTCGCTGTCATCTTTATTGGATATGACAATGTCCACAGTGGTTTTCAGCAGGATTTAAAGAAGACAAGATAGGTCCTGAGCCTTAAAGAACCAATACAGTTCTCAGGACTAAAACTTTGTGCGTGGATAAAGGTGAACATACTGGATTCCAGTAAAATGTTTACAAAAAACATAAATCTTGGATTCCAATGGTGTCATGGAGTAGACAATGTTCATTCCACCTCCTGTTCAATCACTGGTTTGATGCAGGGAGATAAACAGCTGGTGTCCTACTGGTTGTACCTTGGCTTTTCTGTGGCAGATCTATGCTAGAGCCTCCCGATGTGCAAACCAGCTTTTAGCTACAGGGCAATTGAGGCTTAAATTAAAGGCATCGTGTTTGTAAGGAAGACTAGGAAGAGTTATATTTAGATATATTTTGACAGAAAGCAATGCCAGGTAGCAAAGCAGCACATAAATTTTTTGAGAACTGAATTCAGAAATACGTGGATCCTTTAATGTGGTTGCTTTAATGGATATTTTTGTATTTAAAAGAATTTTGAAACCCCAATCAAAAAAGCCGTGTCTCTAAACAGAGTATAAAAGTTGAGCTCAAGCACAATTCAAAGACTAACTAAACAATGGTAGCCTTGAGTAGCTTTCAAACTATTTTAATATCTTTTTTTTTTTCTGTCTCAGACACTTCTCATTGTGGAAATAAAATTCTCAATACACATTTCAATGGATTCTTTTAACCTGCTTACCTCTTGTAACCGCAGATGTGAAAAAAATGATAGAAATTGGTAGAATACCAGTCTTAGATATGACATTTAGGACTTAGGAGCTGGTGCTGTCCCACTGGACATGAATCAGTAGCCTTTGATTCTGTCCAATTTTGGAATGCATACTGTCCTTTTTAAAAAGAATGAACCCTTAAAAAGCTAAAGTGATCATTAAAAAAAATCTCTTTGTGAGAGCACTAGTAATTATATTTAGCTTCATTTGCTTAAAAATATTTTGCAGAACAGCGACATTCAAACAAAGAAACAAAGGAAATGGCAGAGATGTAATTTAACATATATATATACACACACATATACAAAGTCAGTGCTGGGGCCAGAAGCAATACTTGGATTTTACAATCTGTGACTTATTCCTTGTCTAAATAGCTATTAAGGGTGTTGAGTAAAATCAGTGTGCCCAGTCTAACCAAACAGAGCAGAACAAGTTAAGGGGAATGTGTGTGGAGAAAAGACGGAAAGAAACTTCATCTAACAAGTGTAAACACTTTTAATCTATGAAATAGGCCCCAGGTCTGGATATTCCAGCTCCTCAAACTTGGATGAAGATTTGAGCTCTATCGTATAAAAGCTTTTTATTTCTTCTGTTATAATGACCCATAATTTGGCTGAGGTTTATCTTCTTTTCTCATAGCTCAAGAAAGACCATCTGGAGGATGAGGAATTAGAAACAGGGTTTTAAAATTTCTTTTTACTACTTGAGTAAAGAAGACCATTTAGTGGGAGTTGTGGTCTTTAGTAAAGCCTGGCAAGATCAGATAAAGCAGAATTTCTTACAGAATGTAGCTAAGATTGTAAAAGCTCTGTTTCTCATCTAATGAAGTGGACGGATACTTCTGGGTTGATGGTTTTGCTGTTGATTTCCAATAGCTAACGTGCATGAAATAACTTTCATTCAAGTGTTATTATTACAGCCTAACTGAGATTTTAGAAAAAACACTCAAATTACAACAATTGTGCCATCCTCCTAGAGAAGGAGAGATAATTGCAAGAGAAATCAGGATTCCACCACTCTTATTTGCCTTGTAGAGTATTTCCTTTTGCTATGAGACAGCCACTGGTAGAGCTGGAGGAAGGTCTGGAGAAACTGTGGATTTGTAAAGAGAGCAATGTCTCCTGTTGCCAACTGCAGGGAACAAGGAGACAACACATTCAGCCCCCAAACGTCTTAGATGATATGGATATTAACATCTAAACACCTATTCCACTGATGAAATTAGATGGCTTCCCAGATGGACTGCTCACTTCATAAAGTAACGCTGTTGCTGTTGTATGTTTATGGTCATAGACAGGTTAGAGAGAAACAATTTCCTATGTGTCGACTAACAAAAAGCAAGGATTATGTCCCTGTTCTCAGGCATCATTTGCTTTAACAGAAATTTCCCTCGGGTTTAATTTGTGTGAATATCATCCAAGATTCAGGATTTAGCTCTCCTTCAGGTAATCCATGGCAGACATACATTTACCTTTAAGAAGTGAACAGGAGGAAAAGCTGCAGTATGCCAGCTCTGTCAGGAGCTGTTATGTCCTCACCTCCTTAAATGTCTTGTTACAAGGCACAGAAGGTGGCTCTTCTCTTTCTTAGTCACTTCAATGTAAATAAGAAGCCCCCCCCTCCACTTGCAGGGGTGATTTAATCATTATTGGAGTGTGTAGCTGTGGAGAAAACACAGCCTAAACTTCCAAACCATGCAGATGGGCAACCTTTCCCAACATGCAGGTGCTTTTGTGACTACTTCTAAACCCCCATTGATGTTTCAAAGTGCTTAAAATGCCTTAAAAATCCGAGTAGGAGACCAGGTCTTCCTGGTTCTCATCTTGGGGACATTACCATTGGTTTCAAAAGACTGGTTGCATGAAGAAATGGGAGATACTGTTTGTGGAGCTAGGGTTGTATCCTGAAACAGTCACACCAGATACCATCCAGTTTGTGCAAGTTCTGGCCCTGAAGTCCAGTGGTGGCCTCCTTGATCAGTCTGGGCTTCCCCCTGAGTCCTGCCCACCCCTGAGCCTGTTGTCTTTGCCCAGGAAATGAAGTCTTTCTAATTGTGCTTATTATCAATCTATAATAAGACATTTCTTTATGGCTGTCCTTATGAGAAAGTGCCTCCGTTTGTGTATTAAAAGCAGTGAAATGAATAAAGCCAACTCCAGTTTTCGCCACCTGGGTCTTGCAGGTATTTTGCCTGCATTTTCCATTGTTCTTCCACATTACGAGAGGTATTAAATCAAGTTGGTGATTTTTTCCCTCCTTCAGCTCCCCAGCTCCTTGCCAGAGCTACTAAAATTCCGTATTCTCTACTGCTTTCTAAGCTTGCTAAGCCAGCTGACCCAACCAGCAGTGGCACCAATTAAGCATCATTCAAAATTAATAACCACTATGATGATAACAAATCAAAAGATTGAGTCTTCTGATGGGGGAATCATTTTAATTAATTTAATCCTTGTTGAAAGATCAGCTGTGCCCAGTCCTTGCTCACCAGCGGGGCCCATTTGTCCCTGTCTGTCCCCGTCACCCAGAGCCAGTGAATATGATCAGGAGCCAGCACTTAGGGGACAATAAGAAACAGATTGTACTGTCAGGCTTCATTAAAGATCATCATTAGTATTCCAATTTGGAAACAGTCAATCTAGCCCAACCTTTCCCCAATTCTTTTTGGCTGCTTTTGTGCAGTTTGGTTCAGCTGCTACACGTAGAACCGCGGCGCAGGCTTATTTTAAGCTGGGTCTGGCTGATGCCTGTCAGGCCGCGGCTTAGGGACAAAGCTCGGGGGAGATGCCTCTGATGCAACCGGGCTCGCAACGGTACCGTGTGCAGCTGCTGATGGTCTGGGGATTTCTGGGCAAGGAAACTTTCTTCAACCTGAAGCTTAACAATGATGAATGGGAAGGAAATTGATACGGCACTTTCTTTTATCCCGCTGTTGAGATTTTTAATTTTTTGGGGGGGTCCCAGGAGTGTTTTTGCAGAGCTAACTGGCCGGCTGGGCCCTCCTGCTCCCCCCAGCCCCGGCTGCTGAGGGCATCTGGAGCATGTTGATGAGGGAGCTGGAATCTCAGATTTGTTTGCAGTTCACTTTATCTTTTCTGCTGAGGTCAGATTGCTTTGTTTGTTTGGTCTTGATTCCAGTGGCTGGAAATAGTTATGGAGAAATGGATTAGAGGATTTGGGGGTATGTTTCTGTATGGTCATCCCTTGATCTCAGTCACAGAGAGGTGTTTCTTGGAGCTTAGTTTTCAAAACAGTTCGTCTGCCAGGCAACAATCACATTATTTTAATATTCTTGCCATTTATTATTTGCTAACCTTCGCTGTTGTCCACCCAGCCTCCTGAAGGTGGTGGGAGGACAGGGAGGTTTCAGGAATGCTCTGACTGAAATACCAAAAGAAAAATACAACCCTGTCATTTTGAATCATCTCTTAGAAAAGTGCTTTTAAAAAAAAAAAGCCTCTATGAGATTTTCTTCTGATGTGTTCTGATTTATCAGGAGGGGTTTCACAGAGATTGCAAATAGAAGCAGAATTAGGGCAGTGAAACAGGAAAGAATGAAAGATTAGTTCTCACATTTTTTTTCTATGAATAAAGAACACCCCTCCCTTCAAATAAGATTAAAACCTAAAAATGTTATAATTACTGTAACAAAATAACAAAAACCCCACAAAAATGTATGAATTAATGTAGCCTCTCTGTAAAAGCTCAAATAATTTTCTATAATTTAGTATTACTTTATTTTCTGAATGTTTTACACAGTTCAGGAACTCTCTGGGTACAATTGTTTGCAATAACTGGTTGCTCATTGCATCCTCATGAAGATTTCTGCTATTTAATTCCACGAATAAGTGGGTTTTTCTAGAAACAAAAAATTGTCACAACAGAAGTAGATACTTTAAAAGGATGATCTAGCCCAAAGTCTGGTCCTGCCATTTTAAAGGTTTCCAAAACCAACCCAGTAACTGTGAAAACAATTTTTTTTTTCCAGTCAGCTGCATTAATATGGAAGAAAATAATATCCTTTAGCAGATAACTGCAGCTGAAATCAATGTTAATGAAGACTCTGTGTGAACTTGATCGAATTTCCTTTACTTTTATAGGGAAAAACCAGCTCAGAGGCACCATTATTTTCCTCCCTGGCACAATACAAAAACTTAATTTGCTGAAAAAATACAGCGCTGAGGTAGCCCCATTTCAAATGTTTTGCTGTATGCTGTTTGCTGTGGATAATTCTTGTATCTTTTCTCTCTTTGACAAGATAGTTTTAGTCAAAATTCAAAAGGAAATATAAATTTTTATAGGTTAGTACCTTTTAATTGCAATGGTATTGGCTATGTAAGTAGCTACATAGATCATGTTAATGATCAGCATAGTTTTCAGTGGTAACATGTGTATTGATAGGAATGCAGATTAAAAAACCCTAGCATCCCACTGAAGAATGTCAGGCTTTCAAACTATTAATATTCTCTGGGTCCTTCCTTTCCAAACTTAATTTATAATTTCCCAGTGACTGCTTTGATTATTTTGTTAGCTTTGCACATGACAAACCTGTTATCTGTATTTTTATACCACTACAACTGAGTTCCAAAGTGTCGGTTCCATAAATGAATTTAGTTCTTTTAAGATACTTTAGTATTTCTTGAAGTGCTTCTTCTTAATTTCAGTCCTCTTTTTCTTTTTTTTTAAAAGGTTCTTGATTTTGCAGAGATTTTTCTTTTGCCACTTAACTTTCAGCCATTTCTTCTCTTTGTTTGTCACATACACCTTCATTGGAAAAGTATGCCTTCAGAAGAAGATCTATAGAATCATAGAATCATTTAGCTTGGGAAAGATCTTTAGGATCATCAAATCCAACCTTCATCCCAACATCTCCCTGACCCCTACTTCAATATTCTGTTAGGGCACAGCAGCAATACGAAACTAGAAATATAAGCAGGCTGTCTCCTTTTTTGTCAGAAATAATAACAATAATATTGATTTCATGAGGTGTTTTTAAACATGATTATTCTACTAGTATGTCTTCTATTTATTTTTTTCATCCTGATTGGAAGAACTACTTGAAACTCTTTGATTTATGTTTTTATTTGCCTTTAATGGATTGTAATGTTGTGTTATACTGGAGATGAACCAAGGAGCCAAATCAAAACGTGCTATGTGACTGGATGATTTCTTGACAACACTTCAGTCTTAACACATAGGAAACTGAAATTTGAAATGCAGAAAAAGTAAACACAAAAATATATATTAAGATATAATGCAGCTCACTAGAAATAGTCATAAAATAACAGTGGAAATTAATAGCCAGAGATATTATCAATTATCTCTAAAATTTCTGTATATGTCCCTATGAGGACATAGGAACTTTGTCCCAAGGAACAAAACCATCCACGAAAAGGCTCAAACAGGAAAAGACGAGGAAGGGTCACAAAGGGGTGACCTGCAGAATTTAATGAAAATATATTCCTGATTAAGAAGTATTTCAGTATTTCAGCTGTAGGCTCAAAGGTTTCCCAGCACTGGGGGATGGGATCCAGAGCCATGCTGGGGAGGTTTCCAAACCACCCCATTTCTCAGGCTCTGCAGAAGTAAGAGTCTGGTTAAAGTCAATATCCTGCTACCAACAGACTTTTGTTCGTGCTAAGTAGTTGACTTTGCCTCAGTGTGCTGGGGGAGGAAAAAAAGTGCTTAAAACTCAAAATTGTTGCACCAAACAGGTCAATCTTTACTGCTCCAAACTACTTATTTACTTCAGTGACTATCTTGTTTGGGTGGTATTAGTCATTTACCTTGCAAAATGCCTTCTCAGTAGGGTGTCTTGTTGGAAGTGAAATGAATACACTAAAATAAACAGAATGTGACAATGGAAATACATTTTCCAGAGGAAACTGGAATGATCAGGGTGACCCATCAGGAGGGAGCAGAACAAATCTGCCAGAATGGTTACCAGGAAAAAATAATCACTACTTTTTAAAAAAATCATTATTAAGTAGTTATTTCCTTTACCTGTGTCAGACATTGTAAAACCACGCAGATACTATTTTTTAAATATAAAAACCATTTCTACCTCAAGCAAAATTTTGAAGATGTATTTAGAGGTGTACATGATTTGCATCCTGACAGACTTTTTTTGAAGCCTTTGAGCCCAGCACCCTGTCCATGCGCAGTCCAGATAAATGCAATGCACTGAAGGAGTGTGCAGCTCTTCCAGAGCAAGGTGGATCAGCCAAGCTTGGGGAGAACGTTACAGGGAGAAGCCAGAAGCCTTCACTGATGGGAGAAACAAAACCTCTAAAACCAGAGTTTGCCCGTAGAAACTTTCCTCCCTTATCAGTTTAGTTTCCAAGCTGCAGTTTTGCCTTTTCAATCAATAGCAGGATCTTTTAATTCCCTGCTGAAGATGACATTAAATTTTGGGCAGAACTGTTAAACTTCATTTACAGTAAGCAATTAATTCAGTTAACAATGAGGTTTTGCTCCCTAAAAAGCTCAGTACACTGGCATCCTCTAGCACTTTTACTCCAGACTTAGTCTCCCAGCAGGCTCTGCCTGCCCACTGTTGCACAGTTGTACTTCATGTGTTGAAAAAGACTGAGCGACATGTATGAAAGCAACTTGATTAATTTTATTTTCATCTCAATCCCAGGACAGGCTCCCTTTGCTCCAGGTGAGAGGCTACTGCACTAACCCCTGCCTCACTGAAACCAGTACCAGTGTGTCTGGTACACGTTAGTCCCAGCTGCAGTGGGGGGTTTGAGGAGCTTTATCTAGCAGAGCTGTTGCTCGGTGCCTTTGGGCAGATCCATTTCAGACATGCTGAGTCTGCTTCTGAGTTCAGCCTGGGGAAGCTGGAGCAGGTACAAACGGCAGAGGACTCCAGAGTGATTACCCGTCATCAGCACCTTCCAGGATTTGCTCCCCAGTAGCACTGGTAGGTTCACTTCCTCACACTGAGGGGATATTTGCTGCCTTTCTCCCCCCAACCTTTTTTTATTCTTCCATTGGCAGCACAGATGTTTGCTGCACATGCAGAGGGTGAGGATAATATATTTATCTTTAAAACTGTAAATACAAGTGGGTTGCCAAGTGGAATTATGAAAGAAAGAGCAGAAATTATCCTTTAACTGGAATGGAGGTTCGGCTTGGGCTTGGGCTGAGCTTGCTTCATGTCAAAGACCATCTGCTCCATGGATGTTCGAATCCAAATTAGAACTGCACTGCCCTCCTGCGTCCACCACAGAAACATCAGAGTGAAAAGGAAAGAGTCTCAGGAAACACATCCCTGCTACAGAGGGAGAGTCTAGTTTTGTACTATGGAAGTTAAACAAAAAGAACAAGATGTTTCCTGCACCCAGCTGCTTAGAAGAGCCCATAACCTGACTCATTTTGCCTGCTCAGCACAGATTCTTCTCAGTTTCACCCGAAATGTACAGAAAAAGTGGATAGTCCAAAGAGTTTGGAGTGTTATTTCCAACTCTGCGTTAATTGCCTAAACATTCTATGAGTTTTGCAAGACTTTCTGCTTTACCAGGCAGCCAGCTCAGGCTCCAGCGGAGCCTTGTGTCTCAACAGGACAAGAGGCAGTGGCCTCAAGTTGCACCAGGGGAGGTTTAGATTGGACATTAGGAAGAAATTCTTTCCTGTAAGAGTGGTCAGGCATTGGAACAGGCTGCCTGGGGAGGTGGTGGAGTCACCATCCCTGGGAGGGGTTCAACAAACGAGTAGATGTGGTGCTTTGGGTCATGGTCTAGGGGTTAGGGAGATGTTGGGATGAAGGTTGGACTTGATAATTCTAGAGGTCTTTTCCAACTTAAATGATTCTATGATTCTATCCTATGACTTCAGGGATCCTGACCATTTTATGGCTGGCTGGATGCCAAAGACATCATTGACAATACCTCCAGTGGTAGAAAGCTGCTAACACAGATGTGAGGCTGCCCAGTTGTTTCTTCTCATCACCCAGATTCTGGGTTCAGCAAAGTGGAAAGGATGGGCTCAGGCTGAAACCTCTGGAAACCAGAAGGTACAACACAGAGACGTCCATGCAGCCTTCATATGACCCCTGCCAGCGCTGGCAACCACAGCCCACAGGGTCCAGTCAGTGCACTCCAGCCATGTCCAGCTTCATCAGACAGCCTGGAGGTGAGTTCAATGGGCCTGGGCAGAGCTGGTGGGGATATGAGAAGCTGTGGAGCAGTGTCCCCAGGGTGATGGATGGGTGGACTGGCTCACTGGTGGGTGTGCCAGCAGCTCCTTCCCCTCATCCACAGGCTTCTGGAGCAGGAATAGCTGTGAACTCTCCTGCATCCCTGCCTCTGTCCCAGCACAGCAGCTCCATTCTCCTGACAGCTTAGAAATGAAATGATTCCTGAGCAGTAGAAGCATGAGGTCTGGACCAATCTTTTCATAAAAGACTAGAGATAAGGAGAGCAGCTCCTTGGTGTGCTTTAAAGGACACATAGTAGTCTGCAAGAAGTAGTAGGCAGTGGGAAAATCTCCATGAATATTTAGAAAGTTGTTGCTTGTTTCGGGTTCACTGGAGGGTCAGGAAATGTCTTCTCAAAAATATTCTGAGCAAGAACTGACCCCTGGTGTATTAGGGTAAATTAAAGATTGTAGAGTTTAGTGCTGCTCTGGAGAGACTCTGTTCAAGACCTGAGCTGGCTTGTAGACACCACTGCAGCCTGGACATACCTGACCTCATGGTGCAGCAAGAACTCTTTCTGATTTTCTGTCTTTTTCTGTCTATGATGATGGTGCATTTTTTGCTGTGCTGCAAAAAAAAATCTTTCAGGTTTCATTCCCTATGTGTTTCTTGATGTTCAAGTACTCCTTGACTAGGTGAAGATTAAGATATTAATGGCATTATTTCTCCATTATTACACGCCTTCCCCCCACCCCCCAGCAAATTCTTCTGCTTCAAACAGTGCATGCTATTGCACAAACACCTGCAGATTGAATTCTGATTTTTTAAAGAAAGAAAAACACGATTGTGGCTGTGCAGAATATCCAGTTTGAGAATACACCGAAACCTTGTACAAAGTTTGACTCAAAATAGGTATTGCTTTAGAATTCAAAGGCAGTAGTGAGGTGTTCAGATCTTGAAACAACAATCATCTCCCAAAGTTACTGTCACTGGCCTCAGAAATACAGATTTTAGAGAAGAATTATAAACTACAGTAAGTACTTACTTGAGTGAGGATTCATTTTAATAATTTCTTGTTTTTATTGTTAAGAATACAAAACTGGAAAACATTCTTCAATATTGTAGGCCCATTTTTATCACTGGCAAATGCAACAGGGTCATGCACAGAAGCCACAGAAGGAGTAACAAAAAAATGCTGCTTTATTTAGCTTGGAAGAAACTTGCATGTTCCACTAAAATGTCTGAGATATAAAATGTCAAGCTTTTTTGACAATTCTGAGCAGCTGTATTTTTTGTCAGTATGTTCTAGTGATTTGATAAATATGTTTGATAGAATAGATACTTTTCCTAAGAGAAAAATTTGTTGAGAGAAGAGTTTGAGGTAAGCCCATCTTTCATACAAGTGCAGGTCTTTGAGGGGAAAGAAAGAGCCCTTTAAAACATACTGGACAGTCAAATTTGGAGCTATTTTAACATTACAAACAGACACATTTGAAGTAATTGTGCTAACTTTTGGAAGTAACTGATTTGAAATGTTGCCTCTGAAACTTTACATTCTGTTTCAGAACTGGAATCTGCTGTCAAGGTTGATGATGTATCCTGAAATAACTTTTCCCCCTCTACTTAACACATAATTTGGGTATGTGAAGTCCCCACACAGGAAGCATAAAATATTCAGTCCATTTTGGATTTTAGTTAAGTCCTTAGCATCAACACAAGAACTTTGACTTGCGTTGACTGTCTTGTATTGAAGAGTCAAGGCCACTCATTGCAAGACCTGTTTCAGCCAGGGCATGTGCAGCTTTGCTGAGGCATCAGCTTGCCAAGAACCCTTCTGTCCTTGGTGTTGCAGAGAGAGCATGTTCTACAGGAACAACAGTTGAGCAGGGACATGCAGAGAACAACCCAGACTTGCAAAGCCAGCTCACCAGGCCTTGAAAGTCAGAGCATCTTGCTTCTGAGAGCTTCATACACTCAGTGTGTATCCAATCCTGCCCATCTTGCCCTAGTGATTGATACTACACCATGGATGTGAACCATCATTGTTAGCTATGAAGGTCTCCAAGGCAAAGGTGGGCAGACAGCAGGTGTAAGTGAGGATGGGTAAATCCAAGAGGAAGCACTTTTGTGATGCTGTTCCCCTTAGGCCTCACAGAAGGTATATCCATGACCCAATGTGCAAACAAAGTGGTGGTCAGAGTGTACCAGGCGTGCTCAAGGCTGCGTCTGGGACTTGGACATGAATGGTACATCATTCAATAGTGCAATGCTTAGCTCTGTTAGCATCTGATATATTGTAAATCAAAGCTCAGTGCTCCTTCTCTCACTCCTTAGTCCTCCAGCCCCCAGACTAAGCAAGAATTTACCATATTGCTGTAAAAAGAAAAGGGAAGGCTCAGATGTTCTCTTATTCTGAAGTTTCAAGCTGATGGACTGAAAGTGGAGGAGCCAGTAAATGTGCTGAGGGTTTGGTGGCACAGGTTTGGTCATGTTGAAATTGCAAAAGTTTGACATTTGTAAACATCCAGTTAAAGGCAACATTAAAGCCAACAGAGCACTTTTGCTTTTGTGGCTTTGCTTACCAGCTACAATGTCCCATATCAGGATTGGGAGGAGAGGAGAAAATCCATCTGAAATTTAGCGGCTTAAAAAAAAAAACCAACCCCACCCCAAATGTTTATAATCAGCTTGGGAGCTCAGTGGATTTGTGAAATCGTTTGGGATTAACAGGCCATTGATTGCTAATAAAACAATATTTAGCTTTGTCTGACGAACAGCAATGGAGAAAGGTGTGGGCACCTTGTCAAACAGGAGCCATTGAGGAGGGCTGATGGGTGAAGTGTGGGGGTCTGAGTGGCAGCGTGGGTGCCCGGCCTTCAAGGAGAACTTGTCAGTTGTTCGTGAGGCTGGTGAAAGGAAGGACGCCAGCGCCTGATGGCTGGGGTAGCATTGAGGCAAGTTAGCTGACTAATCAGATTGAGAAAGTCCCATGGTATTTATGTCACTTTAATTTTCATCAAACAATTGGAGACGACAGCACTCTATTAAGAAGAGGTTGATCCAGAACTAAAGCTAAATAAATTAGGGTCTCAGTTTAATCAAATTATCCCTCTCCTGGCCTTGGATTAACCGGGGGAGACAGCGTCGGTCTAGGCACTTTTCATTGGCTGATTTTTATTTTTTTTTAAAGAAGCTGGTACAAAGAATAGGAGATTTAACACACATAGCTACTACTCATAATACCTCAAACAAGCACCTTTTAAAGGAGTGGGAATTAATATTTATCAGGAGAATTTGCAGTTTTACTGAGGGATATTTCCATTTTCACGTTAGTTTTGTTCAGTGAAATGAACTGAAAATGAGGCAAAAACCTGTCAACAGAAAAGCTAAACGAAGAGAACTTGTAACAAGCTGCACAGAAATCAAAACTCTAACCTAATGCTACTTAATGACTTCTTTTTTTGGTTCACAAGAGTTTCATTTACCTGCTTTAAAAATTGTTTGATTGCACATTTACATTTTAGTGCTGTTTACTTGCCCTGTTTGTGCAGGGGAACTCATTCTTTTTCCTATTCCCTACATTTTTTTGGACCTCTCGGAGAAGCCTTTGGAGCAGCCAGATTGTCTCTGAGAAAATAATTTTCCCAAGCTGTCTGGTTATCTTCTCCTGCAAAATTAGAAGTTTACAGCAAGAGATAGTAACCATCTTTTCAATACCAGTAAGGTGAAGAAATCCTGTGTTTATAGATCCTCTAAAAAGATTTAACTGAATTGTTGCAATAAATCTTTTGAAACCTCAAACTCCTGTAATATTCCCAACCTGGGTGCTGTCAAAATCATTGGATAAGTCTCTCCAGTTTTCTAGATATGGAAACAAACAGCACATCATTTGCTGCAAGCAACTAACTGACTTCACCCCAGTTAACTATGACACTTATTTTTGAAAAATGCAGCATGATGGACACTCCCTTCTTTGGAAAAGTAAAACTGATTTTGCAAGAAGAGCAATGCCAGTGGATATGTTCCTACACCCCTTTCTACTTTCCGATTTTTGCTTCCTCCTCTGACTTCTAAGGGGTTTTTTCTGCTCATGATCATCAATATTGTTCCTCATTCTGCTGGGTAGTCACAATTTAAGGAAAGTGGAGCTGAGCAAAGAAATACTTGTCTTTTTGTTACATGCATCAAAATGGAGAGACTAGTCTGGGCCGTGATCTAATACACACTGAGGGAAATCATTTATGCTGCATTTGTAATAGACATAAGAATTGTCTTCTGCTGGTCACTATTAACCTGTCATCTAAAAACTACACTCTTCCTCTACTTGTATTTCAGTTCTGCTCTTAGACATTCATACCAAGGCACTAAGAACAGACTTCTTTAACAGCTATGAAAACATGTACTAATGCTCTTTTCATTTAAGATATCTCAATTTTTTTTCAGCTATGATATTGCTATTTCGAGCTCAAGCAAATTTTTCTAGCACACTTCAAGTGTCCACTGCCTTTGGTGTGTCACTCCTCCTGAACACTGACCACAGTGGATTCTGGTGGATTGCATGTTCTCAGATGCTCAGCCCCTCACCAGAAGGGTTTTTGTTTCAAAGCAACTCATCTAGGTATTGACATCCCGAGCTTGCTAAATGCTTGACATCCACTGTTGTGACACAAAACATCTTGTAGATATTTAAAAAGCATTATGTGACAAATAGTAGCTTTTGAGGTTGTTTTTTTTTCAATGCATAGCCTTCATAGTTCCACCAGTTTGACCTGTCAGCTGATCTGAGTGCTGCCTGTACTCACTTGCTTTCTTACTGTGAATGACTAGTGATTATATACTTTCATGGGAAATAAGATAAATGCTTCATTTTACTTCATGTGGGGATAGGATTTCTTTTGTAGTTTATCTTTACAATCATTTTCTCTAAGTCCAGGTATTGTTTTCTCTGTAGCAGCACAGATACTAACAGAGAGAAAAGGGTGAATTACTTCAGAGGTGTTCTCCATGAACACTGGTTTACTCTTAAGATGGTGACAAATACTTTTATCTGCAATTACCTTTTGGACATCAGCCATGAAAATAGCTCTGAAGCTCAGTGGTTTTCTAAGCTTTTATGTATTTTATTAATTTTTTTTTTAACATGATCTGATTGGCATTATCTCAGTTGGATCCCAGTGGTCTGTACCACCTGAAATTGTCCTGTCTTCCTCAAGCTGCTGCACAATGTGTGTTTTATGGAGGTGCTTGTGTAGGTGCATAAATACATTTTATCCCAAGGTAGTTTCACTCCATTTCTTACGCTATATGTTGGCCCTAATTGCAGAGACTGGTTTTGCTCAATCATTCACTGAAAATGGTCACTGGCAGTATTTGTCCCAACAGGGCTGTGTTTCTGGCTGATGGAGTAGTGCTGAAGAGCACTGGTTTAACTGGCCTGGCTGAACAGGACTAAACATCAGAGGAAAGAGAACAGCCCATCTAATCAGCTTGCTGATCTGTTGCGATAAATTTTCCTCTGAGAATGTGATATTTGTATTTCTTTGCCTTTCTGACACGTTGAGAAATGCAGCTTCAATGTTAAAGCAGAGCAAATGGAGAAAGAAAGGAGGGGACTGAAAATTACCTGTGTAACATACTGAGCCCCATGCTTAGTAATGTAACTGTAGCCTTAGTTCAGGGAGAGCTTTTGTTAAAAACAAAACAAAGCAAAATGCCCAAGACCAGCAAAGCAAAACCTCCCAAGTAAACAAACAAAAAAATCACAACAAAGCAAATCCTGCCCTTGCACAAATGAGAAGATTCTGTTTTGTAGTCCACACCCTCTTCTGGCAGCCCCTTCCAGTCCCCCTCCAGCTGCAGATCAAGGTTTGCTGTCCTCTCCTGCTTAAACTAAACCCTGCCTCCAGGGTGAGCCCTACATAGGGTCCCCTGGGCTCTGCCCACATAAAAAATATTCAGAATTGGAGGGGGGGAGAATTAAGGGCCATCATTTATTGATCAAACTTTTAAACTGATTGAGCACGTCAGTTCAGGTTAGCAATTCTGCTTTCAATATCATTCTTTTTTCCTGATGATAGGAGTAATAAAATGGTTTTCAACTACAGCTTGTTCCCTCTGTACACTAACTGGCGCTCAAATTTTCTGATTTATCTTTCATTTAAACCTTTCCACGCTCTTAATTCTTGGAGGCTAAATTCACCCATCAGCTGAGAGGGTAATCAAGGTGTAAGGAGACCACTGGCCTTAATGATGTTGTGTTTGCAGTGATGCCCTCCTGCAAAATGTGATGTTTCTGTTCCTCTTTCTGTTGCACCCACTACAGCTTTTCATTGCCGGGTGATGTTGGGAGGTGGCAGCTTTGTGAGAACCTCCCCATCACCCCATTAAGTCTTAAAGACTTAATGAAAAAGCCACTATCTGCTGTTAGAGGGGTTTTATCCCAAGACTGGGAGGACTGAGCGGAAGAGAGTATTTGTGATCATCCACTGTGCTTTTGGGAGTGTCATTCTTGGCACTTACATGTAGCAGTCTGGGTTTATTATCCAAGGAGTAGTGTAACTTCAGACAGTTTGAACTTTTTAGACAGAAAATGCTTCTGAAAAACTGTCCCCAGTCTTGAGTTTCACAGTCCTGTGCAGTTGTCTCTTCTGTTGATGAACTGGAGTGGTTAAAATTGAAAAAATATAACTCTGACCATAAGTATTAACTTGGTTTCTTAATATTAATGTTCAAACATTTTCTCTCTCTTTTTTCTAGTATATTTTACCCAGGGTAAGGTCATGGCCATTTAATAATAGTTTACTCAAAACCATTTCATATGTTTCCTACACAATTTCTAAGAACATACTTCCTTTGCTTTTGAATAATGCCAAGCACTGTGGTCACAAAAGAGGGATGCAGGTAGAAAATGAAGCTGCACGTCCTTGGAAATCCAGCTGAAACAAAGCCCCCAAGCACTATGTTGATACCAAGTTTTGTGTGCAAACACCCTCTAACAGTCTCACTGGTGTGGTGTTTCCAGGCATGGAAAAAAAGTTTGAAATGCAGTAAAAAACTGTAAATATTTGAAGTTTCTTCCCCTTGGCCCGGATTATGAAATAGTAATCCATGACATTGTAAATCTTCCTGTACCATGCAAATCCCTTTACAGGGATTAGGAGATTGTAACAAAGATGCTCATATTGGAAGAGGTCCCGCTGTAAGTGATACACTTTGCTGCAAGGATTTCATAGGGTCCTCACCCAACGTGTTACATGCACTGCACTGCCCCAAACAAACAGGTGCTTTGCACTGACTGAGGATCTGAACTCAGGCAATAATACAGCAGCAGATTGGGTTACCAGGCTGGGCAGCACATTCGCTCTGCCGCTCTCCGAGTGGGCTCAACAATAGTGGAGGGTGTGCAGTGGAGCAAGGCCCCTGCAATCAGTGACCCCCTGCCCCTGTGCTGGGGAGAACCCCAGTGAAACACAAAGGAGCTGCTGTTGCTGCTGCTGCTGCTGCTGTTGCTGCTGCTATCAGTCCAGACAGCGCTGACAGGGCAGCGGCTCTTCAGCCTATTGCTGTCATCAGCTGCCTGAGCAAGAGTGGAGGGAAAGTCTGGTTTATCCCTCTGCCTCACTTCTGCTGCTTTCATGGGATCAGACCCTGCTTTGGGGGAATAAGGTAGAAGCACCTGACTTGTTAGATTTGTTCTGTACACTGAGGGGATGCAGTATTTGGCACCAGTTCTAATTGACTGAGTAGTACTGAGTCACTGCGTAAGGAAAATAAAATTCAATGAGCTTACACCACTGAGTAGTGTTGCCAGAATTGGTGTTATCTTGTCATATCTACAGAAGTAATTCTGAATGGACATGGAATTTAAAAACAAAATTGGTAAAGTAGTCTGATTCAGTAGCTCCTTTTCAAACATGTCATTTTGGTCTTATCTAAAACCAGTTTATGTATATAGATTTTTCATGTCCCTTTGGATTTGCCCCTAACTAGGCAAGCCTAATCTGTTTAATTAGTACCATACTTAAAAGCCTTCTTTGTTAGCTTGGAGAGATAGGAGGATAAGCAAAAGGGAAAATTAAGCTGCATGGGACAGATTTACAAGTACAGATAAGAAATCAAACTGTGTAATCCAGATAAGTAAATTCAGACTTTCAGGTTTCCTTCTTGAATTCTAAATCTCCCTTTGGTTTTTTTTTCCCTCTAATTGATCAATTCAAGTATCTATATTTTTATATTTGCTCTGTTGAGCAACAATAACTATCATGTACTAACCAGCACTTGGTACCTCCACTTATGCTGTGCTACATATCAAGTGCTGTTGTAGATTAAGCCCTTGTGAAATAAATCTAATGTAGAATAGCTTATGGAAAACAAGATTGGTGATGAAAAGGGAGGAGGCTATTGTGTAGTAAGTGGTAGCAAAAGAATTGGTTCTGAAAACCCAGTACCTGGGGATGCTTCAAAGTTTTAATTTTGGGCTAGAGTTTGTAGTTTGGCTCTGTGGCCTGGGTTCCTGGAGCACTCTGGTAGCTTCATGTGAAAAAAGAAACCCATGTGTTGCATTATGAGACCACCCTGTGATGGGGACCAAAGCGTGGGAAGTGGGGGAGTTTGGCAAATCAGCTTTTAGAGGACACGCTGAATCTCCTCAAGTGCCAAAGCAGAGGCACCCTAACTTTTCTAATTGGGTGGGTGAAGATAAAAGGATTATTTTTAATGTAGTCACAGATATCAGATTTGATCAAGAAGTACAAGATGTTTTTAAAAAATTACTCTAACTCTTTGCAAGGCTGGGTTGTTTGTTTTATTAATTAGACGTAGATAAATCCATGTATGATGCCTGGGGAGGTGCGGTTGTCTAACAGCAGAGATGGGATAGGGGAGATTTCCTCAGTATGTTGTATTAGGAAATAAAGATATGGGAGATTTCTTCAGTATATTAGGAAATAGAGATACGGGAGATTTCTTTAGTATATTAGGAAATAGACTGTGCCTGTTGGGTTATGAAACGCTGCACACATACGGTATTTAGCCATCGGATTGGGACCAGTGCCAAGAGGATACACAGCATATATATCTGGGTTTTACTTTCTATAAGGTAGTTCAAGGTGAAACAGTAATTTTATTATTTTTGGAAATATTTGTAGTAGCACCGATGTGAATTTATAGACTTGGGGAGTACAAACTGGAAAAATTCTGACTTTGCTGTTTCCTCCACCAGATCCTATTCAGGAACACCGTGTGAACCAGTGGAAAGGCACCACTTTGTTCTGTCTGTTCCTGCCAGGTGAAAAATTAAGAAAGAAGACAAAGGACACTCGGTAACCTCCCTACCATGGTAAATACTAGTTTTAGATAATGGCCCTCATGGGTTTTTTTAATACTTCTTTTTTAAACCACTTTTAAAATTCTGCCTTCGCATGAGGCTCTCAGTTATTTAAGTCTGTTGCTAAACTTTAAAAAGCTTTAAAAGCTGATAGGTGTGTTTTATTTTAGGTATTTCGGGCTGCCCTTTCCCCCCACGAGGTCGCCGGGCAGGAACAGGGGGACCGCGCCCCCACAAGATGGCGCCGCCCCGGCCCCCCCCAACAGCTCGGCGGGCGGCGGCGTGACCGGCGGGCGGCGCCAGGGGGCGCGCTAACCCGCCTGGGCTCACGTGATGGAGGGGGCGGGGCCGACACCCGGAAGCGGCGCACGTGAGGCGGGGGTCATGGGATCCCGCGCGGCTCACGCGGGTGCGTACCTGAGCGCGTGCCGGCCCTTTCATCCCTCTCCCCCTCTCCCCCTCTCCCCGCCCCTCAGTCACCCTCTCTGCTGTGGGCTCCGCAGGGGCCGGCGGGCCGCCCGCCGAGGAGGAGATGCCCGAACTGTCCGACGGCGAGGAGTCCTGTGAGGAGGATGAGGAAGAAGAGGAGGAAGGTGTCGCCGAGGGCCTGCGGACCCCCTGCCTCTTCTGTCACAGGTTGGGGAGCGGCGAGGGGAGCCCGAGGAGGGGAGTTTGTGGCCTCTGCGCTTCCCCTGCCCGGCCGAGGGGCCTCTCGGGGGAGGGGGCAGCGTGCGGGGAGCGGCCGCGCCGGGAAAATCAGTAGCCCTTGGATTGAACAGTGCTCGGGGTCTTGTTAGTCCTCTGCGTGGCCTCTCTTTAGAGAGAGCTCTGTCTAAAGCTATGTTAGACCGGGAGCGAAGCGGGGAGTAATGTGGGAAGCAGGTATTCCCCTCTCCTCACCCCAAGGTAGTGTGCCAAGGTTATATTTGAAATTATTTCTGTCATCTTCTCGTCAGTAAGTAGATGAGAATTTTTCTTTTGATGCAGCACATCTAGCTGGCAACCTCACCTTGTGGGTGTGTAGTTCCTACATTTTGGGGTTTTGCTCTCAAGGAGTTTTTGGAAGCTAACAGCATTTGTGGGTTTGTCAAACAGTTTTTGTGTTTATTACCCTTTGTTGCCTAGAAGGTCAGAACAAAAAAAAATCTTATAGAAACTTATAGAAGCTTTACAACTTCTAAGTGTCTTAATACTGTATATTTATGAATTCTGTATTTGCAGGTTGTTTAGTTCTGCTGAAGAAGTGTTCTCCCACTGCAAAGCAGAGCATCAGTTTAACATTGGTGATGTGATCAAGAAACATGGTAGGGTGTTTTCACAACTTCTTTCTTTCTGCTTGCTTAAAATAACTTGTGAAGGTTAGCTTGTTTCTAACTGATGTCTTGGTTGTAGACGAAGGTTCCAAGATTGAATAAGATAGTTATTGTAGAAAAATGCTTATATATTATCGTTATCCTGGCTGTTTCTCTTATGCTTTATCTACTGGTAAAGCTCTAGGCTGGTAACAAAACTAAGGTTGATCTCTACTGGCTTGTGCTGAGTTCCACTATCTCCTTGATCAACCTGAGCCAGCCCACGCTGCGTGCTGGAATAAAAACTGTTATCTATTGGGAGCTCTTGCCTGGCTAGGGACACTGTTGGTCTCAGTAGCTTAGCAGAGACCAAAGTGGATATATTCACCAAGAGGTCAGGTAACTGCTGATGTCTTCTAAGTGGCTGTTTGCAACCTTATGTTCCCTCAGGTGGTCATAGGAAGGTTTATCCTCCTCTGTCTGCTTCATTCCTTCCAAGTGAAGTTCAAGCTTGGCTTTCACTTGAAACTCTTGTGTATTTAGGCCAAGGTGGTGACTGAAGGAGGTACATGTAGGAGGATATGTGTGAAGTAGAGGGGTGGGCTTTTAAAGAGTTAGGTAAGTGCTGATCTACCGAACCTGAAATCCATATCCTGCTGCATATGGAGGAGAACTGGAAAGCAGGGAAGGAGAAAGGTGTTGGAGAAGTGCTATTTTAAGAGTGTGTACTGAAAAGGAGAGATAAAGGGATGGGAAGTACATGAAGTATTGAAAAATCTGCATATGCAGTTGCAAGATCTGGTCTATTTTCTCTCTAAAATCTAATGGAAAGTATTTTGAGTTTAGGCAGTATCCTTGCTGTTCTTGAGTACATAATTACATTTAAACTACTGTTATTTCTGAGTAAAGTGGCAGTTTTAAATCAATATTGGCATGTATTCTTGATGAATAGGATCAGTTTACATTTTATTAAACAGAAAGCTTAAAATATGAACAAAGGAGCAGAACAGCTAAAAATATCAGCAAAGTAACAAGTAGGAGATAAATGTGGCTGTCCTGATGTAGCAGCTTGCTAAATGAACTAAATTCCTGTTCAAAATCCATGTTTGCATGTGTTCCATTCTTAACTTGGGGCAAATATGTTTGTCCTGAGGGTGAGAATTTCCTGGTTTAGTTCTAAGGAGGAGAAGAATGTAAGATCCAAAGGCTATGCTAGATAATAATGTACACTCCAAAGGGAAACTGGCCAATAATTGATATTCATATCACTGTAAAATGTGTGTGGTTTTCTGTAACACAAGCTTTTTCTCTCTCTTTTTTTTTTTCAGGACTTGATTTTTATGGATATGTTAAACTAATAAACTTTGTTAGATTAAAGGTAGGTGTGCCACCTACTACTGCTGTGATTCATGTCTGGAGAATGGGAAATCAAGATGCTGTGCTTTCAATTTGCCCTTTTTTTAATGACTATGAAACTTTGTATTATATTTCTAGAGATAAGAAATCATGGGAATGAAAATAGTTATTGATTGGTTTATTCAGATGTGAAGTTGTTTCCATTTTAAATATGTGTAACGTGCGTTTTACTGTTTCCAAAAGAGGATGTTCAGACTCTAAAAAGCCCACACTACATAGTATGCTGGTGTTTTGTTAATTTATCTCAACCTCTGACTCTGCTGTCTTGATCCAGTAATGGGTTTGCTGCTTGATAAGTGGTTTCCCCGTCCTTGGACATGTGTTGGTGTCAGAGTCTTTCCTGGGGGTGTGAGCTGGCCAGACCCTGCTGTGCTGTTAGTGAGGGCAACACCTGATCCCTTGGGTCACAGAACCTGAAACTGATCTCTGATAAAATGATACCACAATTGGGAAAGCTGATGGGAACTTAAGTTAGGCCTGGGTATATTTTGTGTGTTCTCTGACTTTCAAGGAACAACCAAAGAACATACTTTGAAGTTCAGGTTTAGACTTAAAAAATATTACATAATTAAGCATTTTTTACTTAAATCCTTGTCTAGTTATTTAAGACATAACTAGCTATGCAGGGTAAACGCAGAAATGGAAAAACTTGAAGGCCAGAATATGACTTCTCTTTTCCTGACAAAGTATTGACTGGCTGGATGCAAATGGGAGAAGGTAGCATTCCTGACACCTGCCCCTGTTAGTGTGAAAACACTTGATGTGATTAGTGTCTTGGCTTTATTGATTAGCCCTCTCATAAGCTCTGGGTCTGACTTAAACACCTGAGTCATCTTGGTTCCTGATGGCAACAAATACCCTTCAATCTCTGCTTGTGCTGAGTTCCTTGGTCCTGCAGCTTCCTGGGCTCTGGGCCCATAGGTTATAGGGATAGTTTTCTGCTGTTCTGTGGTCACCGTAGTTGTGGTGTCACTGTGTGAAGGTGAGAACTTGCTGTGAGAGCCAGGATAGAAACCTGAGGTTCATTCCTTCACTGTTCTCATTAGTCATGCTTTAAAGTAATCTCTTTCTCAGTCTTTGATACAAAGCTTCTTTAATAATACACTATTAATTTTAGTAAGTGTAAGACCAGATCTTGGCCTTATTTTCTTGAATGAAAGTGAAGGGCTAGTGTTTTCTAAGAAACTTTGCTTATATGCTCTTTTTCTGTCTAGAAACCAACAGGAGCATATTTGAGTTCTCTCAGCAGCCCTCTGCCTTGGGAAGGAGAGGAGTATTTGAAACCAGAGCTAGAAGATGATCTCCTACTGCAGTTTGGTAATACAATATGTTTCAGTGTGGCTGTGCTGCCTTGTGGGGTAACAGTGATACTGGCAGAGTTCATGGCACGTGGAGCATCATCACTGTTGTTCAGTTGACTCACGTACCTGAGGAAGTCCACATACTAGCTGAAGTCAGGATATTAATATTTACCGCACATTGTATGTTGGTTTTTAATGACTGAGATTTCCATAGCCCTGTTTCTCACCTGCATTCCCTTGTAGATGTTATGTTCATAGTGGAGGTGCTGCATGTAGAAGTTAAGCAGGTCAAAGAGGCACTGTGCCTAAGCTTCAGGGGAAGACTTGGGAAGCTTTTAAAGCTTCTACATGTAGGTGTTTAAAATCAGATGCATGCATTTAAAAATGCATGCTAGAAGTAAGGAGTAAGTAATTGGTCTTGTTGTAAATATATTAATCTTTTTTACAGGTTCTATTTTGGACCAGAGCAGTGTAAGATACTAGAGTGCATGGAAGAGTTGTGCTTCTTTAGCAGCTCTTGCCATCAGTACAAGCTGCTTTAGTCTCTCTCATGGCAGCTTATCAGATTGTCTTGAGGGAATTCAGTTTGACTTTTGAACTTATTTTTGCTACCCATGATCCTTCCACTCTCTTCCTATTTGGTGACTGATTTGTACATCTTTTTTCCACAGAAGGTGCTTAGCCCTTGTAGATTTTTTCTTCTGCATCCAGTCTGGAATGCAGTTTTGCCCTTTTCAAAGCAATCCCTGCTACACAATAGCAAAGATAGTGCATAATAAAGGACATTGGTTTGTTACTTCAGGGATTTAATGTTTCACTGTACCAGCTCCTGCCTAATGTGTGCTCTTTGCCCACGCTGTAGACTTTTGAGATGCTTTAAGTTGCTGTTGCAGGTGCTAAAGGGTTTTGAGGGTGATCTGAACCTTTGAAATTTATTTTTTTTTAAGTATCTGTGCTTTTCTTTCAGTCCCATGGACCAAATAGTCTTCCATTATTAAAAGGAACATATATATGTTTTTTAATGAAGTCATTTGCCAAATAAACTGGCAGTAACTACTTGCTATATCCAAAAACATTGTAGCACCATTTTTTTTTATCTACTAACATCTCTTGAAATCACCAGCCAAGTTTAGCACTAGTTGAATGGGACCTAGACCTGTGTCTAGATTTTGATAGTTAAAAAGCAACATTTCAGCTAGATTCATTTTTCTTATGTTGAGTTCTGTGTATTCATACGCTTTGTAAAAGCCCAAGGAAATGGTTTGAACACTGAGAGTTACTTTTTAGTTACTAAGAAATAGTAATTTTTTGTACCTTCTTACCATTTACCATTATTAGTCCTTTTGGCCTCAGAATAACATAACTGAAAAAATAGACTTAATTACAGTCCAAATCTACTGTCTTTTACCAATAATCAAACACTGGTATTTAAAGAAGCCTGAATTCTGTTTTTTTATTAACTTAGAGCTTGCTTCTAGCACACTTGCTTTTACTGAGCAGCATTGTGTCCTGCAGTTAGTCCTGTACAATTCAATGATGAATTGATGGAGTCACCGTCCCTAGAGGGGTTCAGAAAATGAGTAGATGTGATGCTTTGAGACATGGTCTAGGGGCCAGGGAGATGTCGGACAAAGGTTGGACTTGATGATCCTAGAGGTCCTCCCCAACCTAAATGGTTCCATGATTCTTGTAAAACAGACAACTTTAAGAAACCATCCAAAGACACAAATAGCAACACTGAAAACACCGTATGTTTGTGAGCTGCTCTGGAGCAACCTGTGACTGATGGTTTCTTTTTTCTCCTCGTTCCATCAGATATAGATGATCTCTGTGAACCTGCAAATGTTTTGCCTTCTAATGGTCTAAATGATACCCTGGTGCTCCTTCAACAATTAAAACATGCAGAGCACAGAGCAAGACTTGCAGAGGCAGCCCTGGCTAGAGCACAAGAGGATCTTCAAAAAATGAAGTAAGTGTTTTAACTGAAGTTTTGGGGTTTTTTATTTCATGTGCTTCAGGCAAGATGAGATGTTCATGCTGAAAGACCAATATAAATTCAAAGTGGTAAAATTTAACTGTGGGATAAACTTCATGGTTTGTTGGGACTGTACGTTTGACTTTTATCATCATGGAGTCATAGAATGTTTTGGGTTGGAAGGGACCTCCAAAGGTCATCTAGTCCAACCCCCCTACAATAAGCAGGGACATCTCTGACTAGGTCAGGAACGTAAAAGATGAACACAATGGAGAAGAGGGACAAGTTAAATACAGGACTCTAAGTATTTTCAGAGATAGCTCCAAACAATTGTTGTTAGTAGTAGAATCCAGTTTCAGTTTGGAGAAACCCTCAGTGAAATTAATAAACCAACTTTTGAGCTGCATTTATTTTCAGTCCCAGGTGTGGGTTCTGTTAGTAAGAATATTCAGTGCATCACAATGAGGAATCAGGACATCCCCATAGCTGTGCATGCTGCTTCTAAATCTTGAGGTCTTCAAAATATGCACTGATGATGCTCATGGATAAAATGGGAATATAAACTTATTTTTTGGTCACATAGTATTAAGTCTTGTACGACCATATCATGTCAGGAAGTATAGGAAATTTCTGATATTCACAAACTTCATATGAATTCCTTTACAATCTTCTTTTTCCTTATCCAAACTAGTTAAGCAGAGAACGATTTGACATGTCAGGACAGAAATGATATTTTTGGCTTACCAAAGCCTATAGGGATGGTACTGGTAATAAGATGTTACTTCTATACATTAAGCTCTGTTTAAGAAAGTATGATCAGTGTTAAAGGTGAGCATTGGCTGCTTTAGAGTGGTCTCAGATGCAAGTTTTGTTGATGTTGGACTGCATATTGTCTGGCCAAAGCACGTTTGCTTCTTGACTTCATTATGGATACAATATGAGCTGTTTGCTTGTCAGCTTTTAATTCTGTTTTCATGACAAAATCCTTGGATTTGTGTATTTTTGTGATCAAGACTCAGAAATGAGAAGAGAAACGTGTGTTAGGAAAGCGAGGCCATGGAGGAGGAAGAATAAGCAGCATGAAATTGTAATAAATTGAATTTTAAGATCAGTTTTAAAGTACTTTCTTCTACCATCCACTGGTCCTGCAGAGTTGTGTGGTTTGTAGTTTTGGGGCCATTTGTTGTATTGGGTCCCTATCTGCATTACACAGCCTAAAACCCATAATTCCACTACTGTGCTACTCGCTTTTGTACTAGTGAGCACAAACTAGATAGAATCATAGAATGGTTTGGGTTGGAAGTGACCTCCAAAGGCCATCTAGTCCAACCCCCTACAAGAAGCAGGGACATCTCTAACTAGGGCAGGTTGCTCAGAGCCCCAGCAATTCTGACCTTGAATGTCTCCAGGGATGGGGCCTCCACCACCTCTCTGGGCAACCTGTGCCAGTGATCCACCACCCTCATAGTAAAGAACTTTTTCCTCATGTCCAACCTAAATCTACCCTTTTTTAGCTCCTCCTTAAAAACAGAAATGAAGTCTGAATGTTTCAGTGCTGGTTGAAAGCAGGTGGTGGCCCTTGCAGGAGGGGGCTGGCCTGGGAGCAGTGGTGCAGGAGGCTGGAGGTACCGGCAGAGGGAGGTTGTGCACGCTTCAAGCTGGCCCCATTGTTGTGGAAGCCCCCGGGCAGCCTGGGTTCCTTCTCCCCCTGCCTCCCCCTTTTCCCGGTCCATACCCCGTCTCAGGCCTGTCTCACCTTGCTTGCAGGCAGCTTGCCCAGGACCTGGTGCTGCAGGCGGGTGTGGGGAGCAGCGCGGGCCCCGGCGCCACCGCGGGCCTGTGCCAGGAGGAGGAGGACGGCGTTTACTTCAGCTCCTATGGGCACTATGGGATACACGAGGAGATGCTAAAGGTTAGAAAGTCATCTCAGCTGCATCTTAGCAGGACTGAAGAGGAAAGATGGAATGAAGTGGGCTCTGTGCCCATAAATACACTGCAGAGCAGCTGCATTTTTAACCCTTTCTATACATGGTAGTGTTTTCTTAGTTGGGTCAAGAGATCTCTTCAGTTTTATTTCCTTTGTATAAATTCTGTTTACAGGAAGCATTAGGAACACAAAATCATTTATTCGTGTGGTTGAAGGTATGTTACAGTATCTGTACCATAACCTTACTGTGCCAAAAGCAGCTTTTTCCTGGGTACTCAAAAGGTACAGGATAAAGCATGGTACAGATAGTGAATATTTTTCTTTAGTTTATATATCCCTAACAATTGAAATTTGTTAGGGAAAACCATCTCTCAAATATTATGGTTTCCTATTGCACTAGGTAAACAGAAATTGTTGGTATTTGTGCACAGTTCAGTATATTGATAATATGACATTGAACAGCTGGAAAAATGACATTGAGCAGCTGGAAAAATTGTATGTTCCTTTTATATCATAACAATAAAAAATTAATGCCCAAACCTTTTCAAAGGCAAACCTGTATATGCCCTTTTAACTGTAAAAAGGACAACCAAACACTCAACTTAAAATTGATATGTGAATCAAAATCTATGAATGCTTCCTTTCAGAGAAAGTATCATAATTCTGAAAGTCATAAAAACAGTTTTACCATTTTAAGGCAGAAATACATAAAATTATGGCCTAATGTAGGGATGGATACTAAGTTTTGAAGTGACCTTGTCCATGTATAGGTAGCATATGGAGTTTTTTTGCTTTGTAAATCATTTAGTGGCCCCAGAGTAGAAATTCACAGCAATCTGTGTTAAGAATAGTGTATGAGGTTAATTTTAAGGCACGAGTATTTTACAGAAGTGCAGAGATGTCTGTGGAAGTAGAAGAATGTTTTTCACAATGTATAGTCTAGAGAAATACTTTTACTTATCTTCCAGACTGACAGTAGAAGGTTGGTTTTACAGTTGTGTAAAGGTGTTATCTGAGATGTTACAGGCTATAGGATGAGGAAGCCTTTCTGGTTGCCAGTAAAGCTTATAATAATCCCACATTTCTGCACAAGGAGGTTGGTACAAAATTGTATTTTATTAGTTTCAGGGATTGTCTGTCAGAATGCTTTTAAGAAGACTTTTGAGTTCCCGAAACATAGGAAAAAATTGCTTTGTGTTCTGTGTGCATTGATTTTTATTTTTTTTTTTTCTATATCCAGGCATTCACTTGGATCATTTTTTGCCTACCTTATTTCTATAAATACAGTGGCTTGCTACATTGCAGTTTTTAAGAAAGGAGCCTTGCTGTCTGCATTTTAAATGTTTCTGACACTGTTCAGTTTAGAAACCTTTTTTTTTTTTCCTTACCCCTGGATGAAGTTTCAATTTTTTATTTTATTTTTTTTCTGCAAATACTTCAGGGATGGGGGAAGACTATTATTATTTTACACTGGCCAAATGACTATTTGGCCTTGCTTCTTTTTTTTTTGCTCAAGAATTTCTTGACTATCATCATCATAAATTTCCTCATCATTTTATTTAAAAAACAAAAGAAACATTACACTGAAATGGTGAGTGGGAGGATTGATTGATGGATGGAGTAACCTGGAGTGTGTGGCCGTGGCTTGCTCCAGTAGCAGTGGAGACAGGGGCTGGGGTTGGATTGGTTGAGCTGGGGCAGTGTCAGTGGGCAGGGTGTGAAAGCTTTCCAGCTGGCTGCTCTCTCCATTGATGCCAAACATTCCCTTTTTTTTTTTTTAACTTTTTTTGTTGTTTCAGCAAATCCTATTATATACTGCAATAGAAGTGAAGACCTAAAAATAGTTGCTCTGAATATAGCATCATAGTAAGCCACTATGATTTTAAAGGATCAGGTTTTTTATTCATCTTAGTTATGTGTATTTTTAAAGTACGATTTTCTGAAATAATTCCTAAAATAATTCCTAGCTGTTTCTTTGGGCTCTGTGTATGTGTGATAATCCTCCTAAACCTAAAACTAGATTTTAGGATTTTCAAGCCTCAAAATAATTTTTGTCTCCAGAATTTTTCTGAACATATCTTTTGTTCTCAGTCTCTGTTTCGCATCTGTTTTTCTAATAAGATAGACTTTGTTCTTTCTCAATAGAAAAACATTTCTTTAGTTTCTGTATTGTCTCTAAAAGTTCTTCCTTGCCATAGTAGAAAAATACTAACTTAAATATAAGCAGTTGGATTTTATGCTTCAGTATTTATAGACTTGTCTATAAATTACTTTTTTTTTTTCTTTGCTCTAACACTTGCACTGCAACAGCAATTCCAGAGCCTATGCTTGACTGTCAATTTGTGTAACTGCTGATGCATATTAAGAGAATCAATGTTTTAATAGATTACCTTGCTGCTAGATTGATCTACCCTGCTAGCTTTTGTATACTATGATACTCTAAATGCTTAGTTATGTGCCTGAAAACATTCCAGCTTCCCAGGTACGTTGTGTTGCAGTTAAGTTTATTTATTCCGTTGGGCTTTCATAGGCTGGGCTGTACAGTTTCAATTTCTAGCATGTCATCAGGTTTGCAAATTTGCAGGTTGTTCAGAAATAGCAAAAGTTAATCTGGTGGATAATGTTTCCTTTTTTTTTTTTTTCTGAAGGAATCACATTTTAAGAGGTTGTGACTCAACTTTTTACCGTTGCGTAGGAGGTTGTTAGGGGAAGTTGTGGCCATGTTGCCACTTTATTGCTGCTGTTGCTGGAAAGTGGTGAAGAGAAGAGGTATTAAGAACTTTGAAACACCCAAAATCAAATGCAGCAGGTCAGGAAACTGTGAGCTAATTTCTTATTTTTTTCCTCCAGAGGCTCATTTGCAAAGATAATAAATTCTGAAAGAATATTGCATGGGAAGTGTTGTGATTGCAGAGCTCTTAAAGTAGTCACAAAAAGACCTTTAGGCCAAGTTAAAAAGCAGTTTTTTCAGCATTTTAGAATGGTCCACTGTGCCTAAGTAGAAAAAGTGAATCCTTTTTATTCTTTAAATCATAGGATAAAGTACGTACAGAAAGTTATCGTGACTTCATCTATCAAAACACACACATCTTCAAGGACAAGGTAGGTAAAGCAGCCCAGAAAATGCAATAATTTCTGCACTGTATTTTCTCTCAAGTGGTGGAAATCCTTCAGGTCGGCTGCTTTGTGGCTTTGGGGATGGAATATCTCCCTGCCAAAGTTTGATTTAATGTGCTCTGGCTTTATGAGGTGGTGGAGCGCTGGAGGGTGCACAGTGCTGATAACAGAAGTGCTGATAACAGAAGTGCTGATCACTGCTGTCATTGTTCTGGGTGCCATGTTGGGATGGTCATTAATTATGTTGGTGAGGTTAAGCTGAGCTTTTCTTGTCCAGTATATTAAGTGGAATCTATCTTAGGGGGCCTCTTGACCAGAATTTAGGTGAGTTTCAATTTGTGCCTGATACAATAAAACCGTCCTAGGAGCACTGTGTAATTAGAACCGGGGAAGAATTAATATGTGACTGACTAATTGAATTAGTGTGGTTTAGTCTCTCCAGACTAGGGTATTATTAAGGGACTTAAACCCAGGAACTACTGTCTCAATTGCAATGAGGAGAGATTACACTGACATTGATGATCTCACTGTGGTTATGACCCCTGGGCTGTTATGATCCTTGTCTTGTATTTCTGCAGAGGTGGTTGTGTTCTGAGCTGTCCTGGATTAGCTTTCCTCTAATTAGTGCTTGCTGTTCTTAAACTGCCTATGGATATTTCCTAATGTGGTGTTGAGGTTTATGGAAGGAAGTCACTGTTGATTTTTATTTTGATTTTTGGTTGAGACTTTGTTAATAAATCATAATACAAGGCTTCAGAATAGCTGTGGAAGTAATAAAAGTGCACCCATTTGGTAATTCCTCAGTTGGAAATTGTGCTAGATATGGTTTTCTCCTAGCTGGGAGTGTTTCAAGGTAGGTCATGTGTACTCTGTATATGTCTTACCTCAGTTTTGCTTTTGGCAACTACAGCAGAAAAATACTAGGAAGAGAGTTTTCTTCCTTTTTCGCTTCAGTGCACGTCACAAGCCTGTTTTTGCTAAGCATTTCTAAGCTCTTTAGTTATCATGTGAGAAGCAGCAAAAGTGTTGTAGAAGCATTATGCTGCCAGTTACTTAAAAGATGTGGTGACTGCACAGGTGGGCAGCTCATCCAGCAAAGCAGAAAGATCAATAAAGGAAAGAAAACTTCAGGGGGAGAAATTTAGTTTCACAGATGCCCATAAAGTTTGATAATTGCAGGTTTTCACAGGGCAAGACTGATGGGAAGTTCCATGGAATGTGTATCCTTGTGGAACAGTAATTTTTCAAAACTGGTTGTATTTCTCCACTGTATGGGCATAGTGGTAACGTTCCAAGCACGATGTGGATGAGCTGTTACAGACAGTGTTGCTTCAGCCCCAGCTGTACATGCACTTGCTCAGGGAACAGCTATAAAAAGTGTCTGCTTACTGTGGTTTTACTTCATGTGGAAGCACTCAACATCTGAAGAAAAGCTTGTCTAGTATCATAACATCTACAAACTAATTTCTGGACTTGATGTTTTTACAGCAGTTTTTTGATCAAGATGACCTCAAATTCATAGTGTATCCGAACCCATCACGGAGTGTTGAGGTTGAATGAAAAGAAGGATTCTCAATTGCTTTGAGTTCCCATCAGCTTCCACCCAGGTGGCCAGTGTCCCACCTGACTTCTGTGCCTGGCTAAATGTTGATTTAGCTTCCACTTGTACATTATTACAGAGAATATACAGATTTTTTTTTTTTCAGAGATCTAGCTTTGAAGTGACATCTGTTACAGACTTCTGCTGAAGGAACTGTTAAGATGTTTTGCTTCATTTATGTAGCATAGGATGCTCTCAGAACCGTATTACTGAGCGAAACTTCCAACTTGAGGAAACTTTTCCCTTAAAGCTTGATTACAATTAAAAGAAAAAACCAAACAACTGAGTAGAAGTCTGATACCATATCTCCTAGAAACACCGTACCTAGTATGGTATTACTCCCTTGAAAATACAGTGATGTTTTCTGTTGTTGCTGAGAGGACAGCTGTGAGATGGGTTGGGAGGAGCTTGTTAGAAGAGTTTAACAGGTCATACTGGCTGTTGATGAAATGTGCAGTATCCCAAGGAGGTGTGATTGGGCAGTAACAGATGAGAACAGGATATCTACGTCTGCTTATTACACATATTTTATTCAGAACCTGCCTGAGGCAGGTGCCAATGTCATATTGAGAGGAAAAAACTGAGGTTTTAAATGTCCTTGCTAAAAGTTTGTTGATGGAATTCATTTCCTTGGACAAATGAAAAAAACTGACCTCCTGTTTTTCTGAATTTGAAGTAATTTTTTTTCTGGTACCAGAAGTAGAATATCAGTTTTGGTTAGACTGCAGAGGTGGTGATGCTGTGGTATATTATGATATAGTCAAATCTCTAGTCCAGCTGCTCCAGCTCTCTGGTGAGAGGCCATATGTGATCACTGCAAGAATGTGTTAGCTGTAGAGCCCTGTCCTTAGGCTAATTGGTGATCATTCTGCTTGTCTTTCCTTCCTCAGATGTGCTCCAGCTTGTATGCTTTCCCTCCCCTGCCTTTTTCTCCACCCCCATCCCCTGCCTGAGGCCTGATGAGTTCCATCTGGGTTTTTAAGTGACCAGGGCAGCTGTCCAAAGCTGTGTCTGGTTTGATTTTTTTCCAATTTGTGGTGATTGCTCTTTCATGCAACTCTACGTCAAGATCTTTCTTTCAGAGGTTTATTTTTGGCTCTGGCTTCCAGCTTTCATGGCTCAGCAGTTTTGTTAGCTACCATGGGTGAAGTGTGAGAAGAGATGATATTAGTGGGTATGAGATTTCAGCAGCTGCAAGAACATTGATTTTTACTTTCTATTCCAGTCTCCAGAAAACTTCAGCCTAGGGATTTATGTGGCCATTACGTACTCATACGTAGCCTGTGAATGGATTTAGGACTAGACTCCTATTGCAGCACAGCTTCCAAGATCTGCAAGTGGAACAAGTAACTCTGTCCCCAGTTTCTGTGAGCAGCCTCTACACAAGATGCTGTAAAAAACTCATCACGCTCATGTTTTTTAGTCTGATTTCAGATTGGAAGTTGCTCTATCAAAACAGGTGGCAGTCAACTCTTCAGTCCTTGCTTCCCAGTACAGCAGAGCAGAAGCTCACTGACATGGCCCTGCTGTGGATAAGCAGCTGTCATAACAGAATCATTGCTCTGTATCCATCATCAGAACACATAGAAAAGCAAGGAGGGAGGCAAGCAGACAGAATGTGCAGAGCATCTGAATATTTACTTTGATACCATTTGTCAGGTGAAGTTTAAAAGTGCACATGCAGGGTTTTATTCTGCCCAAGTGAGAACCCTTGAGAGCTCGTGAGCTAGGAGGTTTGTCAGTAGGGTGCATTATTGCCTTGGAATGTTTTGGAAAATGGGGTTGTAATTCTCAAGTATGGCATTGATCACTGAGTGATTTTCTTTTTATTTTTTTTTTTAAATTTGGTCCTGTTTTGATTATAAATAGTCTCAGACAACAGGTATTGAAACTGTGCCAGTTACCATCTTGAAATTTAGTCATCTTGAACCACAACTGTTTTGAGGCACTGTTGCTATTTCTAGCAGAGAATTCTTAAATAGAGTTTCTGGATAGGTTTTTAATGTGGAACTGCCAGGCTATAATTGCCTGTTTCTCCTGTTCATGTAACCCTTGTAGTTGTTGCCCAAATAATTGCTTGTGATAGTTTCCCATGTGACTGGTTTGACCTGGAGTTATTCTGCTTCATTGTCTCTCTGTAAAAGGTTGTAGAAAGTGTGGAGTTGGAACTACAGTTTGACTTGGATATCTCTGAATGTAGTGGTAAGACTTGGTGCTACTGTTTTTTTCATCTGTTAGAATATGGCATCTCACTGATGTAGAAGGATGTGTAGAAAAATCATCCCAAGGAAAATAAGGTGTTTATTTTTACCTTCATTTGTTTGTTTCAGGTGGTTTTGGATGTTGGCTGTGGAACTGGAATACTCTCCATGTTTGCTGCTAAAGCAGGTGCAAAGAAAGTGATTGGAGTTGACCAATCTGAAATCATCTATCAGGCCATGGACATCATTAGGTAGGAAAAGTTCCAAGAAAAATCTGGTAAATATTGCTGTAAAATAAAAAAAAAGCCTTCAAGAGCATGCACACAGACATGCACACAATCTGCAGAGTCACTGAGAATCAGGAGACCTACAAAGATGTTGGGTGCCGTGTAAACTGTCACGGAATTGTACAGGGTGGAAGGGACCTCAGGGGAGTGTGGAGAGTCCTTCTGTCAGAGCAGGCTCAGCTCCAGGAGGTGGCTCAGGCCTTGGCTGATCAAGTCCAGAACATTGTCACTTCCATCTGAACTTCTCTGGTCTTGTCTGACCAGCCTCACTCTTACTTTTGAAATAGCAAATTGTCTTTTCTGTTGTATCAGAGGGAGTGGATGACAGGCAACAGACACACACTGAAACAGGAGAAGAGCTTGGCTCTGTGTTCTCTTCACCCTTCTGCTAGACAGAGGCAGAAACACATCCCTTAACCATCCCTTCTTGGGGGTGAACAAACCCAGTTCTCTCAGTGGCCCCTTCCCTTGACTCACTCCAGTGTGTCAATGTCTTTCTTGCACTGGGGAGCCCACAGCTGGATACTGCACTCCAGATGCAGTTTGGCAACTGTCAGATTGAGAGGAAAGATCACTTCCCTTGGCCTGGTGCTGCCCTTTTTCATCTATGACACAGTAGACAGTTGGCCACTTTGGCTACAAGGGCACACTGCTGACTTATGTTAAATTTGTTGGCCAGGCCCCTTGTCAGGGCAGGGTGGGGAACAGCAAGCAGAGCTGATTTCTGACCAGCAGGGACTAGTCTGTACTGTTTCATGGGGGTTATCCAGCCAAGGTGCTGGTCTTCACCTCTGGCTTTGCTGGATCTCTGAGGTTCATATCAGCCTGTGTCTGCAGTCCCTCTAAATAGCAGCCCTGCCCTCCAGCATGTCAACTGCTCCTCCCTAACTCAGCATTATTCCACAGATTGCTGAGGGTGCATTCTGTTCCATTAGGTCACTAAAAAAGGTGTTAATTAGTATCAGAACTAGTGTTGAGCCCTGAGGGACACCTCTGGTACCCAGCTACTAGTTAGACTTTGTACTCCTCCTCCTCTCACCTCTGGAACCTCATGGTCTAGACAGCTTTCCACCCTTCTGCTGGTTCATTGATCCACTCCACATTTCACTAATTTACCTACAGAGGATATTAAGGGACATTGAGTATATGTAAAAATGAACCAATGGCATCTGAAGACTTAAAGATTTTCTAGCATGAGGTAGGAGAAATGTGGGTTTAAATGTGTGGTGTTGATAGCTGAGGTGTGAAGGTTTTTTTGTTTGGGTTGGTTTTATAAAAACTGTGGAAAAGAAAGTCCAGGTAGATACTGAGGAATTGGGGAGTGACAGTTTTTATGCAAGCTTAAGTCATCCAAAAATAAGGTTGCCTAGGTAGAACTTTTAGACTAGATACCACTGCACTGCGTACGTGGATGTTGTAAAATTATTCTATTAAATAAATGCCTGCTTAAGAATAGTACAATATTAAGCATTAGGTGCAACTTTTACTAAAATGCTTTTAGGGCACAAGAACTCATTCCATAAAGTGAATGTTTCACAGAAGTCCTTGAGATCTTCAGAATAGTTACAAACGTGAAATAGTTTATTTCTAATGTACCAGGTGACAAACTTGAAGATTGTTCAGATTTTCCAAGTGCACAAAAAGTCCTTTATGTGTCATTTATACCTAGAGGGGAGTAGAAGTATCAGCCAACCCCCATGCCTTTGGTGAGGAGAAGGGCAGGCCTTTCAGAAAAGGAACAAATCAAAACTCTTAGACTCTTAAGAGTGATGAAGGACACACTGAACCATCAGCAAGGCTACATGTTTACGGCCACCTTCTGCTATAAAGGATTCAATTCCCATTAAAGTCTTCAGTTCACATCAAAACCTCCTTTTCCTAAAGCAATAAAGCTGACAAACTTGTAGTGGAGGAACAAATATTTATTGGAATACTGAATAACTCTGTGTGGCTTAAAAGTAACTACTGCAGTGATGCTTCCACCTCTCTCTTCCAGCTCTTGTCCCTCCCAGAATCCAGGTTCATTTCTAGCATGCTAATTACTAAAACCAGTGTAGCCCACGTGTATAAGTGAACTGGAAAAAGTGGCCTGAGTGGTGTGATTCTTTCCCAGGGTTCCCTAATGAACTTATTTTTAGCTGAATGCTTGCCTCCTCTTTTCCTTCCTGTGAAAGCTGCCCATCAAATCTCTAGTGCAGTGAATGACTTGATTTTTGTCCTTCATGACAGTTATGCTAGAATAGAAAGTTGAAGTATACTTTGTAAATAGCATCTCTGGGGTTTTTCCTACAATGTGTAAACTACATTGGTTGGTTTGGGGTTTTTATACCTTAAAATTGAAAAAAAAGTATGTAATGGATTAGTCTTTTTCCCCTCTTTTGTTTTAAATCATGTCCTTGTTATGTGGTCATTTAGGACGTTATCCTTAGATCTCTTTTTGTCCTTAAAGTATTGTGAGTGGTATCTCTCCAGCATTTGACTTCTAACTTTCAACTTTGGTTTTCTGTTTACAGCATTAAATATGATGTTAGTGGTGAACTGCTACTCTTCTAACAGAAGGCTGTCTTGTGTAGAGTATTTAATTGATCTTTCCAACAGCCCACATGTTCAAGTAGCCCTTTGACCCTTCCCTTTCCCTCCCTTCATTCTGATTGTTCTCTCATTGTCTTTTAGATTGAATTTTTAATGTGATTACTGGTCTGCATTGAAAGCCAGACAGAATGTAAGATATCAGGATAGGGAGGGAAGGGGCAGAGATAAGAACTGCAGGGGAAAAGTAAATGTCTTTAGTGGGCATACTTTTCAGCCCTCTGTAAGAATAGCTGTTATAACGATGGCATGTGCAAGAAAGACTTACATGGTTTGTCGAAAAGAAAAATAGTGAATTTCAAGCATTTATTTAGTAGTTCCATTGTCATGCAGCCTGTTTCAAAAGCTGTAGTTGTGCCACAGTATCTTCCTCCCCATACAGGACAGTTGTGGTGTTGCTTGGATATGAGGTAATACTTGATTACTGCAGATTACTGGGCATTGCAGATGATTTTGGCCAAAATCACAGCGGGGAGGATGCCTTTCTTGTGGGAGAGCTGTAATCCTGCTCTAGAGGGAACACTTGCTCTCGGTGACTTTGCAGCTAGTTTTGTTAAATGAAAAAACAAGTAGTGCAAAGCAGCTTTGGGAGGAAGTTAATTTCCATTGCTCTCCTAGAGTGAGGAGTAGGCTCTAAGTGCTAGATTGATGCTATGGGGTCAGAGAAGGAGAACTGGGAAAAAGCAACTCCTAGTAAAAAGAAGCATCATTTTCAGTTGTCCTCTTTTCTGTTTTCCTGGTTTGAGGCTTACACATTTGTATGCACAGATCTACTGTGCCATCTTTACCTGGCACTTCATCTGCTGCGATTTTTGACTGCTCAGAAACATGCCCTCTGAAATGTAACTGGGAAAGGAATATCACATTTTAGTGTTTTCTGGATTAGTTAAAAAAAAATATTGGAGGGAGAAATGTGAAATATAGACATCAATGTATCTCTCTTGAGAGCATAAATTGAAAGTATGAACTAATTCATGTCGTGGCTTGCAGATCAAACAAACTTGAAAATACCATTACGTTAATCAAAGGAAGAATTGAGGAAGTGGATCTGCCTTTGGAAAAAGTGGATGTGATTATATCGGAATGGATGGTAAGGTGCATGAATATTCTTTTCAAGGCATGGTTATTTTCAGGAAAAAGTGTGTTTTTCTGGATAATTTGAAAAATTATTCTTTAAGCAATGCTGGTTTTTAACCAAAAATCTGTAATGTCCATAACAGTATCTTTGACAATGTGAGAGATAGGATGAAGATCCTGACTGTGGTTCTTGGATGCAATTCCCAATCCTCCTCCTCCTCCGTGCTCCTTTAGTTAGAGGTTCTCCAAGTACAGTGAGCTGGTTTGGGTGCAGCAGTGAGTTTCTGTTACATAGTGTGCAGCTCTACAGAAGTACTCTATTCCTCTGTAATTATAGCTGCTCAGGTGAAAGTAATGGAGAAATATTGTATTAGTCATCCAGCTGGGTCATTCTGATGAGTAAAAGACCTGGAGTCTGCAAAGACAGCTGAAGACTGTACAGGAAAGACAATGAGAAGATGAAAGGTGTATGTCCTGGGAAATCTGCAAATACAGAGAGAGCTTGAAAATGGCAGGTTTTCAGTGTAACACTGAAATAACAGGTTTTAAAAGCACAGAGTGATGATGGCCAAGAGGAGGTGTGGTATGTAGTGTGTAAATGAGCCATTTCCTGGACTCCGTTGGATTTCAGCCTGTTACATCTTTCATGTGCTGGCTGGTGACTGTTGCACCTTGTTCTTGCTACGTGCTGTTCATCCTAGTAAAGACATCTGGGGGACAAGCCCTAGTGCCAGGCTGAACTGCATAGCAACTGAGTAAGTCTATTCCTCATAAGAATGTGGTAGGAAACATCCTTTGTGACTTTTTTTTCTGCTATTCAGTCTCCTCATATTGCATACCTTCAAAAACCACTTCAAAATACAGGTTTTCCATGCCTGTTCCCACTGTTTGGACTTAAATTCTTTTGTCCTTCAAATTTAACATCAATAATGGAAACTTACATTTAAAGTTACTTGTGTTTGGTGGGGTTTTTGTTTTATTTTTTATGAACTGTGGCTGTTCTACTACATATAGTAGAAGGGCCCTTGGTAGAGGGGTCACATATTTGCTATGGACCCATATGTATCTAACTAGCTTTCAGATAAAGGAGGGAATAAAGTAGTTGGTTTTGGTTTTCTGTGTATTTTGGCTTTTACATACTTTTTTACACATTTCAGTGAGCTGGAAATCTGCAAAAGTTTTTCCTCCACTGCTCTAATGAACATTGTTTGAAGCATGAGCTTAATTTAGTGCTGAGGTCACTAGATTCAAGAAAGGTTTAAAAATAGTACGTTATGGTTGGTGATTTCTGGCAGTATAGTGACTTCACTAGAAATGTAGTTATAGTTCTTTCAGAGAAACTTCTGATCAGTTGTTTTGTTTCCAAAATCCCATTTCTCATTCTGGAGTCCTAGTTTTGGTTCTAAAAGCAACTTGGGCACTTAAGAGCTGAAGTCACATTGCAAATCATGCCTCGAAGGTGAAGTAAAGGATGCTGAAAAGCAGCTCTTGTAAGAAATGAAGTATTGAACATTCCATGTTTCCCATTTGTGTGCTAATTTACCTTTTAATGTCATAATTACATAGCCATGTGCATTTCACTTCATTAGGTATTCTAAATATTTAGGAATGTTAGCATTTTTATAGGTTGCTGCAGTAGAGAGATAAAGAGGACAATGCTGTGGAAGTAAGATTGATGGCTGGACAGTGTGCACTCTGTTCCAGCACTGTCCAGGGAGGAATATCATGTTGCCTAGATGCAAATGAAGATTCTTCTTTGTCTGGCTTTTCTTTTCCTTCCCTACATGATACTGACCAGGGTGAAATCTTTTGTTAATATATGAATGTAACTGCTTGAAAATGTTGGAAATGTGGAGCATGAGAGCAAATGAGTTCAGTATATGTCAGTTTTCAGCTCTTTATTTAGAGAGTCTGTATGGACTGACAGGAATATTTAATGGGAACAATGCATGGGTTTTTTGTAAGAAAATTATGAAAGTTGCTGTTCTGTTTACAAACAAGCTGCTTTTAGACTAGTGAACATCAAACCCTTTTGTGGAGCCCTGATATTGGTTTGCTTGGTACCAAACTATGCTGGAGACCACTACACTGTAAGGTTTTTTTTAGAACTCTGTCTGGAGCATCAGAAAATTAAAAACAAGTGTAATGCAACAGAGAGGGGAAAATAGTGCATCCCCCCTGCGGGGCAGGAAAAGATTTTTGCTACCAACATCTAAAGATGGCACATGGATTTGGATGGTATCATTGTAAACTTTACTGGCAGCTTTCTGAAAGGATGAGTGCAGAAAGAAACAAAATAGACATAATGTTTTTCTGGAATGTTCTTACCCAGCAGATTTTTCTTTTCTGGGTATGCCTTCCTTTCTCTAACTATGATTGTAAAGCTAGATGTTGAGAGTTTTATTCACCTGGAAAATATCTGCATTTCTTGTTTGTAAGGGCTTTTACTGTGAGAGAGAATTGTCTGAGATGGTTGTCTGCAGGATCGTGCTAGAGAACAGTGTGTCCTCATAAATTGCTGCTTTATGGTACTGAATATGCAATAGAGCTTAGCACAAGGAAAAACTGGGACGGAGGTGGACTCTTGGAATACAGCAAGGATAGAATCCAGTATTCTTGTCTCTTAATTGTTGTCACTGCTCAGGTAGCTAATATCTTTTTTTTTTCTTCTTCTTTTTTGGTGTTAGATAATTGGGATGGGCTGCAAAAGTTTTAAAAGGACCAGGAACGAGGCATGTCTGAAACACTGGAAACCATCATTTCTCTCCTTCCTCTTTTCTATGATGGATATACAGTGATGGCACTTTTTTGACCTTTACTAGTCTTTTTGTAGTCTTATTATTGTTTCTATTAGTATTTTGAGGTGCATTAATACAATTTCTCTATTTCTAGAACAGGAATAATTTTTAATTTTACAAAGAATTGTTGGGGTTTTAAATAGTGCTGGTTCAAGAGCACACTAAGTAGCTGAATTCTCTGGATTTCTTTACAGCAAAATGTTTTTCATAAAGGAGTTGCATTTCCTTGCATGAAAATATTTTCTTTTTTTTTCCAACACCAATAATGGGAATCACTTTTCTGCTCATCCCACTTGGTGTCTCACTCATATTTGTTTACAGGCCCAACAGGGTGTGCATAATAACAAAGCCAAGCTGTGGTTTTGGAATCTGTCAGTAAGGAATTACTTCTTTTTAAAAAAAATTAAATCCTACATGAGAGATCAGCATGAAGGCTGATTGAGGGACATGGTGCTGCAGCAGAGCATGCACAAGGCTTTACAGGTGGCTGCTGCTTCTCATTTACATGCACCACAGGTGCAGGGGGGATTTTGTCAAGGAAAAAGTAATTTTTCACAAAATGGAGTGGGCCACATATCCTCTGTAACTTCAGTGTTAAGAAAATAATGCACTTTTTGATATTGACAGGGATTAAACCCAAAGTCCACGTTCTGGGCTAATGATTTGGTAGCTGCCTTTCATGCCATTAAATATTGAGTGTCCAGCCTTGCTGAATCTGGGCTACCAGATTTCAGTGATGTTACAGAAAATAATTAATAAAGGGATCTTTGCTAGAAGGTGGGGGTGGAACCACAATGCTTATTCAAGTAGTTATAAGGATAGGACTGAAAAGAAATCCTTTTTTTTCCTGCTGTCCTAAAAGTTCTACTAATTCTTTCTATTTTAAATACGTTAATATCACTTCTTGAACTATAAAAGGCCTTCAACAATACATAGAAAGTGAAGGCAAAACCAAGTTCTACTAAGGTTTTGATAGGAACAGGTAAGGGAACTTTTCGTGAAGAGTCTGAAGTAATTTGTGTTTTCAACAAAAACTGCTTTGTTCTCCACAAAATGAAGTATGCTCATACATATATATAATATATATGAGTATATATACACACTCATATATGTATATATATACTCATATACACTGAGGAATTCAGTGTTGTTCTTGTGTCTTGATGCTTTTAAAGAGCTCAATCTCTTTCTCCATGAAGAATGTCATCATGAACATGGAGGCACTAATTTAAAAGAACTTTCTGTAGTTAGGTTTTGATTGATGGGCAAAATACTTTTCTGTAACTTTGAATTCAAATGAGAACAACCTTTAGAGTGCTGTAGTCTATTTCAATAGAGGAAAAACTTAACAATGTGGGATATTAAGCCATCTTAGTTTTTTGAGCCTTTTACAGTTCTGTTTTCAACATAAAATGCAGATATAAAGGATACATTAGAAATGTAAGGATATTCCTGTTCCTCTGGATTCAGATTTGTGAGTGGACTGGTGCATTTTTGATAGCTGACTTCTTGGCTGGGTGTGGTGTAGGACAGATGGATGCTTGAAAGGGGTGACTCCACAGAGCTGTGTATTTCTGTTCCTATCCACATCTGGGTTTAGATGGGTGTTTGTTGCTGGATGGAGAACAACCAGTTTGTTTCCGCTTTGGAAATACAGAAATGAGGAACTTCATGTTCATTTTGAGAAAGAAATGCCCAGCTTTTGTGTTCCAATTTAGCCACTAGAAGGATTGAACTATTAAAATGCAGCTCACAGATGTGTATCCTGGAGATCTTTGCAGTAATTAATTTACTTAAGAAAAACCAAGCCCCTGAAGATTATTGGGGTGGCAGCAGGAGTGCCCCAGAGCATCACGGGGAGAAGGTGTTGGGTATAATTCTCTCTCCAGCCAGCACCCCTACAGGTGAGGCAGCAGCCTGTGAAATTACATTCTAAATTACACTACAGATGAGCAGAGCACACGGAGCAGGGTGCTTGGGTGCGGGTAATAAATGGCTTGATTTGGCACCGGTGACGGTTTATGCTAGCTACAGGAATGCTGTAATGAGCTGGGGGGAGGAGGGAACTGGGGTGGGGGGAGGACCCACAGTGCCAAAGTGGAAAGGTCAGGGAAAGGATGGTGAGAATTTCATGGTGTTTCTCACGAGAAGGTGTCTTCCAGCTGTACTACTTGTGTGTATTTGACAGACGTTGTAGGTGAGGGGCTGTTCAGGCAGGAGGAAATCAGTGAAGAGCTATCCATAAAAATATCACTTTAACTTACTGACTCTTGTTAGTAACTAGTCTTCAGACATGTCCTAGAGGTGTGCTATGGAAGCAGCTCATTTTCTGTTAAAAGCCTCTGAAAATAATTTTTCTGAGTTAAAAATACTCTATTAAATTTGCAAGGGTAGGAATAAAAAAACCCCAAGCAGCTCTGGTTCCATTGTGTGCTCTTGGCTTGCTGTAGGTGTAGAGTCATCTCTGCCTGATGCCACTGGAGCTCCTGGCTTGTTGAACTGTTGTGCAAAGCTTACTAGAGATCATCTTGCTCACAAATCAGCAGTCTTCATTCTGGGGCTTATTTTAAGGACTTCATAAAAGTTAGGCAGTGAAATGAAAGAGCAGTGTCCAGTGGAGCACCAGAAGAAGCAGAGTGAGAAAAGGGCATATCCATTATTTTCAAACTATGTTCTTGAAGCATGACTTGTTTGTTAATAAACATAAACAAGTTTCTGGTTTTCTGCTTTTGTTTTCAGTTCTGATGGTTGAGGTGTGGATAGTGATGTTTATGATCTATTCTGAACTTGCTGCGTGTTTTTTTCGAAGAGCCTTAGGGAAAATAAACATCCAAAATGGCATAAACTTGGTGATTTCAGCAGTGCTGTTCCCATGCAGTGCTGTCTGTCTTCAGGAGTGTGACATGACCACTTCAAAAATACATATTCTTTAAATTTATTTTTTATGATTGTACAAATACAGTAAGTGTGGGGAAAAGGGAGGAGAAAAATCTTCCTAGCTTGGCTTTGTTTGGTTACTGCTGACTGATTGTAGGACTGCAGGCCCAAAGTCTGCACCTCCAGTTGTCTGCTTTGTCCTTTCCTGCTGATCATCAGTGTGTAGATCAAGCCATGTGGCTAAGCTGTCTTTTAGGCAAAATGAGAATTAAGTCATTAAATGAAAATCCAAAGTGTTTGCTGGTATGGTTTGTATTAATTGATTGATGTTGGAATGTGTGTATGGATGAAATGTGTTGCAGTATTCAGTAAGAATAAGGATCATACCCAAACTTGGAAGGGTGTAAAATGAGTAAATCCCTTGGAAAACAAAGGGTTATATATCTCTTAGAAACCTGCAGTTTACTTAAAAGTAGTTGAGAGACCAGATGTTTTATATAAAATACTAATTGTATGTAATACTGCTGTATGTTTTTATATATCTCAGAATTATTTAATTTTTTTTGTCTCACTTAAATTTCCAATGATCTATTCTGTATTTCTCCGGCAGAATGGCTAACCTGCTACAGAATGAATCCCAACAGCAAAAAAAAGTACACAAATTTAGTTCTAACCATTTTTATCCTGAGAATTCCTTTAAGTTCAGGTACTGCCAGGTGATGTAGGACACCCAGAGAACCTGTGTCTTTGGTGTATGATTTATTTCACCCTGACTCAGTGAGCGTTGCCCAAGCTGGTACAAGGCACCATGAGGCTGCAGGTGTGAAGTCCCAAAGAAGTTCCATTTGGTGTTTCTCTGGCAATAATCTTACCTGCAGTTCTAGGTGGAAAGGGGTTTTCTTGGGGTGGGTATATTTTTCTGTGGCACCTCAGAGTTACTGCTGAAAAGTCCATAAATACAGTTTTTCACTTGGTTTGAGTAGAATTTTATTTCTTTTGATGTTGTATGACTCTACCAAGTAATTGTTGGTGTAGATTAGAAGCCTATAATATGCCTATATATATGCCTGTAGTTTACTAATTCAGGAGGTGCTAGATAGTTGCAGTTTGGGAAGTTGAAGATGATACTTTAACTCAAGTTTTGAAGTGACAATGCTGCTGTTGAGAAATTCACTGGCTGCTCTTACTGAGCTGTAGGGGCATATAAAGTTCTTTAAACTGTTCATGAAGTCTAGATTGATTAAATAGGCTGCATAAAAGCATAATGATTTCTAAATCCTTTCTCTTTTCTTTGAACAGGGTTATTTCCTTCTCTTTGAGTCAATGCTGGATTCTGTCATCTATGCAAAGGACAAGTACCTGGCAGAGGGAGGCTCAGGTTGGTGCCCATAATTCTTCTAATAAATTTAGCTCTGGGGGGAAACTAAATGAACTCAGAGACTTAGAATAAGCTATGCATGGGTGAGAAAGTTGCCCGTCTGAATGAAAAATGTTTCCATTAGCATGAGCTTCAAGGCATTAATTTACTGTATGGGTAATAGAAGAACATTAGGTGGGGTACCAAGGCCTCAAGTTAATGGTATTCTTAAGAATAGAAGGGGTTATTTATTCTTAAGTACAGCCTAAATTTTTCCTCCCTACTTCTTCCTATGCATGTGGGCATTTGTTTTCCCCTCTCAAAATCCCAGTTTCTGCCTAACTACAAGCAGAGGAAAATAAGTTCTGTTCTGTAAGATGTGGTACTGTTTGAGTAAGCTCCTATGAATTGAGGGAAAAGCAGAGGTGATGTTTTCCTGGAGGAGGGACCTGGGGTGAGGAGGACACAGTTTCAAACACAAGAAGCTACATGTAGTAACTCATGGCATTACATTGTTTCGGTTCAGCATATTTATTCTGCCCTGGTGGGAGTGGCCTCTTTCTCTTCATGGTTGGAGGGCAGGGAAGTGACAGAACAAAAAGGCCTCATTTTGAAGTAGAGTTCTTTTATCCTTTTATGTAGCTTAGATAGTGTCATCTTAAGCAGTGTTTAAATGCTGGTAAATATTTCTTCCTGCACAAGTTCTGCATATCCTTTATGCCTTGTGCTTAATTCTTGTTGCTATTGTATTTCATATTGACCTTTTCAATCGTAGCCATCAGTCTGGGGTTTTTCTCCCCTTTTGTGCTAACCATGCACATAGTTAGTTTCACTACACTGAGTTAATGATTGGATTAATGACTGTGTAACAGGGCTGGCTGCAGAGCTTCCCTTGGACTGCAGTGAGCTCTTGTATGTTACAGAGTGCAGCAGAAAAAAGGGGGTTTATGCAGTTGTTCCACATTTGGTCACAAAGCTGAATATTATACAAGCAAGAGATTACTGTTCACATGTTAGAATATTTAGAAACCACTTGAACAACATGATAGGATAACGTGGAGTAGTCCAGTCGTATCTGGAACACCTTTGTGGTTTGCTCTGCATAGAGATATGCTGGTAATTTTACATTGCAAAGTAATTAAATTTGGGAGCATCCCCTAAAATGGTAAGGAATAATTTTATGCTCAGTAGCTGCTTCCAAAGCCTTCTGGAAGGGGACAGGAGTTTTTGACATCTATTGAAACTGCAATAGTATCTTGTTCTGTATATTGTTGGTGAGTCTGCTAGAGGCTTGTGCCTCCCAGAGTTTCCTTTGAGAGACAGGATATGCTGGTTCTGCAGCACACTTAACCCTTGGTGGTCTGAGAAGGGTCTTGGACCCTTATTGGACTCTGCAAAGCATAGGGTATTGTACAGTCACTGGTTGTTATGGTCAGATATTAAAAGGTGCTTACAATTACTGCTCTTCTGCCAACTTGTATTGCAGGTACATGACTACACCTGAGATTTGTGAGGCAGTTGCTCAGCAATCAGCTTAGCAAGACAGACCCGTCTGCAGGGAGGATGGATAGCAGCAGAGCCCTGGGCACATCCAAGTTCAGAGGAGCCAAAGATAAGGGCTCTTAAAAGTCTTACCAGAGAAACTCCTGAGTCTGCCATAAAGCTTTGTTTTGTCTCAAGCCACTTCGTACCATGGAGCCCAAGATCATTGTTTGCAGGGACTGTTTAAAAGCTGAAAAAAGCAATAGAAGCAGCTGCCATTTGGCCAAATCTTTCAGTGGCTGAGCTGGGAATAGAATCCAAATTTCTGGATCTGTGTTCAGTCAGTCATATCATCATTACTTCAATTTAGCCTCTTGGCATGCTGGATTCTTTCACACTGTCTAGGGTAATGTGTACAGTATAGAATAGCTTTATTTGGGAACATAACATTTTGGCTGCCCAGGACCCATCTGTTTGCTCTTTAGAGCTGTTAGTTGCTTGGCTGTAGATTTTTGCAGGCACTTGAGTGCAGTGTGTATTGGTGAGGGCTGGTGTAGGTCAGGAAGGCATCACTCCAAACGTGACACTCTTTGCTTGCTCACATCAAAATGACAACAGTATTCGTTTGGAATTATTTCTGTGTATCTGGAGGGTTGCTGCCTTACCCTTCAGTGTCCTGAGGTCTGTGAGGCATTGCTGAGGGATAAAGGATTTCCCATCATGTTCTGCTCACCACGTGAGCTGTTACTGGTGACAGATGACTTCTGGGCACTGAGTCGAGAAGGACACAGATGGTCAAAACGATGAATCTGGGAGAGCATTGAGGAGTCTGTGCTTTTGTTCAATCAGCATTTTACTCATTTCACCTGTGAGGAGGAGTAAGTATTAAATTATAGGCTTAAGTCAGAAAAAAATGACAAGTCTGTCAAGATTTCACAGGAAGGTGTTCAGAGAGAGCAGAGGATTTCCAGGGGGGTGGAAGATAACGGGTGAAATGGCAAATGCAATGTTAAACAGATGCTTTTAAACATTTACAACACTGCAGGCTTCAGATGATTTAGGCTAATATTTAGATAACATGTTTGCATTTCCAGTCAGACTTCAGTATAGCATGTGCTGCTGGACAGGGGTGGGTTTGTAAATTAGGAGGTTAATGTATCACTGTCCTCTTTTGCCTGTGCCCTGTTGGTAGAACACAAATTTCTCTTTCTGAAGTCTGAACAGACATTGTCTACTCTTTTGTTGCTATTGATAGGCTAAACTGAAAATACAGATTAGATTAGAGCATTTACATTTGTATAATTGATCGTGAGTTCCAGTGCTGATTTAAGGATTTGCTGTATGGATGAAGTGAGTTAATAAAAACTGATTATAGTCCCACTCAAATATTTCATGCTTGATAGACCTGGTAGACGTTTTCCTGTTAACAGAATATCCCAGAAATGTGGGCACGTCCGAGGAAGGAAGGTTTTAAAGTAGGTGATGACATTTTGCTGTGATTTTCATTTGTTTGCAGTGTTGCTGGCATGCTCCTGTAAGTATATTCTATAAGTAGAGACTTCAATTTCTTCTTGTCCCTCTTCTCACCTATGAAGAGCATTTCACTGAAAAATAGTCCCTCAAAGGCTGTAGTCAATTGCTTTTGTTGCCTGTTTCATACAATCTTTTACTTTTTGGAGCATCAGTTAGTGGCTCTTAAAGGTTTGAAATCATGGGAAGTAAGGCCAAATATAATGCAGTTGTCATGCTAGGAAACAGCAATATGAAAGCTTTGAGAAATGAAAATCCCGTATTGGTGACTCCAGAAATGACTCCCAAATACTTCTACCACCAGATGTTGATTTTTATGTGTGTGTACCAGCTGTCAGGTGTGCTGGAACCAAATGATTTGTATCAGACAAGACAGTTTGAACACTTTCCTGGTTTGATTCTCACCAAACTGCTCTTTACTGCTGAGTTCATTACATGCTGTTCCTGGAGAAACCTGTTTTGAGTTCCTCAGCTGCAGAGTAGGGGTGATGGTAGCCTGCCAATGGGATTCCAATTAGAACTGGCTGATACTTATTTATTCAATTTTAAACAGTCAAAGTGGGAAAAATGTCAGTGAGTTCATATTTTGTATAAACTAATCACCCCAAATGTAGGGGTGGTTGCTGACTTCAGTGTCTTCATAGGAAAAAATAAAAGTGCTGCTTTAGAGACTCTATCATTAATATGCATAAGATTTTTTTCCTATAGGCTAAACCTACTCACTGTATAAAAGATCTAATTTCAATTTGCTGTTTCTATTTTCAGTATTTTACAAGGTGAAAAATACTGCTGTTCTGACTTTGCATGCCACACCAATGATTTCTCCACACTCATTTTGATAAGCTACAATTTCAAGCAGAGCTGAAGACAAATTTAATTTTACAGTTCACCAGATATTCAGGAGGAAAAGAGAAACTTAGCTTTGGTTTTGTTAACACTGCCACATTAATGTATGAATAAAAAATAAAATGAGGTGTTTATTAGTAGGCATTTTACTCTGAAGCCAGATTGGGAATTCAATGTATGTGGTTTTAAAGGCTTTAAAACTCTAAAAAAGAAACCACAGGGATTTCTTTGTGGAAAGAAACCTGGCTACATAGAAATTGAGCTTCTCTTACTACTTGATGGTGCTCCAGAGCCATGTTCCTAGCAGCTGTTCTTTGCGTCTTTTCCAATCAATGGCGGATAGAGCTGGCCAAGAGGTTGACTGGCTTTGCTGTAGGCAAGTGTTGGTCTTGCACTACTATTTGGAAAAGCTCCCAAGAATATCTTCAGAACAAGTAGCTACTTACAGAAGGGCAAGCACAAATGTGAAGGTAGTGCAAGACTGGGGGGGTAATGGAGGAGGAAATTCTCATCTGTCTGTTGGGTCACTTCCATGGTCTTCAGATAAGAGTGGATATTCTTTTCCAATACCCAGAAATAATTTTTTAGATTGTAAGGCAAGTACCAGCCAGAGCTGATAAGAAACAGGAGTAAAACTCTTGAGTAAAAGTATTTCCTATTTTCTGAAAATAATGTCGTTCCACAGAGGTTTCTTGTAAAGGCCTTATCTGAATTTTCATTTAGATGTCTGTCTACAGTTATTAAATATATTTTAGGTCAGTCTCTGTATAGAAGCCAGAATAGGATGTTCCAAATTATTTTCTTCAGACATTAAGTTTCCAGTCATTTCCTGACAGTGGGATTCAAATACAAAGATATTTTGTTGTGAACAGGAAATACTGTTACCAGACTAGGACTGGAAAATTAATGTGTCTCTTCTGTAGACAAATGGGACTCCAGAAAATAAAGTAGCAGAAAAAGTGTCTTGTCCAAGAGCTGAAAAAAGTTCTTTTAAGACAATAATCACTTAAAAAGAAAGTAAAAAGTCCTCTTTATGCATGTCTAAAATAAAACTTCACTAATCTGTTTCTGTTGTTACAGTTTATCCTGACATTTGCACCATTAGTCTAGTGGCTGTTGGGGATATGAAGAAACATGCAGACAAGCTGCTTTTCTGGGAAGATGTGTATGGCTTTGACATGTCTTGCATGAAGCAGGCTGTAATTCCAGAAGCTGTTGTGGAGCTGCTGGATCCAAACACACTGATATCTACAGCCAGTGTCATTAAGGTACTATATTTCTTAAATTGTTAGTAGTCAGATGAGAAGTTTCCTTTTTTTATGGAGGAGGAGAAGAAAAATACACAAGAACTTTGGCCTCTTCAAAATGATACAAATGATGTTAAAACTGTAAGACTTGTGTTAATCTTTTTTACCCAGTTTGAGCTCTGAATAAAGTAATTATCACTTATTTAGATTGTTCTGTTTGACATTTTCTTCTATCCAACCCCTAATTTATTTGCTTTTTAGTAAGTTAGAAGTTGCGTAACTGAAATTTAAAATGTACCAAAAACCCAACCCTGGAATAGTGTGTCTTGTCTTTGCATCCCTCTGCAGCTGAGTGTGCTGCATTGAAAGGGGGCTTCTTACCTAGTTCTGTGTCAAGCTGGCTGGCTTTAAAGATCTTTCATTGGAGAATCACTCACTGTCACCCATAGCTTCCCAACAAAATGACCGTGTCTGAAGAGCCAAGAGTAGCTTCTGCAGGACTCTTTGAAGGGCTATTACAAACCACAATTTCTTGTCACAATGATATTCTAATTACTGTTCATTTAGTTACTTTTCTATTGTAAGATAACTAAGTAATATTACTGTTCTTCAGTGGGAATTACCTGTTTAGTAAAAAGGTAATTTCTATTTAAATGTGTTCCTATCCTGTTTTTATATATGAAAAAAATGTATTTGCCCAATAAATCTTTACACCATTACTGAGGGTAGCTCCAGAGTCTTCTAGCAGAGAAACTACTTGCTGTGGTGTCATCCTGCCTACAAAAGCAGTAGCAGGTGAAGTACAGTTTTATTGTAAGTGTATCCTGATGCAAGCTCTTGTTTAAGCTTTTTGTGTCTGCAATTTTATTACGGAGAAGATTTGGAAGTACTAAGTTTTGGGGGTTTTTTAATGGATATTCAAATGCAAAAAGTGCTGAGTGGTATTTCTTTAACTTGAGTAACTACTTTGTTGTTCTTATAGAGTCATAGAATGATTTGGGTTGGAAGGGACCTCCAAAGGCCGTCTAGTCCAACCTCCCTACGAGAAGCAGGGACATCTCTAACTAGGGCAGGTTGCTCAGAGTCATCATGCAGTGTTTTGTTGGTATGTGGGGGTANGTTCAACAAACAAGTAGATGTAGTGCTTCGAGACATGGTGTAGGGGCCAGGGAGATGTTGGACAAAGGTTGGACTTGATTCTATGATTCTGTTTTGCAGAACTGTTTTGCTTACTGGTTTTATACTCCTTTGTTCTCAGCAGCAATCATGGTTTTAAAATAACCTCAAGTCAAAGCATAAGGTTGTTTGCTGGAGTAGCAGCACAAAGTAGTAAAATTAATGAGTGGAGCAACAGTGGCATTATAGGTAAATTGTTTTAATCAATAGCCATTCCACAGAACAAATGGATTATATTTTTGAGGGAAAGCTTAAAAATGCTCCAATTTATCATATGATTATTGCAGAAGTTATTTTAGTGTGTTTGCTCAGATTAGCTGCTGCTTGTTTTGTATAGTTTATAGTGTGACTTTTCAGGAGGCAAAATGTTCCCTAAAGAAAGGCAAGGCAGCATCAAGAAGCATTGATTAATAATGTATATGACATTTACCTTCAGCAGTATGGAATGTTCTTGGATAAAGCGTTTTAACTGGGTACATAAACGAAAACTTCATACAGTGAAAAGATGTGGTGGAATTTTTCTGAACAACTGAAAACTGAAGCTTACTGCTCTTTAAAAATTCTGATTTTTTTAAAAAAATATATCATGAAAAATTAGAATATTGAAATGTAAGTTGAAGTTTGATTTGATAGTGTTAGCCTTGTGGCAAAGGCGGCCAACCAGCCTCCTGAGCTGCATGAGGAAGACTTGTCACCAGCAGGTCAAGGGAGAAGCACCTTCTCTTGTACCCCAGGGAGATGACTTCTGGCGTGCTGTGCCCAGTCCTGGTTCCCCAGTGCAAGAATGAAATGAACGTGCTGGAGTGAGACCAGTGAAAGATGATGAAGGGACACGAGCATGTGTGCTATGGGGAGAGGCTGAAAGAAATGGGGTCAGTTTGTCTGGAGAGGAGAAGGCTCAGGGGAGATCTTACCAGTGTGTATAAATGCCTGGTGCTGGTGGTGGGAGTGAAGGAGGTGGAGCTAGACTCTTCTCAGTGATGCCCAAGGACAAGACAAAAGCAATAGGCACAGGTTGAACTCCAGGCAATTGACTTTAAAAATCACTTTTTTTAATAAACTACTTTTTTTTTTGCTGTGAGGGCAATTGAACAGTGGCTCAGGTTGCCCAGAGGGGTTGTGGAGTCTCTATCCCTGATGATATTCCAAAGCTGTTGTGACATGGTCCTGATCAACCTGCTTTAGTTGACCCTGCTTTGAGCTGGGGGTTGGACTAAGTGATCTCCAGAGGTCCCTTTGTTACCTTTTGAGTAACAGGGTTTGGTCAGTGTGCAGATAGGATGAGGTGGTTTTTAAGTGTCTTCTCACTTCTGGACAGCTAGAAAAGTTGTTGTCTTACGGGAACTACTGAACAACCTTCATCCAAAGGAAGATCTTCATTGAAATTCAGCAGTTACTGACAGAAGGGTGTTATTTCCTTCAACAGCACATCGACTGTAATACTGCAGCCACTCCAGACCTGGAATTCTCCTCAGACTTCACCCTGACCATTACAAGGAGCACCCAGTGTACGGTAAGACAATTCCAGCTCCCTCATGTATGGTCAGTGTCTCCTTGGGCTAACAGACATTGTGTTCATTAAGCTTCATTTATCATCACTCCTTGCCTTGAAACATTCATTTCTGCGGTGCAGAGGTGTCAAATGAGCCCTTTCAGGAAAGAGAGATGGATGTAAAACTACAGTAATGGTGTTACTGGAGTCTAACAAAGGAGGTGAGGAGAGGGAAGGACAAGGAGCCTGAGCATGGAGGTCGTTCTGATTTGTTCTCTAGCCCATTTTCTGACTTACATTCAAAAGAACACTAATTCTGGAGAGGCTGCAGGATTTGATTGGAGGGGAGTTCTAATTCCAGCAAACACAAGCTTATTCACCTTAGTATTAAGTGAAGACTCTCCAGCAGATCTGAGTCTGTGATCTCACTCAATTTGAGTGTTCTTTCTGTCAAACACTAGTTGATATGAAAAGAAAGAAAAGCAGGGGAAAAAAAAAATGTTCAGTCTGAACATTAGAATTAAATGAAAGCTGAGCAGCAGGGCATCTTTCAAACACTTCCTTGAAGTTGCGCCTACGTTGTTCAGTATGAACTTGTATAAATACATGTTCATTTTGCAGCTTTTTTTCTTGGTCATTCAGTATGTGGTGGTTATGAGAAAAAAGAAAAACACTGATTTTTTTTTTTTTATTAATTAAAAATATCCTGGGGTTTTTTCTGCAGGACCCATACAATTTATGTTGTGTATTTTGTGTTCTATTTTTGAAGTCAAGGAAAATACCTAAATATTTTTATTTAACTTCATGTAAGCATGTGAGTGACTTCTGAAAGAAAGATGTTACTAACTTGTTTAAAGCTTAAACAAATGAGGTACTCCAACAGGAATATTTAGAAGTGTTTAAACTGGTACCTGTGTGAGGATACCTTTTTGATTTGACAGCTTGCTTTGGAGTAGGGAAGAAAAGAACCAAATAGAAGGACTTTTGTAGTTAGGCAGGGCAGTGGGGATAATGAGGTGCAGATGAGAGTCTCATGGTGGCTTAAATCAAAATAGTGCATTGAGGTTTTAAACACTAAATAATAACCTAATTTTTATGTATTTTATGATTGCAGTAATAGGCTTTTGCAGTCAACATCAATTATAAACACTTTCTACCAATTTATTAAAATATCCTCATCAAATTTGACAAAAGTTTTTGGTAAGTTCAGAGATCTGTAATAAAACCTGACATTTCTGTAGGCTTGTGTATTGTGATACTTCTGGGAGTTTCGTTTAGCTTTAAGTCACAGCACGTCACCAAATCAAGTCCAAAGGGGTAATTGGTGGCTAATTTTTAATATAGTAAGTCTGCTACAACTGGTTTATTTGGCTTTTGTATGTGTATATGAAGAGGAGACAGAAGCTTCCTGATGTGGGGACACAGAATATTTTGCTGTGTAATCTAAACACTTAAGCTGATAAAATCTTGGGATACCTCCATCAAGCAAGGCAATACCTGGGTTTGGAATCTTAGTTCATGCTACTGCATTTGCCAGCACTTTGCTGGATGTGTAAGAATTTAATGGGGTGGATTTTTATATATTGGTGTGGATTTATTTATTTATGTGGGTGTGAATTTATTTATAAAGTGAAGTTTTCCAGTGTATATAATTTAAAGCATTGTTGTTAGTGTGAGCTAGTGGCTATGTACAAATAGTTCATAATTATTTGTCAGTTATCACCAAATTAAGGAAAGACACTGTAACCTTGTTTTTTATTCAACAGGAATCTATATATTTTACTGTGCATTCACAAACAAGCCCTTTTGCTTGTTATTGTTGTAGAATCATAGAATAATTCTAGTTTCCTCAGGGCAGGGTTTGCTTTGATTTCAGACCAAACTTCAGTGCAGCCCTGGGTTAATTTTCTTAATACTTTCTAATAGCTATAGAAATTCTTACAAAATCTTGGTGATCTTGTTGATGCCGGGGTAGAGTAAAATAGCTTATTTTGTAAACATCATTTTCCCTAGCACTAGACCCTTACAAAAACTTCATTTCTGTTCTGTGATTCTATGGTATCATTGACCTATAAATCAAGATGTGCACCTGCTTTTCCTGACTGGCAGGGAGAAGGGGAAGGAAGGTGGAGTAACAGCAGAGCTGCTGGAATTTTGTGGTGAATGCAGGTTCTAAAAAATTATCAGAACTCTGTAAAGTATTTTGCACTTCATCATTTAGGTTTATTGACAGCGAGTGGAATTTCCACTCGTTCTGTGATGGATTGTAGAACTTTAGTTGGGGGTTGACAGTTCATCCATCATATCAGGCTGCCTAACCTTGCAGTAAATGAACAGTAAAAGTCCATTATTTATATTGAGAATTTTTGAGGAGATGCTTTCAGATTGCAGTTTTTCCTTTGAGAATAATATTTACTGTTTTTCTTGTTGGCATCTGTGTTTTTGTTGTTCTACTGGCTTTTCAGTTTTTGCACAAAGATTAAACTACTTCTCTCTATTTCCTCAAATTATAGCTTTTAGTACTTGTATGTTCTCATTTTTGCATTTTTAAATATAAAAATTTTAAAATATTTTTGCTTTATTTACAAAAAATGCTTCACAAAAAGAAGTGTTGGGAAATCCATCCTTGTATAGGTCAGGATTTTTTAGCTCACAACATAAAGTTCATTTCAAAGCAGCTTTTTCAGCCCTTTCTGTGCCATGAAAGTGTGAAAGCAGATTTGTTGTGTTGGCCAAGCTACATTCAGAGCAGTGTAACCACCAGAACCAGGACTCCCTCTCCGAAGCAGTCTGTCTTTAAAAGCCAAGCGAGTGGAAAGCTCAGGTGCACAGTGATATTTTAGTTGTTTTGTGGATCCTATTGCAGATCAGCTGCTGGTTTGCTGTGTTGTAGGGAGGAGGTTTCTATGCTGCTGCTTTCCAAGGCACCATGTGGAGATGGTGGCAGCATGGAATGCAGGGTTGCTGTTACTAAACTTGTTTTTGCAGAAGCTTAGCACTGAGGGGAATTCAGCAAGTTAGATGTTAGGAAAAACTTCTACACCAAAACAGTTACTAAGGACTGGAACAGGCTGCCCAGGGAGGTGGTTGAATCACCAGCCCTCCATGTATTTCAGAGTCATCCAGATGGGTGCTCAAGGACATGGTGTAGAAGTGGCCTGGTAGAGACAGATAAAGGTTGGACTTGGTGATCTTAAAGGTCCTTTCCAACCATAGCAGTTCTGTGAAGCTCTCAGAGAAAGGAGTTGTGGCTTGGTCTCGCTGGAGTGTGCAACATAACATGAATCTCTCAAGAGCTAAACTTTCAGCTGGCGGCTCTGGAGGAGCCTTCTTGGGGTCTGATACATCCTTCCATCAACCTGTTCGTGTGTCCGTGGTAACAGGATGGGGAGTTGGAAAAGCCGGCAGGAATCAGAGCCACAATGCAGCCTTTACAACCTCATTACCACGTTTGCTTTGATTATGACTTGGAACACCCCCAGGACCCCTCAGGCAGGAGAAGCTGCACTTCTCATTTCTGTGGAAATATGTTAAATATCTCAAATCTGACCTTAGTTTTTCCTCAGTATCTTTTTTTTTTTTTTCCTATTTAGTAGATACTGTTTGAAGCTCTGCATTTATTTTCTGTCTCAGCAGAGAAACTGACCTCTTCTTGATTTCCCCATACTTTATTTCTGTTCTGGTAAATGCTCCTGGGAGGATTTCAGTATAGCCATTGGGCAGCTTCAGCTTCACCCAGGAGAGAGTTAGGAACAGAGCTTTTTTCCTGTTCTTTGCCTAGGGGGAGCACAGGAAGGTCAGCCTCTCAAACCTAATGCTAACCTCCATCCACCTCTTTCTCATAATTTGGTTTGATGTTATTTTTCCCTCCATTTTGCTTTGTTGCTTTTTAGTACAAACTTCTTCAGAATCCCAGCATGGTGGGGGTTGGAAGGGACCTTTGGAGGTTATCTCATCCAACCCCCCTGCCAAAGCAACTTCACCTAGAGCAGGTCCCACAGGAATGCATCCAGATGGGTTTTGAAAGTCTCCAGAGAAGAAGACTCCACAACCTCTCTGGGCAGCCTGGGCCAGGCTCTGGCACCCTCACACCAAAGAAGTTTCTCCTCATGTTGAGGTGAAACTTCCCGTGTTCCAGTTTGTGCCCGTTGCCTCTTGTCCTATCACTGGGCACCACTGAAAAGAGACTGAATTTTAACTCCTGAAAATGGATGATGTGAGTGCTGAAATGGGTATTTCTCTTTGTTCTAGATATTATCACTGTTCTCACTCTTGGGAGGCCTCTTGCTGACCTCTTGGCTAATTACATGGTCGTATGATAGTGCCACTTAATTGCAGTAGTGGTTGTTTGCAGTTCAGTAGGCAATAGGATAACTTTCCTGATTTTAGATAAATGGATGAAGGACAGAAATGCCCAGACTTAGTGATGAGCTTGTGGAAAAAAGAACTATGCAGGTCCCCAAACCTAAGAGCATAGTATTAATTGCCACATACCTGATTTGTCTGTCCTTCCATCTGTAAGTTATTTTAAATTGCTCTCATATTTTTGTATGTCCAAAAAAAACCCCATAGCAGAGTATTAAGTAATGCTCATAATAGATCAGCCTGATATTTCTTTAGGTACATCCTAAGTGTATTGCAGATCATCCTGTAATGCATTTTTGTGTCATATCCTTAAAAAAACCCAAACCCTTAATGCTCTAAACAGGTTTTTCATCCAGGTGTTCAAGCCATTAAATAAGTCTTCAAGAAGAAAATTCCTAATAAATCTAGGAAATATGGAAGGATTGAGAAAAGACAAACATTTTAAATGTGACCTTATACATGGTGCTTAGTCTTCCAGAAGTTACTGGGGGAGAGGGAGTCAAGACTCCTTCAGAGGATGTATTCTTTCTGATGATATTTCTTTTCTTCCTCCTGTGATTTACCACAAAGTATTACCTTTAAGTATTAAGTTTATTGTTATTTTAGCTTCCAAAGATTGAAGATTTTGAAAGCATGAAGCAGTTGCATGGAATCATTAGAAGTGCTTTGAAACAATTTCATATAGTGCAAGTTGACTTGATTTCGGTCTCACAAAGATAATGGCCAAAAATAAATTTAATTAGCCTGCAAAAGTGCATTTTCCTAGGAAAGAGCTAGGGTTTGTCACTGCTGATTTTAATGAGACATCTGGCTAATATCAGTTAGTAGATGCTGCTAGGAAAATATTTCATTAATTGTATTCTAAGTTGATCACTGTGTGAGCTTTTGAGATAAAATATAATGGTGATTACCCTCAGTGTAGAAATCAATTGAGAAACTTTCTTTTGTTTGCCAGTGTTTCCCCTGTGAGTCCATCAAGGTTGATCTTTCTGAGCTGAATAACAATATCCCTGGGGAGGAAAATGGCAGTAGCTCTTCATTGCTCCCAGGAGATCTTGTCAAAGAGCAGGGGATGTGCATAAAAAGTGGGAGGGAAGAAGGGGGTGAAAGAAGGATAATGAACCAGAGAACGTGACTGAGGTTTTAAAACCTTTAGGAGGCAAAAGGAAGTTGAGAAGACTGAAGAAAATTATTTTGACTAAGGAAAAATTTTTACTTGTTAAAGTCTTCTTAAATGTTAGTTTAATTTCTTAGTGTCCAGTCTTCCACCTGGGAGCCAGCAATCAGTGTTAGTATTTAAATCTTTCATTCCAGCCTTAGGTGAGAAATTTAAGGTAAAAATTGAAAATCTGTCTTTGGTACCACGGTTAAACACACCTTGAGTGCCCAAATTCTGTGTAAAGGAAAGATATGTTAGGAACCTGGGTTTATCCTTTTGATCTATTCAGTTATTTGTAGCCTCCTCTCCAGTGATCTCCAGATTCTTAGCCTTTTTAAAAACCAAATTATTGGGCTTTAAAAGCGAGGGGTTTCTTTTCCCTGTGATCTAAATGCAGCAACTCTGTCGTGTGGCTGACAAACATTCCATCTCCATGCTTGGATAAACTCCATCAAAAGCACATTATCTCCCACTTCTGTGGCCAGCTGTCTAATTGTATTTGTTGTAGCCACTCACTGCTGGAACATGATACTGGTGAAGAGCAAGAATGATAAATTACTCACTGGAGGTGATAGCGATGATGATAATTTTTAATTTCCTTGTTCCTAAGTGAATTGGTAAGGTTGCCTTTATGAGTTCTCGCATGGAGTTGAGCAGTCTCATTTGTTTCATCCTGTTAAAATGCTCCATGTACAGCCAGCCATTTTCTTCAGAAAAAAAGCCTTAGTATTCAGATATATTTAATTTAAAATTTAGACTCCTTTTCCCATTCCAGCTAAGGGGTCTACATGGAAGAGTATAAAAAAAAAATCTACAAATATTCATCTATTACGTATGTTAGAGCTTTTTGTGATCTCAATATTCATATAACATGTATAAAATATAAATAGGGGAAAAAATAGGTTCAGAATAATTTATCTAGGAGGAAAGAAAAATGTGTTGAAAACAAGTGAATCTTCCTGGCAGGACGTACTTCATTTACAGTTTTTCGGTATGTTGGCATGAGCACCTTAGAAACCCTCAGTGATGGATGAAGACCTTAAAGTACTTTACATTAACTCTTTATCAAATCCTGGGTTTGACAAAATCAGGTGGCTGCTGTTGTAATTTCAGGAATATTTTACTCTCAGTTGAATGAACTCTTTGCTGACCTTTATAGGATGAGCTATAGGATAGCTTTGCAATCATAGAATCATTTAGGTTGGAAAAGACCTTTAACGTGATGAAGTTCAACCATTCCCCCAGCACTGCCAAGTCCACCACTAAACCATGTCCTGCAGCACCACATCTGCACATCTTTTAAATTCCCCCATGGATGGGAACTCCACCAGTTTCCTGGACAGCCTGTTCCAGGGTTTGACAACCCTTTTGGGGAAGAAATTTTTCACGTCTAAACTAAACCTCCCCTAGTGCAACTCCAGGCCATTTCCTCTTGTCCTATCACTCATTACTTGGGAGAAGAGCCCAACCCCACCTGGCTCCAACCTCCTTTCAGGGAGTTGTCAAGAATAAGAAGGTCTCCCCTGAGCCTCCTTTTCTCTAGGATCAACAGCCCCAGGTCCCTTAGCCACTTCTCATAAGACTTGAGCTCTAGACCCTTCCCCAGCTTTGTTGCCCTTCTTTGGACAAGCTCCATGTATGTTTATTCCTGAATGTTTCTTCAGTTCTTTCACCTTCTTAGATCCCTGGGTAAATATGGAGACTTTGTTCTGGGGTTGGAGTTTTGGTCCTCATAGCTCTGCTTTTCTCCTGGCAATTTATTTGAGAGCAGGAAGAATGATATTTCTGCCGTCTTTCCTAATATTTAACGTCCTTTGAGGGTAGAGCATGTGTCAGTCTAGAGTTGCAGTTATTTATTACCAGTTTAGAAGTCATTAATTGTATTTTCCTTTTTCATGGTATTCAAGAGACTGGCATTGGAAAGATTCTTCCAGAGAATGCTGAAGTTTTTGCTGATTAGTTGTTGGTGAAGTTGTAAATGAGCTGTCAAAGGTGGAGCAAAAAGATGAGGAAAACTGCAGTGGAAGAAATAACTGTTGTGCTTAGAAAAAAACCCAAGTAAACAAAAAAACCCAAGGCAGTAGTTGTAAAACATCATCTAGAATTTATGGGGGCATTATTTGCTTGTTCTTTTTCTTTAGTTCAACTTGTTCTAAAAATGATGCCAACTTTAATAAAAATATCGCCAGCCCTATATTCCACTTTCTATTTTAATATGCTTGTGTCTCTGATTGCTTCTAATATTCCACTTGAAGTGATTTTTTTTCCATTTTTCTGCTTAGCTTCATGTGTTACATTTTACAAGAAGAGACACCTTAATCTTCATTTGAGCTGTAAACATTGGAAATGTCTTTCTTTGTAGTGATGCATATTCAGACATTTGTGATTGCCTGTTAGAGCTACTGCAGTTTTTGATAATGTTCAAAAATGAAATAAAAGGAAAAATTTCAACTTCACTTTTACAGGATTATTTCACTGAAATGTACTTATATATGCATTTGTGCATTTCAGCACAAAACCACCAAGTAATGAATTAAAAAAAAAAAACAACAAAGTTAAGATGCAAGGGACAATGTAAATTCCTAAAAGGAAGAGAGGCACCAAAACCACAATTTTATAGCTAGTTTTGTATTATCAGGCATTTCAACATGGATTTGTGAGATTTTTTGTTTTTAAATCTACAGGAACTAGATTATAGATAAAATTGGAGAATAATCTGTGTGTACTTCCCTTCTGAGTTTTTTTCTTTTCCCAAGACCGTAATGTGGGGTACCAGATCATTCTGTAGAGGTGCGAGGCTTGGGGGTGTTGGGGGAGGATGGTTTAGGGGGTTTTAGCACTTGCATCTGGGAGTATTGAAATAGGCTCTGTGCAGTCAGAGATTTTAGGATTTTGTAGTTCTTTCAGGGAAGACTTCCCACTGCTTCAGGTAGAAGCAGAAATTCTAATGTTTTATGTCAAGCTTTTCACAACACATGGAGAGGAGAAATAACTAGAACTATGTTGCAGCTTTGAATCCTCCCATACTTTCCCAGTGACATAGAATCCTTTTGGTTGGAAAAGACATTTTAGATCAACTCCAACTGTTAACCAGGACTGCCAGATCACCACTAAGCCATGTCCCTCAGCACCACATCTCCAGGGCTTTGAAACCCCTCCCGGGATGGGGACTCCACCCCTGTCGTGGGCAGCCTGTTCTGGGGCTTGACAACCCTTTTGGGAAAAATTTTTCACAGTATCCAACCTAAACCTCCCCTGGTGCAACATGAGGCTGTTTCCTCTTGTCCTATCATTTGTTACCTGCGAGAACAGATCGACACCCACCTGGCTCCAGCCTCCGTTCAGATTTGTCTGCTTGGAGCTTTTAGCTTTCTGGGCCAAAATGTAGCTTGATTGTCTCATTTTCTCTGGAGGTCAGGTTTTTTTCCTCTCAATTCTTATGTGTGTTTGTTGTCGCAACCTGGTTTTCCTTTCTCCAGTGATCCTATCCTAGGTCTTATTTGTAAGCATACCAACAGTATTGACCTGATGATTGGGAAGTATTTTCATGACTTAGTAAATCTCTGCCTAATGTCCAGAACAGATTGTGCTTCAATAGAAGTAGTCTGATGAGTCAATACAACTTTGTCAAAACCTTCTCCATCTTTACTCAAAAAGGCATATTTGAGACAAGGCTGTAATTCAGTGGAGAATGAGGTTCTCAGCATTGAGTGATAGGACTTCACTTAAGGGGTGGAAGAGTAACTGTTTGCAACACCTCGTGCTCATTTGTCACAAATGTCCCTCAGTCTCCTTGGTTCATTTTTTTTTAAGAACATTTGCACACATCAGAATTTGGAACCTTGGAGACTGGCTCTGAAGTACCCTTAGTTGGCCTGTATCAGCAATGGTGTGACCAGCAGGAGCAGGGAGGTGATTCTGCCCCTGGACTGAGCACTCATCAGACCACACCTTGAGCACTGGGTCCAGTTTTGGGCGCCACAGGATAAGACGGACATTGAGGGGCTGGAGAGGGTGCAGAGAAGGGGAACAAAGCTGGTGAGAGGTCTGGAGAACATGTCTTATAAGGAGCAGCTGAGGGAACTGGGGTTGTTTAGCTTGGAGAAGAGGAGGCTGAGAGGAGACCTCATTGCTCTCTACAACTACCTAAAAGGAGGTTGTGGTGAGGCTGGTGTTGGTCTCTTCTCCCAAGTGACTAATGACGGGACAAGAGGGAATGGCCTCAAGTTGCAACTTGACATTAGGAAAAAGTTCTTTCCTGAAAGAGTGGTCAGGCACTGGCCCAGGCTGCCCAGGGAGGTGGTGGAGTCCCCATCCCTGGAGGGGTTCAACAAATGAGTAGGTGTTATTTGAACTCCTTTAACTTCTAGGAATTCACAAGGGTTTTGTTGACAAAACCTCAGGCCAGTGTTAAAGGACTGTAACTAATGGTGTCAGCGTACACTTTTGTCTGTGGATATTTTTTTTTCCTTTCCTCTTCAAGCTGGAAGAAAAGTCCCACTAATGACTTGAAGAGATAAGTTCTTTTGGAGGTTACAAGGGGAATGGCAGGAGGGATGAAGTAGTGTTGCAAGGAATCCTGTGGAGGATTACTGGTAGAAACTATGAGCTGCTGGAAGAGCCACTGTGAAGCATTTGTGAATCTTTTTCCTTGTGTGTGTGTAGTAGGGGCTTCAAAAGGAGTAGAAATCTTGATAAATGTACATATAAATGTTAGACTTTTTCTTCAGTGTCACTATTATTCCTTTATCATATTTGTTTCTTCCTCTTTATAGGCAATTGCTGGTTATTTTGATATATTTTTTGAGAAGAACTGTCACAACAAGGTGAGTATTTGGGCTGATGCATTTTAAAAATTCTTTGAGAGATGAGGATATTTTTGTATTCTTCCTCAAGGTGTTTGGCAGTGAGTCTGTTTTGCTATAGCAAAAGCTTCATGTGCATGTGTGTTTGGTAATTGATTGATGTGGTGTGATATCAAAAATGTTGTTCTTAATCAAACTCTTGAACTCTTCCATTGCAGGTCTTGTTTTCAACCGGTCCCCAGTGTACCAAAACACACTGGAAACAGACAGTTTTTCTCCTGGAGAAACCAATTCCTGTAGAAGCAGGTATGTTTAAATTCAGTTGTGGTGCAACAATGGTTGTGTTACACTGCTGTTATCATTAAATTTAAATCTAAAACACTTAAAAAATGATGTGTTAAAAAGAACTAGTATGTAAATCTGTCAGCTGCTGTTAAAGAAAATTTTTTTGTCTTAATATCTATCTAAACAAAATTAATGTTAAAAATACACATAAATGCCTGCATAGGTGTGTTTTAAGTGGGCATATGTCTTATGTGGCTTCGTACTGTAATTTTGGTGAGAAAACTTCTGTATCAATGCCTTTTTGCAGAAGAAAAATTTAAAATCAGAACACTGCTATTAATTTTAACATCACTAATTTTCTTAAGTATCATATTTGCCAAGTGATTGCAAAGCACTCCTGAGTTATACTGTATTTAAATGTCATGAATATACACACGAGTGTTGTACCTGTGGAGTTACTCTGTAAATTGAAAAAACAGTTTCAAAGAACTCACAGCCATGAGCTTGATTTAAGTACAGAAAGTGTTATTTTGGTATGCTGTAAATTTTTATATAATACAAGTATTGTAATATGTTTCACCTTGAGTTTAGTGCAAGTAAAAAGGCTTTTGTTGTCATCAGGGGTAACCCAAATTTCAGATTATAAATTGAAGTAAGGTTTTGAAGACTAAAGTGATGCTTGTCAGTGGGTTTAATTAGTTCTATTTAGTAAGTCTTGAAAATACATTTCTCTGCAAGTGGTCAAATATTTCCTTGCTTTATAGACACTGAAATATGTCTGTGACCATCACAGGGTAGCCATGCAGAGGATGAACATTCAACAGGTCAAGGATTATAAGCCTTGCCCTCTTATTCCTGTAAAACTGCACCTTCTTTCAGACTCTTCCAGTCTTGTAATCAAAGGAAATCATGGAATCACAGAATCACAGAATGGTTTGGGTTGGAAGGGACCTCCAAAGGCCATCTAGTTCCACCTCCCCTGCCATGGCAGGGACATCTCCCACTAGACCAGGTTGCACAAGGCCCCATCCAACCTGGCCTTGAACACCTCCAGGGATGGAGCATCCACAGCTTCCCTGGGCAACCTGGGCCAGTGTCTCACCACCCTCAGTGAAGAACTTCTTCCTAATTTCTAATCTAAATCTCCTCTCTTCCATTTTGAACCCATCACCCCTCGTCCTGTCATTACAGGCCTTTGTGAAAAGTCCCTCCCCAGCCTTCTTGTAGCCCCCTTCAGATACTGGAAGGCCCCAATAAGGTCTCCAGGAGGGGGTCTCACAAGAGCAGAGTAGAGGGGCAGAATCACCTGCCTCCAAGTACTGGCCACACTTCTTTTGCTGCAGCCCAGGACATGGTCATATCAGTACTAGAACCAAGTAGTTAAGTTTTTATGCTGGGTTTTGTTTTGGGTTTTTTTTCTCCATTTAACCACTAGATATTTACTCTCCACTGTTGGAATCTCACCCAGTGGTGATTTAGTCATCTTTGAGGGATATTTTTCTTTACAGACTAGGAGGAACCTCAGAATGGGGCTCACTTCTGCTGGTGGGTTAAACTCATGGTAATACATGGCCTGGACCTGAACAGTTTCTAAGTAGATGGGACATACTGAGGGAAAGCATGCAAAGATGGATGTGGATGCTGCAAAGAAAACCTGAGATCAGTTAGAGATGCTCCAGAGAAGTACTGATGTAGGTGGAACACGTTTTTGTATCAGGAGCTTCTTTCCTAAAGGCATCATGGGCTATATTATCTGACAAATAGTTTTTCTCTTTCCTGCTTTGGATTTATGTTCTTAAATCATTGTTATTTGCGTATTCTTAGGTCCTGACCCTTCTTGGGGTGCACTGTGCCTTGGTGCACTGGAACTTGGCTTGTGTTCTCTTCAGCTTCTCCTTCAAGACAAGGCTGACCAAGGTCTCCTTGCTGCAACTTATTAAATTTCAATGCTAGTGTGAAGTGAAATTTTCTCAAGTGCAATGACATTTGTTAGAATATGCACATTATTTAATATTGCATAGATCACTTGACATTTACCAAATGTGTGAAATTACTGGGAGATGTGCCTGGCTCTAGAATCCCAGTCTAGGCATGGTGACTTTCTGAAGACAACCACAGAGACTGTGCTTTGAAGCAGTGGACACAACCTGGTTGCCCTTCAAGATCACTTTTGCTGTAACTCTTCCTTTCTCTTTATTAGCTCTTATTTCTTACAATTTTTCCCATAACAGTATCTTGTTACAGCTGTTTCTCTTTTCTTTCTACCTGCCTCCTTTTTGTAATTATTTCAGTTCCCCTTTCCCATCCTTCTACCCATTCTATTTTTATATCATATATAAAATTTATATCTTATATAAAATCATCACTTCATTCTCTACCTATTATTTCTAGTGTTAGAGAAGGTTCTGAGAGAAACTCTTGATGTCACCTCCTTTTTCTTTATAATCCAGTTTTAATTCCTGTGGGATATTTGATGTTCATGGGTGACATAAGCCCATCAGGGCAGAAGGTATTTCCTTATTCTCACGTAGAAATGTTTTAATTTAGGTGATTTGTTTGGGGTTGTTTTTTTTAACTATTCTCTCTGGTTTTGATCCTTCTCCTTCATTGCTGCAAAAATCTTTTTTTCCTCAAGACATGTTACAATAAATACAAATTTTCCCATCTTCCATTTTTTCATCTTTTTTTTCCTTTGTAGAAATAGTGACTTAAATATTCTTCTTGGTAATTTGGGGTTAACCATATTCTTTGATTTCTTCAGTCTTTTGCTTTCCATTTTACAGCTAAAACTACTCCAATTTCTTTTGCAGCATATGTGAAGTTGCATTTCCAGCTGTTTCTCCTCTGTCACTTGTCACAGACTAGAACTGTTTTTTACCATTCACCAGACGTTGTTTCTGCCTGGCTTGTTGAAGTGAGCTCCCTTAAGTGCCTTTAGCTTTTGGGGAAGCATTTTGACTTTTGTTGGACCTTTCCCAATGCAAGTTAACTGAACGAAAGAAGTAACTATATTAGATGAAATATATTTGCCTCATTTGAAGGCTTCAGCCTTTATGTCCATCCCTGTGTTTACCAATACTCATCAATTCTTGCTCTAAGAACTTATACAGAGGAATGTGTGTGTGGCACTGGGAGACTCAACAGAGAAGACCCACTTGTGACTGAATGTATTAATAGAACATTTTAGGTTGGAAAAGACCTTTAAAGACCAACAACTCCAGTGGCTAACCCAGCATTGCCAAGTTCACCACTAAACCATGTCCCTCAGCACCTCCCCTCCAGGGATGGTGGCTCCAGCCCCTCAATGTCCTTCTTGGAGTGAGGGGCCCCAAACTGACCCCAGGATTCAAGGGGCGGCTTCCCCAGTGCCCAGTCCACAGGTACCATCCCTGCCCTGCTCCTGCTGGCCACACGAGTGCTGACACAAGTCAGGATGCTGGTGGCCTTCTTGGCTACCTGGGCACATGCTGGCTCGTGTTCAGCTGGCTGTTGACCAACATTCCCAAGTCCTTTTCCACCGGGCAGTTTCACCCACTCCACCCCAGCCTGGAGCATTGCCTGGGGTTGTTGTGACCAAAGTGCAGAACCCAGCACTTGGCCTTGTTGAACCTCATAGAACTGTCCTTGGCCCATCAATCCAGCCTGCCCGGATCCCTCTGTAGAGCCTCCTGTCCTCAAGGAGATCAACACTCAACTTGGTGTCATCTGCAACCTTGTTTGAGTCAGGACAAACTCTTTTCTTAGTAAATATTGTCAAATATGTGAATAAAATGACATGAGTCTTGAAGTCACCTGACCAGTGTACCCTTGGTGGCATTTGGGTTCAGTATGTTAATAGGTTGTGAAACAGGAATTTGATAGTATAAAATGAATTTAAAATGTTTTGAAAGCATCTTCCAGACAGGGCGGTGGAATTTTTTTTTTTTTTCCCCAGTAGAGAAAAATGATTCCCTCAGATTTCTAATTCTGAATAAAACAGTGGGGCTGACCTAAATCTCTATCAGAAGCATTATGGCTTTTGGGGCTGTGCCTGAAGGGGTTATAAAGCACTGAGTGTGTTTGGATTTGCTCAGTGAAAGGTTGAGCTCACAGATACCCAAACCTGTTGGGTACTTAACAGAAAAAGGCTCCTTAATGCCCTGGCAAATTGCTCTGTTCTGCAGTATGAACTAGCTCATTTTCTCAGCTGTTTGATGCCAGGCTATTTGTTGTAAAAATAGATTTATTTCCTCAGCCATAAAAAGGACAGAATGTTTTGGGCTCTGTTCTGAGGCTAACAGAATCAAGCCTTTAGAAGCCAGAGCACGGGGCCTGCAGGTGCCCCTCGCTCCTGCCACAGCCTGTGCTGGGCGAGCAGCGTTTCCAGTCGCTGCGATGAAATGGGAGAGGTTTAGTCTGGTCCAGAGATCTGGGGAGTGAGGCAACACCTCATTAATTCTTCTGCTTTGCCACTGAATTTCAGCTCGATACCTGACGGTGGGAGACAGCTTTGTATATGGTTTTACTGGCTAATTTCTATTGGTTTGGGTTTACTGTGTGAGTGGGCATAGTCTCTTACTGCTCGGGTGCTCTGGAAAGCTGCTTTTCCTCCTCTCAGGCTGTGACGAGAGACCTGACGCTGATGGACAGCGAGGTAAAACAACCACGTCAGTGTGTTAGATGTGCTCTAACTGCTTAGCGAGCAGTAAAAGGCAAGAAGCTGGAGAAGGCAGCCAGGTGCTTATTGCTAGAAAAACAGGGTTTTCTCAGACAGGAGTATTGTATCGTAGGCTCTCTACAGAGTACAAGGCTTGAAAATGTCTTTATTTTACAAGTTTGAAAATGTCTTTATTTTAAAAATTGAAATTGAGGTGCCCAAGCAGTATCTTTCTCTTATTAATGGTCCAAACAAGTCCTTTCCTGTGGTGGTTTGTTGAAATAGTCCTGCTAAGTTTCATTAAAAAACCACACAGAATATTGTTCTTACTTGGTTGTCTCAAGCATTTACTAGATAAAATGCTTACCAAAATAATTTTTAAGGACACACAGAACCTTTTCAGCAGTAGTGCATTACATTAAAACCCAGATCTGTATGCTAGCAAAGTCTGTTAGCAATAAACCAGCATACTGTCGCCATTTTGTGTTCTTAATATTGCCTTGCAGTGGAAATAAAACCTTGATTTGTTTTTCTGTGGTGCTAAAAGGGGCTACCGCAGCAAAACTGAAGGAGAACTCACATGACTAAGCCCTGTGAAATCCTTGATTATCCTTAACTCTCCAGTCTCTGTAATTGGGTAGCTGTTTGTAGATTTACAAACTGAAAAATGTTCATTTCTCTACCTAGAGAGCTTTGTTAAAAGTAGGATGACAATGCAGGCACAATTAATCTGTCTGAATGTTTTGATCTTACACTGCAATACTTCAATATTCTGCATCCCAGTTGGATAATTTGTTTCCTAATTGAGATTTTAGTGTCTGGTTTGCCTGTCTATAGCTGTGACATGGTGTCTGTAGAGCGCTGTCACTTGTTTACTTACAAGTGATACCTCCAAAAACGAAGCTGGCTTTTAAAATCTAATTGTTAAAACTTGGATGTTAAGGTCACAGTAAATCATGTGTGTCTTATGCTCTTATCTTTTGAAATCTGCAGTTTAAAGCCAGCCTGCTGACTTTCTGGAAACATTTCTAAGTGTTTAGTTCGCTAAATTGAGAGGATCTCTTCCCATGGCTTTATCTCATTGAAAGGTAATAGCAGTTCTGTATCTAGACAGGAAAACTTGAACTTCTTGTGCTGTTTTGGGCCCTCTTTTGCAAATTCTGCAGCTGTAAGGGGACATGGCTCATACAGCGACAGCAGCTAAACTGGAGCAGAAAACTAGATAACGTTTGAATAGCCTCAAGTGAGGACAACCTTACTGGGAAGAGCAGTGTCAAAGCTTACTGGTGTGTAACTGAAGGCACGAGTGACTACCACTTAGAAGCTTGTGGTTGTTGCAATCTAGGGGATTTGTAAAGATAATTCTCACCAGCAGTCTGGTAGCTAAAGTGTCTTTAGCCCAAATCCACTGCAGTTTTCTAGCAGCTGTCTTGGAAACCATTCCAGTGAGACCTTTCATAACGTTCTTATATTTAATGGAGGTCAGAACAAAAAATGCTTTGAATACTGTGTTCTTACTTGTCTCGCTGTTAGCTTCATAAAGCTCTTCCACAGGAAGAAAAGAAGGAAACCTTAAAGGTCTTGATTTCTGGCAACCTTCAGCAGCTCTTTCAGTCTTGTTCATACCCCAAGAGGAAGGGAACACCAAATTGTGTTGAAAGGTGGGGTTGTTCTTCACGTTACAAGTTCATTGCCATGGGTCATTTTGAGCTTTAAGTAGATGTTCTGGGTTAGGTACGTAGGAGAGTACATGAAATGTTTGGGTTTGATTAAATCAAATTATAGACTGGAAAAATACAGTTTGGTCTTAAACGCCCTTAGTTATAGGGTCTTGCATTGAGAGGTATCTTCACTCACAGACTACAGCCTTGCTCCATGGCTGATTGTATGGCACAGACATGAGCAATGGGATCTTTCTTAGAGTTTCAGAGCAGAAATAAACTATTTGGTGTGTTCAGAGCAGGTGTATTGGGTGTGCTGTAGTGGCAGTAGGTCAGCATGGACTTAGGGATGCGTTTTTCCCAGTGCTAGAAGCTTGTGCAGCACTCCTGCTCAATTTTTTGCTGTTTCTTTCTTTCTTTCGTTTTGGGGACAAATTTTAGGACTCCCCAGGGGACAATAAATGCGGGAAGGGGGATGGTAATGGATTCAGTTTTGTCCTAATCAAGCTGCAGTGGCACTGTGAGGTTTCCTGGCGTTCAGCTGAGCGTGATAAGAGCAAGGTGATGCAGCTGAGGCCCAGCGCCGGCTCCCTCCAGGCAGCTCCCAGCACAGCCCGACGCTGGAAAAACATCCGTCATTTGCTATCTCCGTGACAGTGATTAATAGTCCAGCACTGCCTCGCCTGCTACTTGCTCTGCTGCTGCTGTTTGCCTCGGCCCTCAGAAAAGATGGTTGAGAAAAGCAGATTTAATGTGGTTGCCGCATAGGAGATCGCTGGGAAAAATGGAACGTTTCATTTACGGCCTTCACAAACAGAATGCGAGGGGGCTGTGCTGGGAAGTCAGCTCTAAATTGTGGAGTTAGGTTTTTACCTCATTGGTTGTACTGATATTTTAAGTGGTGAGATTGAAGCACAGATTAATTTAAATACTGGAATTTTAGGGGGCTCTTTAGTCTCACTGAATATTTTAAGAATTGTTATTACAGGGTTTTAAAATACATCAAATAATTTATTTTGCAGCAGTTCTGAAAATCTGTATGTTCCAGCTAGGTTAAACTTCCTAGCTGGAGAGAAGACCTAATGCCTTTTTTTCTTTACCTTGTCCTTCTCCCTCGCAAGTCTGTCTCTGTTTCAATAACAAACCTGTGAAAAAACTTCCGCAATTCTTTGCAAATTGCCTTGTATTATGGCAGTCATTTGTGTCCTAATAATAAAGCTGCACAGAATTGAAGTGGAATCTCCAACTAACTGTTAAATTATGAAGAAAATACAAAATTGTCAAAGAATTCATATATAATTTTATTTTTTTTACGGTATTGATACCACAGTCATTCTTGTTGAAAAGCTTTGGTGTTTATACTGCAGCCTTTGACAAATATCCTGCATTTATTATTTAAAATGTGGCTCTTGTGTCAGTTCACTGCTTGTGGACGCAACTGAGAATTGTGCCAAATGGAGAATTCTAGAATTCTTACTGATTTTGAAACCAGCTTGGTTTTCAAACTGCTACTTATTATCATTTTGGCAAGAAGAATATTGAAAATCTCAGCTTTTTAAACAGGACAGAAACAACGGCTTTGAAAATCACAGTGAGTAATGAACAGGTGGAAGATACTTTGGATCCAGTGAGACAGGAAGATGGAAACAGTGGCCATGGCTGGTGGGGGGGAGGAAGGTGAACGGGGCAAGGGGGCCTCAGTGGAGGAGCAGCAGAGAATTTACTGCTGTAGATCGAGATCATGCCCTCCTAGAACTTGTTTAGCAGAATCATCTGCTTAGGTGTAATTCTTGTGGTTTTAAACTGGTATGAAGCGGCTCAGCAATAGGCTTCCTAAATATTCACAAATATAACTGAAGTTCCACATCTTAATAAGGACTGCAAATAAATTGTGATTAGTTCTTCACAAAATCATAGTGAAATTAAGAGATAGGTGCTCAGTAAGCTCGTTCAAAGCAGGACTAAACAGCCTGTATAGGTAATGTTTCCTTGCAATCTGAGGCAACGTCTGTATTGATGGATTTTTTTCTTCAGATATTAGAATATTCACTGTGTGTAGTTTCCTAAAGATAAAAAGAATGCAGCGTGTCTGTTGGTCATCAAGCCAGAGCCAGGCTATAGGACCAGAATTTGTCATTCCAGAGCTTTTGCAGTGACATGTAAGTTGCATAGAAGTTTGAGCTCTAATTCATTTATTTCAGATTCTGTGCTTTTAAAAGCTAGAACAGACCTTTGAATTATGTGAGGAATAAATGTGGAAGAACTTGCTGGGCTGTGGGGATGGAACCAGGTGTGATCAGTGCAGGCCAGGACTAAATGTTAAACAAAAACACCAAGGCCTGGAATTTCTCTAGGACAAAAGATTTAAGTAAATCTAGTAACACCAAAACTGAGAGTTGTGCCTCTCCAGCTGTCTCTCAGCCCACTCTTTCTGTGTCAAAGCACTCTCTCTGGTTGTAGCTGAAGCGTGTGTATGCCAGGTCAAGAAAATCTGAGAGTTTGTAAAATACAAAAATGTGTATACTTGAAATGCCATGAAGATTTCTGTGTTAATGTTTCCTGATGGATAAAAACATTACGTAATTAGAGCTTAAATGAAATGCATTGTAAATACAAACCACAGGCATATGCAGTAGGAAGTGGAATAGTGGTTTTGGTGGTTACTTGGTGTTCCTCAAAGTTGGTAATAAAGGTGGGTTTGGGTTACATGCAGCCTTCCAATAGCTGAAAGGGGCCTGTAGGAAGGCAGGGGAGGATCTGTTCACAAAGGTTTGTAGCAACAGGATGAGGGGTAATGGTTTTGAGCTAGAAAAGGATAGATTTAGGTTGGACATTAGGAAGAAGTTCTTTACTATGAGGGTGGTGGGTCACTGGCACAGGTTGCCCAGAGAGGTGGTGGAGGCCCCATCCCTGGAGACATTCAAGGTCAAAATTGCTGGGGCTCTGAGCAACCTGCCTTAGTTAGAGATGTCCCTGCTTCTTGTAGGGGGTTGGACTAGATGGCCTTTGGAGGTCCCTTCCAACCCAAACCATTCTATGATTCTGTGTTTAAATTAGGGAGCTCAGCAAAGGAATAATGCAGTATTAAATTTTGTGAACTAGCAATTCCGCTTTCTTATACTGTTAATAATTTGCTTGCTTCATGGATGTAAATCTATATTCAAGAATTTAAAGGTGTTATATATAATTTCATGAGAGAAGTTGCTGTTTGGAGCTTGAGGGTGGTAGGAAGACAGTACACTGGCCCTTAGTGCCTGTCCAGCTGAGACTTGTATGTGCCTGGAAGTGCTGGTGGTGATGTGCAGATCCAGCTCAACCAGGCACAGAGGTTCTTGTATCCAAGGATAGATACAGTGGTTTTCCCTGATCATGAGTGAAATAACTGACCTATCAGCTCTTTGGATAGGTCGTCTGAGAAGTAAAGCATCAGCCATACCTCAGCACCTTGCTGGATGTAACTGGGGTTAGTGAGACTTGGGTTTGTTGTCAAGAGGATTGATTGCTTTGAAAACGAAGGAGACCTTTGTAGATGTGTTTAATTCTGATTAATTGGGAACAGTGCAGTGATTCTGTCAACAGCTTCTCAGGCAACACCCGGGTATGTAAAGCTTCTTTGCTGTTCAGTAATGTACATGTGGTAATTTCTTTCTCTCTTTTGCAGGAGAGGCCCTGAGAGGAAGGATAAGAGTCCGCAAAAACAGGAAGGATCCCCGGTCCCTCTTCATAACGCTGTCGGTGAAGGACACGCAGCAGATCTACAGCCTGCAGTGAAACCTCTGCATGTACCTTGGGGAAATGCACATGTTAGATATGACTGTTGGTAACTGTTTCTAAATATCCAGAACTGGAAAGCTCTTGGATTTGTGTGTGTATACACAAGAATAGGAACATTTTACCTAGAATTGAGAGTGCTGCCTGTGCGCTGGGATGTGGAGAATAATGACAAAATCACGATCTGCTGTGCTTCACATGATGTGGTTTTGGGTTATATGTGACTGCTAGGTGAGAAAAATCAGATTAGAATCTTGCTGTGCGGAACAATAAATATAATCCCTCGATATTGTTTTATATGCCAGCTGGAGAAGTCCATGTGCAATTTTTTTAATAGGAAAGAAGCAGCTAAATCATATGCCAGGGCACCTCAACAGTAGCTGGCAAATCCCAGTGGCAATAAGTTTGGAATTCCAAGTGCAGGGTTGCAGCAGCAAAGACTTTATTTTTACTACACTTCTATAATTAAAAAGTTGTATCACCTCTCAGTTACATTTGTCTAAATAAATGAACCGAGGTTGTTATATAATGCAGTTGCCTGTTTCCTTGCTTTCGAATTGGAAATTCTCTCTCTCCAGTGATGGCTCATTTATTTGTGGCCCCAGTTTTTTTCTGTACCGGGCTATTGGAGCGCGGGTGGGTGGAAGTGAGTATTTTAGCAGCTTTAGGAAAAATACTGTGAACAAATAATTGCTGAAACGGTGAATTTGGTTTGGCTGCTTGCAGGAACAATCCTGCAATCGGGGATTTGTGTGTGTCATGAGGTTGAAACACTTTAAATTGCAGTAGAGATGGAACTAAGTGTAACCCCAGGCCTAGTGGGAGATGAGATGTCGCTGCTGTGGCAGGGGGGTTGGAACTAGATGATCTTGAAAGATCCCTTCCAACCTAAACTGTTCTATGATTCAGTAACAGGGGACTACAAATGAAAAAATGGTTGAAAATGTGTAAAAGAAAAAGCTATTATTAAAAGAACAAAACCAACAAACTGCATCCAGAAGAGAGGACCTAGTATCATTTGACCAGAAGGAAGGACTTTAATTAATGTAGAGCCTCAGGGAGTCATTTGATAAAGGCACTGGAGTTTTAGAAAACTTTAAATACACGAGTGAGGATTGATTTAATAGCCAGTGTTGCAGAGTGTCCTGTGGAAAGAGCCCATCAATTATAAGTGGCTTTTCTCAACCTAGCAGTTGAGCAATACAGGATTCATCTGACAGCACAATCAGTTATTTACGTTTCCTGATTGTAATTCTGAGGATTAAATGTTGTAGGAAATCTGATCAATAAATACACTTTTAAAGGGACTTGAATGATTGAGTTGGAGGCAGAAAAGTGGAAGGTAACTGCTTTGAGTAGAAATACTCCTGAGCATGTCCAGTGAGACAGGAATTCTTCATACAAAAGATGATCCTTTATTCTAAGGCATGTGGTCAATGTGGCCAAAGGTGCAAATAATCTAACTGAATTAAAAAGTTATAATAATAATTTTTAAAATAGTGTGGCAGTAGCCATAAGTGCCAAGTTGTGCATTCAGCATAGCTCACAAGAAGGTTTCTTTTGCCAGGTGGTGGTAACATCTTCTCTTCCAGCTGCCTCTGCTGCGTGCAGATTCCAGGTCCTGTCACCAAGTATTTGGCCAAGTGTTTGATGTCTGCCCTGTTTGATGAAACAGCTACACCTCATTGCTGTGGAAAGGTATTGTCCTTACCTTGGGCATTTTCTGCCTGGGGAAGGTGATGAGAACCATGCAGATTTCTTTGCAGTCTCAGTGTGCTGGTCAGTGGTGCTGCTTGGTCGTGTTGATATGCACAGACATCCATCCCACGCGTTTCCAGCCCTTCTGCTCCCCTGTCTGGAGCTTCTGTTGCTCTTTCACCTGGAGTTACCCATCCTGTACCACCAAGGACACGTGCTCCTTGCACATCCTCTTTAATCCCTATTAGGATAGGATGATCCAGCCCAGTTGTAGTTACAGGAGCAGCCATTTGTCAGTCATTCATGTATTGATTTCTTCATCTTTTTTTAACAACTGGCATAGTCATCATTTCAGATCTAGATTTATTACTTTAGTGTGTGCTCCTGTATTCAGAAAAGAAAGAAAAAAGTGAATTGTGGAGAGCCTGAATTTCACTTAGGGTCTGACAGTGCTTGTCTGCTGGAGCAACTAATACAAATGGAGCTGCTCTTGCTCACAGGATTTATCTTCTTAGGAGCAACTTGTACGTGCCAATTTTTTTTTTCCATGACTAAGAAATATCAAATCAATATATCCTATGGGTTAGATCTCACTAGGTTTGAAATTCAAATTTGACATTTATTTACCTGCCTCTCTTTCTTTGAGGTCTTTCTCCTGCCTCCTCTCTCCTCCTCCTCCACAGTACTGGTGGACTCAGATGCAGTTTCTCTTGCAGGCAGCAAACCCCGCTGGTGCTCAGCTGCTCTCCTGCTTACACCACCCGTTCTCCCTCCTCTGCTTCTTGTCTGTGTGCTCTGCAGAGCTGATGGCTCCATTTCAGAGCATGTCTCTCTTGCCCCTGGCCTTTGGATTTTCTCCTGCTGGGGTTTTCTTTGGTTGATTTGTTTTGCCTGAACTTCTCATGTGCCCTGACAGCATTCCCCCATGTCTGAGGACCAGAGCTTCCTGGTACCTGAAGACTCTCACCTCTCCTGTCTTGGACTGGTCCTCTTCTCCCTGCTCCTTCTTCCATTCTTGAACGAGCAAATTCTTCTTGAGGGATGTAACAAACTGTGTACAAGTGAAGCTTTGCTCCAGCAACAGGCCCTGCCCAGAGTGTGCTGGGCTTGCAGGCGTGGCAAGTGCAGGTGCAATGGACAGCTCCAGACAAAGGGTTGTCACAGGCCTGCAAACGCTTGAATTGGTTCCTCTTGCTAATGGGGAACTGGTAAAGCATGCTCAAAAATCTGATTCGGTCTGTGATGCAAATCTAGGAGGCTATCAAGAAAAAATTAATACCAAGATGGTAATTTCAGGTCAATGGTCAGATGCATGAAGTAATAGGAAGTGATATCACTATACCACTTATATATCACTTATTTAAGGTGTGTAATTTCACATGCATAAAGAAAAAAGCCTTTTTCTTTGGCATCAGCAATATTTAGAACCCTTAATTCACTTTATAAATCCAAGTAACTAATGACAGGACAAGAGGGAATGGCCTCAAGTTGCACCAGGGAAGGTTTAGACTGGACATTAGGAAGGAGTTCTTTGCTACAAGAGCAGTCAGGGTTACGGTTAGGGCTGCCCAGGAAGGTGGTGGAGTCACCATCCCTGGAGGGGTTCAACAAATGAGTAGATGTGGTGCTTTGGGACATGGTCTAGGGGTCAGGGAGATGTTGGACTTGATGATCCTGGAGGTCTTTTCCAACCTAAATGATTCTATGGTTTTGTGAAACTTGCACACAGCAAAGGGCAGATGAATACATGGTGGTAGCAGCTTCTGCTTTCCAAGAGGATACAGGTTTTCCTGCCCCATATTGTAGGTGGCAACTGCACATTCAACAGAGAAGATTCTTCATGTGCAAAACCAAGGAACCTGCGTGGTAGGTACCAGCAGTGTCGTGGAGTTGAGTGTGTGTGTGTGTCTCCAGTATATACTCATGTAGACACCCATATACGCACCCATACTGGGGACATACTGAAATGTCCCAGTTTGCATCTCCAAAATACCACGTACTGGTGATACTGTTTATAAATATACATTGTATTCACTGAATGTTTTGTAGTTAACCTAGATTTTTTTCTAAAAAAATATGCTTGTAGATTAATTGTTATACTGATGGTCCTATTGAATTATCTTTAATATCCTATAATTATTTCTACTCTTACTCTCTTGAATGGGAAATCATTTAGAAAAAGAATGCTGGTTTGGCTATAAATAATTTATTCTTCTTTTTATTGTTGAAGTATGTTTTTGTCGTGCTTAATAATAGAGTCCAGGAGTTCTGAAGAGCATTAGATGTACAGAAGTTTTCAATGTTCAATCCAATGGTTAACTTTTTTCCACAGGGAGTATTCTCAGCTATCAGTTATCAATCTTTGTTTGTGCTTAAGTAACTTACATTATACTTAGCCCAAGGTCAGAGGTGTTAAGATTGACTAGTGATGCATAAAAGTTCTTTTAATATTCAGATAAAACTGCAGGTTGTCCTACCTTCTCCTGCTTGCAAATCTGTGCCCGAAGTCTGTGCTTGAAGATAAATAACCTCACCTGCAAAGAGGACAAGTGCTCACAGCTTCACTTCTTATTTAGATGCTGAACTCCAGGCTTGTTCCCCTTCTTAGGATGTGTCACTTATTTAACCTCCCCTTGTCTTCTGCAGTGCTTTGGAATGTTTAGCTAGCTAAGATGTGAAACTGTCTTCCTGGTTCTCCCCATCAGCGAACAGCTGAGCAAGACAGACTTGGAAGCTCCAAGTCCTTCATTACTGGATGTCTCTTCCATGAGCATCACGCTGGCATCTCTAATAGGATTTTTCAGTGTTTTCTTTAGTTTGGCCTTCAAAATTCTGTCCTATGGGGTGTGCTCTAATGAGATAGACCCAGCTCCTGTGCTTGAGGTAAAACCAGAGCCTCAACTTCAAATAGATAAAACTCTACAGAAGATTCAGAAAACTGATTTGGGAGACACAGCTGCTGACTGGAAAAGGTAGGCTGCTGGTAAGCTCTGAAGACTTTTTCTTTCCAGCATGTTTCTCTGCTCTCTGTTTAATAGTGCCTAAAGTTCCCTGAAGTAATGACTCAAACATTTTCTGTCTTTGGTTTGAATTATTTGAATTAAAAATAGCAGAAGTGTGTGTATTTACCAAGGTTAGGAGAATGTCACAGCCTGGCTATGACTGACTTTCTACAAGAAGTAGGAAGATAGAATCATAGAGTCATGTAGGTTGGAAAAGAGCTCTAGGGTCATCAAGTCCAACCTTTGTCCAACATCTCCCTGGCCCCTACACCATGTCTTGAAGTACCACATCTACTCGTTTGTTGACCCCCTCCAGGGATGGTGACTCCACCACCTCCCTGGGCAGCCTGGGCCAGTGCCTGACCACTCTTTCAGCAAAGAACTTCTTCCTAATGTCCAATCTAAACCTCCCCTAGTGCAACTTGAGGCCATCACCTCTTGTCCTGATCCCACACCCTTACTGGAAGGGGAGTGGGAAGATGGAGAGTTGAACCTGGAGGCTTGTATGAAGACTAAAGTGACGATGATTTTATTTTCAGAAACTGAATTTGGGGCTACAATTAGCTACTGCTTTTACAGTGTCTGTTAACTGCATAATGGTGGCATTTAAGAGTTTTCAAAGGCACCCAAAAATAAAACCATGGGCATACCTCTGCTAAAGAGATTTTATGCCATTCTCTTTATGGGGGCATTGGCAGATGTTAATTTTGGTGGCATCCAGTTAAGAGACAAATACTATGTAACATGAGGTGGCAAAGGAAAACAGCAAAACTCTAGCATTTAATGTTACCATCACTGCAGATAAATTGTGGAGGGGCTTATGTGATTAAGGAGATTTCAAAAGCAGCCACTTTAAGTTACATTTATGCAGTTGGACTGGAACCTGAAGGCATTTCTGTTTTCCAGATTTACTAAAAGAGTTTAAACAGGTAGTGTTTGATAATTTTTTTTTACCTTGTGTAAAGTTCATAGGCAGATAATTCCCTTCACAGTTAAAAGCAGTATTTTTGATAGTATTGTTGAGCAGCAAAGACAGGAGAGGCAAGGAGAAGCCTTACTGCTGGTGGGGTCCTGTGTGTGTAGAAATCAAGCTTTGTTACTAGAATATTTCAAAAGCTTGTGCTTTCTCAGTACATGGATCTGTAAGTAACAGTCTGTTCCCTGATGTCTACCAACTGGTTCTGATTTTTTTTTTTTTTTAATCTGCTTTGCTAATTCTCATATATCAAAATAGAAACAAACTTCATTTATATCCCTCTCTGAATGGCACGAGTGTCACTTGGTTTCCTTGGCTTAGCAACACCTCCAGGTTCCAGCACACTTATATTTATTTATAACATTTCTCTTGCTGTTCCTGTGACAATTAGCCAAAGTAAAATAAAAGACTCCTAATGACAGCAATAACAAATTAAAGAGGAATAAAGCTTACTCAACATGTTAATTCTATTTTCCACTTGGGTACTACTCAAAACATCAGTGGAAACGGAGTGGGAGCAAATATGTCCCATGGAAAACAAACAAGCTCAAGTTAGCCACTCACAAGTGAGAGATACAACCCTAATAAAACTATTCTCCTTGGATTCAACTGGCAGATGCTAAAATAATCCTGCTTTAGATCATGACTGAGAAGCTTTTCAACTCTTTCTTCTGCAGAGAGCTGGGTGGAGCTGGGGATGGCCTTTTCTTGTGTTTCTTTTCTTCCCACTCCAGCATCTCGATGCATGTTACAATCCATACGAAATAAGGGATGGATTTTTCCCAAGTGACCTGATCACATCTGTAGGCAGTGGTGAAGTGCAGTGAATAGCAAGGGTGTGGGTGAATCACGTACTTAGAAGATACCACATTTGGGAATTTCCACTGGTGAAAATCCCTCTGATGTACCTAGTGCCACTTTACCAGAATCTAATTCGTGCTGTGTGCACTCCTCTTGGTACCGTCACACCTGGCTTAGGATTCTTTCCAGGTGTTGTTCACAGAATGTCCTTAATGACCTAGATTAAAACATATAAAAATATGTAGAATTGACACAGTTCATCCAGTACTATCCAAACAAATTAATACACATTTGCTTAGCTCTTTAGTACCCTCACTCTCCAGCACTGCTGTTTGCAGTGGTTTTCATTTAAAAGTCCATCTTGCTAAGAATTACCACCTTTCATTGCCTTATATTTCCCTGAGTGTTGAGGTCTTCCTGGATGAAAGAAGGAGCTCTAGGGTGGCAGGAGAGAAAGGTGAGCTGGTGGAGAACACACTGGAGAACTACAGGTCCTGGGTGGCACCTACCACTCTTGGAAGAGTGTTGATCCTGTTTGGGTAATGATGGCTTAGTTAATTAGGCCTGAAATACAGGTAAGAGTAAGTAGATTTGAACTTTGATTAAACATTCTGATGGGTTGTGCAAAGAGAAGAGCACTGAAGAAAGATAATTTCTTCATAATATTGACTTCTGTCACAACACTGGACATTCTTGAAACAAAGTCTACTCAACTGGAAAATTGGATGTGAGGAGGAGGAGGAGTTCTTTGCAACTCAGATGCTGTATCTAGAATTCATAACAAGCCTTACACTGAGAAGATAAAGCAGCAGGAACCTCAAGTCTCTTGCCCTGAGTTAATATGTGCATTGATGCTAATTTTGGAAACATTGTGCATTTAGTGCATTCACAGCTGTTCTATTTACTCTGAAATAGATTTACCTTAGAGAATAACAGGTATTATGTTGTGCCCCTAGGGGTGGAAATGATGCTCTTGCAATTAGTTTGCCTGTAATTTTGACCACCTTTAGGTTACGGGATGGCAATGACCCTGGGCTAGAGATGGGCAGCCCCAATCTTTTTTAGTTGTCACCTAGAACAAACCAACACCTCTTACAAATGACCGCAAAGAGCAGCAGGGGACATCTGCCATATGAGGGAAATGGAAGGTGAGTGGGTTTGTGGAAATACATGATAAGGAAGGTTAATGCTGTCAGAAATAGAGGATGTGGAGGAAAAAATGACAAACTCCTTCTTTAACTATCAAACCATTCAGCTCTGATCAAAATTTTCTGAAGTGACTAGTGATTTTAATTTTTTTTATTGTTCTGCTGAAGCTAATATTTATTTTTTACAGGAATTTGCCTTTCTGAAAAGTCTGAGTGAAGGCCCCTTTATAGTGTCTTAAGTGAAAGATAATTTAAGATTGTTTTCTCAAAAACCGACTGCCCGAATATTATTTCTTCATAATAACTTGATCTATATTTTAATATATAAAAGATGTCATGCTTTATCATCTTATATTAAAAAAAAAACACAGGCAGATGACGTGCTCCAGGGGTGGTAGTAAAGCCTCAATTTTTCATGGCTTTCAGACTGCTTTTTAACCCATTACTTTGGTCAGCTCTGAAGTTAAAACCCGGGTGCAACATCTGGCCAAGGAATGTACCGTGGAGTTAGGATTGTGGTTCAGCCCATCCCTTAATGGAATTTCATGTTTTTCACACACAACTCTTTTGTTGAATCAGATGTTTCACACCTGACTGATTCATCCATGTGACAGTTAATTACTTTTAAGTAATTGAGACGTTATTGAAGGAAGTGGGTGAGCTGTCAACAGGAAAAGCTCAGCAAAATCACCACTGTAAGGTCATCCTGCAGGCTGCTTTTGTAGTCACCCTCTGAAACCCCTGCTGCAGCCAGTGGAATGAGCCAGCGATGGCTGAGCTGTCACCACACTCTCATGTGCACATGGATTCATTCCTCATGAGAAATTGTCTAGGAAGTCTACAGCGTTGGGCAGAGGCATTCAACAAACTTGCAAGGGAGTTTAATGGGGTTTTGATAAAAGGCTATTCTCTTAGATGTCTGCCAGAACATGGTTGTTTTTCCTGAGTCTTGCCAGTGCTTCTCTGGGACCACCCTGTGCCTGAATGTTTTCAATAACTTGGTGTTAGAGCACCAGGAGCAAAATAGAAGCTGTTCCCAGTACTCCAGATGCCCAGCCAGTATATTACCGGTACCGTAAACCTTGTTTTCAGTAGGTCAGTCTGGTTTTCAGCAAATTCTGTTGTTGCTAGCCATGTTTTTAAAATACTGGAGTGTTCTGATCCTTTGGAAGAGGACAGATAGGAGTTTTCAGCTCTCTTTCCCCATCAGCCTTTGCTGTGTTTGGTGTGTGCAGCTTTCAGTACCTGGGGAGGTGGGGTTGTGCTCCAGAGTCAAACACTTTGATTTGTTTGACATTTACTATGTGTTAAGGAACACTTCACCAGTCTGCCTGAAAAGGTGCTGGTGTGGAGAACCAGAGGCTGGGGGACTAGGTAGATATATCATTTGCTTTTTTTTGCATAAAATATTCTAAATACACAGAGTGCCTCCCCTCTCCCTGCTTTTCCCTGCCTTCCATAAGGAATAACATCTTAGCTGGAGTTAGCCAAGTGTAGTTTACCTTTTCTCTAGACCTGAAGCTGGGTTCAGGAAGAGGCTGCAGAAGCCTAGCTGCTCACAAGGGTGCGGGTGGCAGGAACAGTTAATAAAAGGCAATACAATATCTACCTGGAACTTGGTGCAGTAATTAGCTCAGCTTAGAGCTCTGTGCAGTTTAAGAAAGCATTGCTGGATCCCGTTACATTTTCCTGTATTTCACAGAAGCCTCTGCAAAGTCTTCCTTCTTTTCCTTCCTCTCTCCCTGCCAGCCTGTTGCAGCTTGCATTGAGAAGCTATTTCTCATGCTCGGTAGCTTAGAAACAGGAGGGAGACCATGAGCTATCACCTGGAGGATTTCTACAGGGGGTGACGCGTGGCTCGGATGAAAGGCTGGCTGGAGATGGTGCAGGTGACACTCAATCTTGCTGTAGCACATCCTCGGGACCGCAGGTTGCACGAGCTTGCTTCCCTCTGATGGTGTGGGATTTGAAAGCCATATAAGAACCTGCCATGGGTGCTAATAGTCATTGGGCTCCACGTACGAGCTGTCCTGGCTCAGTGTGTCTGGTGGTAATCGCACCGAAAGCACGTCCCTCTTTCTCTTGCCTGGAACTGTCCAAGGGGAAGCCACGTCAGGTCCTTTTGCCTTTTATCACTAAATCTGAGTTTTGCAGCAGCTCTTAATGATCTTGCTAGGCTTAAAAAACAAATTAAGAGATCTGGGGTCAGCCCTGTTTGAACGCTGCTGGCTCTTTTAGCTGGTGGCATAAGCTGCGGGTAGTTTCCAGATTACCTGTGCAGGAGAAACAGCTCCATCTTGCAGACCTTTTTGCTGTTCCTCCTTGGACTCTTCATTTATTTCCAGTCTGGTTTTGGTTTTGGTTTGGTTTTTTTCTCCTGTGTCTGACACATGCTTCCAAGTTTTATTTATCTTGATCAAAATTGTGTTGAAGTGTCTTTATATGCTACAATACTTTCTTTGGGGGTTCTTTGTTTTTCCTCAGGGTCAGGGCTGTGTGATACCTGGAATTTGCCTCTGTCTGCTACAGACCAAGCAGACTTGGTTTCTTTGTCTGGAGTGAAACCTCTAATGATTGTCAGGCCCAGCAGGATTTTTTTTTGGAGAAAAGAACGTGTGGCCAAGTTCTGTGAAATTCTCCGAGTTAAAGTCTCCAGGCATCAAAATCCGTTTCATTTGTCTGTCTAAATGTTATTGCCCGAAGCTGAAAAATGATGTGTCTCAAAGACAAGCAGATTGGGTGGAAAGAGGCAGGAGCCATCCTCTAGATCAAAGGTGTCTCTCTCTTGTCTGGTTTGTACCAATTCCTATAAAGTAACGACTGCTGCTCTGAAAAATTTCCCCTGACACAGGAGAGATGAGAACACTGGCACTGGAGTAATTGGTTTGTCCGGGGGGATGTATTGCAGGCATCTGTGCAGGCACAGAGTGTCCCCAGTATTTGACCATAGCTCCCTGTACCATGCACGACCCTGGTTGGAACAGCCCCATGGCCAATTCCCCACCACGGGACAGGGATGGTGACAGCAGGAGTGAGCCAGCCCACCTCATCTCCTCCTCACGCCCCTGCTGAGGTGGCAGGACTGAAAAATGAGTGTTTCCACTGTCAGAAAGCCTCCTCCAAGCCTCTCGCTTCCTAAACATCTATTTTCTATCCATTCAACCAGTTACAATTACATTAAGTTAACTTATGATTGTAAATTGTGAAACTATGGCTGTAAGAGACATGTTTTTGTCATAATGCAGGAGATGCAGGGATGTGAGTTACAGATTTCCTTCAGATTTTTGGAGCAACTTTAAGAAAACTGAGAGGTTAGTCCCCACGCAGCAGAGCAAGGAGGTTTTTCAAGGAGTGGGGAGGGTTTAGCTCCTCATACTCGTGCATTTGCCTAAAACGTAGATGGCTGATACTTTTTAAAGTTACTTACATAAATGTTTTTATCCCAGATTATTGGCCTCTCTACCGAGAGGTCACACAAGGGGATATGAAGACGGTTTAAGCCCTTGGAGTCAGACCTGACCTCAGAAGAATGTATTGCTGAGCAGGAGGAGAGAGGACAGAGGTTATTGCCTGTGTTCATTCAAGCTCTTGGCAGGTGTTCCTGAGGTCACCTGGGAGGCTTGTGGCAGAGCTGAGCTCCAGTCTCACATCGTCCTTGCCAGGTTCCTCCCTTCCCCAGTTTCACATCATCTTTGGCAGGTTCTTCCCTTCCCCAGTTCCATCCATGGCCTTTGTGTTGGGCCTGTTTGCTTCTCCAGCTGCAGAAGAGAAACAATGGTATTTAGCTTTAAGTTCTTTGCAATGTGATGAGAAAACTGCTTTGGCTCTCACAGATAAATGTGGCTTTATTAAGAAAGGGTAAAGAAAGAATAAATGGAAAAGGTGCTCAGGAGAAACTGGCTATTGAAATACCTCTGGTGATCTTTTTTTGCATCTCTTACCATCTCTGACAAGTGTAGGAGTGAGCTGGGAAGCTTAATAAGAAAATGGTCTGGATGCTGAAGTTAGGCTTCAGTTTTTCATCACCTTAGATGGTGGGTCACCTTGAATTTTTCATGTGACCAAGGCACTAAGTGTATTTGGAGTTCAGTGTTGGAACTACCCAGAATTCAGAAGATGAACCTTGGGAATTCACAAAGTGGTAATTTAAACAATGAATCTTGTACCTTAGGAGAACAGTGTTATCCTAATTACTTGGAAATTTATGTTCAAGGGAATGCTTAAACCTGGTTTTAATATGTAAACTGGTAGAAGCCACTTGCTTTTTCTAACTTTTTTTTAAGCAGTTCACTGTCTATTTTAAATCCAGTACCCTGAATGGGACACACAGAGTGTCTTGAGGAGTGCATAGCACTTGTAATGCAATGTTTTATTGCAAATATTGTCAGAGCTGTCTCTTCAGGATGAAGGTTGAAGGTATGCTAAATTCAAGTCTAGTTCAGCAGGACCAGAAGCAGCTCTGTGGGATTAGAGAGCATAGGTCCGTGCTTACTGACGTGCAGACATTATGGGATTGTGCAGCTTTGACTAACAGCTGAGGAGGCTTTGAATAACAGCCACATGTGTACGAGCTGTAAGCCAGATTCTCTGCTGTGATGCCAGCCCCTTTGAGCCATCTGACGGTGTAATGGAGCTGAAAAGTGGCTGTGTAATATATCCCCATCTTCTGCTCCTCAGCCACGGGGCTGTTCCCAGCTGCCACAGCGTTGGCACACCCAGCTCTCATACCCAAGGCTTAGACCCCAGAACAGGGGCCCTGTTTCATAGAATCATAGAATGTTTGGGGTTGGAAGGGACCTCCAAAGGCCATCTAGTCCAACCTCCCTACAAGAAGCAGGGACATTTCCAACTAGGTCAGGTGGCTCAGAGCCCCATCAAGCCTGACCTTCAATGTCTCCAGGGATGGGGCCTCCACCACCTCTCTGGGCAACCTGCTCCAGTGATCCACCACCCTCATCCCCACCCTGTTTGGACTTACACTGGGAGTCTCCCCCAGGGGGATGTGCTTAGGTGAAGCATTTCCACCAGTATATTCCCACAGAGTTGTTCCATCTACACTGGGACCAGTTTGGTTCAGGAAAGGGAGTCATTACTCATGTTCTCCAAATGCGCGTCCCAGGGAGAGAAATGATCTGAGAATATGCCCCTAGCACTGAGTGAAAGGTGTTAAAATGAACTGGTTATCTGCTAGAAGGTGCTGTGTTTGCTGAGTGATGCTCGTGTTGACCTCCCTGAGCATCTGCCTAGAAAATCAAATTGTGATATTTTCTTTCCAAATTTCTGACCAAGAGTTCAAACCTTAATGTGCATTCCCATGGTAACAAGCAACAAAGATACCACAGTTTGGAGAATTGCTCTTTTCAGATGGTGTAGTTTAAAATGTTAACCATCATTAAAATTCAAATGTAGCCGAGTTGATGCTTCACAGCTGAACGTTGACTCTATGTGCTCCAGAACATCCCCACCTGCCAAGCAAAACCACCTTGCGGGTGGTTTAGGCACCTTTCTGCAGGTGAACCTCCCCTGTGAACACACTGGGGTTCTTTGTCCCACCATGTGCAGGTCCTCATCCCTGTCTCCCTGAGCTACTGGGTCTGGTCTCGGAGCTGCTGCCACGCTCTTCTCACAGCCAGGATCTGCTTCTGCTCCAGCCTCTCTGCTGGAGAGATTGGATGGACAGTCACTGTCCATCACGCCTTCTAGGTTTGTGCCAAGCCTGAGGTAAAGCGACCCACTTGATGACCTCCAGAAGCACTTGGGTTGCTCTACAAAGCCTTCCTTTCTGTGGTGTTCTGCTGCTCTCCCTGCGCAGAGCCAGGGAGGTTAATTTGTCTGTTCTCTCTGCTAACCCTGCTTTGTATTTGTACAGTTCGAAGAAACTACTGCTCTTAATCCAGTTTTGAGCACCACTAGTTCAAAAAGATGAATTTTTATTTTGTTTGCAGTATAAGGACAGGTTCATTCTTACCTGAAGAGGGAGAAGTTGTTCAGTGACTGGGCTGGGCTAAGTCTGAAGCTTACTGTGGCACCTTGATTTGATTGCACACAGTAAATCATGGAAATGTATTTAGAGCTCTAAATAGCACCTATTTACCATTTTCTGTTTGAATTGGGGGGGGGTTAAGCCCTGTCCTATTCAAACCTGTGGTTATGATGCCCTGTGGTGAAGGCAAATGTCTAGACAAATGAAGGGTCATGTATGTATGGGTTCAATAGCTGTTAGGAGCATAAATGCCTGGCCAGTGGTGCAGAAATTCCCTCCAGATGCTTCTGGTTTCCCCCTACCTGGTCCCCTTCCTTCTAATTCTCTGTTATTTGCAGTGATCTCCACTGAAGGAGTTAAACCTCTCAGGAAACAGACTCCTTTTCACAACGAGGACACCAGACTTGGACAATGATCTGAAAAATCCAAGGGCCCTCCAGTGAGTGATGTGGGTGAGGGTGATGGGAAGGAAGCTCATCAGAAAGGGTACAGTAGAGCTAATAAATAGCAGGATGAGCCTGAGGCATTTCACAGGAGAAAAATAACAGGTAATTATCACTTGAAAGATTTTACACTCTCTTCATTATTTGGACTTAATTAACTGAGAGGAGCAAAATATTGCAGCCTGAGAAGGGGAATCTTTGTCTTGAGAAGAAAGGTCCTTGCTCTCTGCACAGGAAAGCTGTTTCATTGAATTGAGGCCATAAAAATTCATGTATGTAGATAGAATGAGAAGGGAAATAGAGGAAATTGAAGGTGAAGTATCACTTTGCAAGATCTGGTTTATTGATACCTGCTCTTGCTGGGTTTGATTCCTAAGTGAGCTGAGTGAACATAATATTGTTCTTGGCTTTGCATTATGTGCTGCTATAGTTAAATCCTTATAATGGCTTAAACCATTGTTGGTTGTAAGAGAAGCCATAATCTTATTTTACCTGTGTTACCCCAAACTGGAATTTCTCCTCGAGATTCCCAAGGCCTGGGTGAGGGCAGGTTTGCTCTCCAGGGAGCAACTGGAGGTTCACTTTGTATCCTCAGACACCTGATGGGGACCTGTCAGTCTCTTGGACTGAGAATGACCCTATCCAGAGCTCTTGGCACTTGCTGGGGACTTGCCTGAAGTCCCTGTCACCTATCTCTAAGTCTAATGACCAGATGAAGACCACGTTTGACGGTAAGTCAAAGCCACGAAGTGCTCAGTATAGATCAAATCAGTGCATTTCACAGCTGCCGTTTCACATCTCTCTAATCGAATTACCTTTAATAAAAAGGCTACACGATCTTAACTGGGCATTTAAAGACATTCCCTGATGTCTTTCACACCCTTCCTCATCCTTACCATTGTATTTGCCTTAGCTTTAAGGCAGAAAAGGTTCAAATGGCCCTTTTCTGTGGACAGCTCCCGACAAAGCGGCTTTCTCTGGATTTGTCGGAAAGCTTCGTGGCAAAAAAAAAAAAAAGGTAAGACTAAGACGAGGAGGGAAGAAAACCTCCGGTGCATGGATTCATGTGCTGTGTGAATGGCTTGACACAAGCTGATCTCTCCTCAGTGAGGACCTCGGGACAAGCTGTGACTTCAGAGCGTGGCACTTGCGGAGGCTGCAGCTGGAAGTTCTGGGAGAAAACTGGGAGGGGGGGGAGGAACAGTGTGCAGCTTCTTGCTGCGATTACCTCCACCAGTTTTAGGCAAATTTCACAGTGGGAAGGAAGGAGCCGGGTTTAGGATCAATCGCTGCAATGCTGAACCCAGTGATGAAGCAGCCCGGGCGGGGGAGGGGGGCTGCGGGGGTCTGTTGGCGTGTTTGAGCTGCTTGTGGAGAGGTGTCATCGCTTGCTCCTGTCGTGACTTGTTTTTTTTTTACCTCTGAGGCACGGCACGAGTGTGGCGTAAGGGCATGACGTGTTTAATGGAGGGGGGACGAGGGGGCACCCTCGGGCCAGCGGGCTGCGATGAGGGAGGGGGGGTCGGGGTGCCCGAGAGGTCCCGGCGCTGCCAGCCCACCCCCAACTTCGTTTGTGCATTTGCTTATCTGTACAGAGCGGGCAGGAGAAGAGGAGGGGTGGCGAGCAAGGGGAGAAAAAACAATCAATTGCTATTTTCCATCTTTGACAAAGTCATTAAGACGGAGGCACTTGCTCGTCCATTCCGCGCCCGCGGAGGAGGGTGCGGGTTTGCGGGCAGCCTCCGCGGGCATCACCCGTGAGGGGTGAGCTGCAGCCAAGCCCTTAATCCCTAGGGGCTGGGAAGGGGCGGTTCGGCTCCAGGACAAGCATTTGGGAGGGACGCTGAGAAACCAAGAAGGAGCTTAGAAAAGTCATTTTCATTAATTTAGTGGCAGTTAACTGAGGGCGTTCAAGCCCCTCGTTGGAGGGATTCGTTTGTTGAAAGAATCCATAACTCCCAAGTAGGAGTTTCCACCCAGGGCAAATGCCTCTGAGACCGAAGGGGGGGCAGGTCGGCTCTGCAGCGTCCACAGCCGGCGAAGAGGATGTTGCGAAGAAGGGTAACGTTTGAACTCCGAGCCGTGTTTCTCTGTTGTTTTAGCTCTTGTCCGAGCAGGGCTCCTCAGCGAGAGCTCCCCCCCCCCCCC
>VYZX01009657.1:248348-269306 GCA_013401335.1 Brachypteracias leptosomus | reverse complement strand
CTGTGCTGGGATGCTCTGAGCACCCCAAACTGCTGTGGAGAGGCTGCAGGAGATATTTTATGCGAGAGAACTCGCGCTTTTAAGCAAAACATCCAACCTTTACAATAAAATGGTGAACCTTTTTTTTTTTTACACGTAAGAACCTTTAAGGGGAAGGCGTTAAAGTACTCATATAACTATAATACTGCCTCGAACAAATGCTGGAAATGCATAAAGCTGCTCCCCATCACCACCAACATCGGGGCTGCGGGTACCGGGAATCGATAACAAAGGCAAAATATTTAATGGCTGCAGGTCTCGACTAAGTGGTCCGCAGTATCCCGAGCAGCAATGGTCCCCCAGGGCTGTGCGCGATGATTCAGGTTGTTCTCTCTTTTCTCCCCCTCCTCCCCACCCAAGGTGCATTCCTCATCCCCTATTTGATGATGCTGGCTCTAGCTGGGATCCCCATTTTCTTCCTGGAGGTGTCGCTGGGGCAGTTTGCCAGCCAGGGCCCCGTCTCGGTCTGGAAAGCCATCCCCGCCCTGCAAGGTGAGTGGAGCAGGAGCCGGCCCGTCTCTGGGGGACCATGAGTTGCTCCCCCTCTCTCGCACGGCTTGAGCTGCCGGCTTCCCCGCGGCTACTCGGCAGCCTTAGCGCGCAACTTGCGCGGTGCTGGCGGGGAGAGCTGCCCGCGGGGTTCACCGCAGTGCTCTCTCCTCTCGGCCCTCCCAGGCTGCGGCATCGCTATGCTGATCATCTCCGTCCTGATAGCAATCTATTACAACATCATCCTGTGCTACACCCTCTTCTACCTTTTCGCCTCTTTTGTGCCCGTGCTGCCCTGGGCTTCCTGCAACAACCCGTGGAACACGCCAGACTGTAAAGATAAAAACAAACTTTTGTTAGGTAAGTTGGGACAGGCTTGATTTGCCCCCTTTATATATTAAAAACTATATATAATTATTTTTTCCGGAGCTTTATCCGCGCCCGGGAGGTGCCAGCGGAGGCTGCGGGTGCCGGTGGCCGGGCGAGGAGGAGCCACCGTTTCTCAAGGCGCTTTGAAAGGATCTACATCATATGGGAGCTTCCCAACCCCTTTTATTTCATTTTTTCCTCATCAAGGATAAATGGGATTTTTCAACTAAAACGCTAAAAAAAGCCTAACATTATTTTTTTTTGTTTATTTTTTATTTTCTCCCTGGTAAAAAAATGCGTAGGGGAGAAAGCATGGAACAAAATGCTGTAGCAGCAGCGTCTGGCTTATGTTCAAAACATCTTCTTGGGCTCTAGGAAAGTTTATTCTTAACGAAAAAATAGAAACCTGTTTTTCAAAGCAGCCCAAATACGCACTGACGTGAAGAGAGGAAAAGCAAACTAAGCAACCCCCCTCCTGGCCTTAGGTATTTGGCATAAAGGGGTGGAATAATGCGATATTTGAAGACCCAGTTCTCTCCAACCCTTGTAGCTGCCATTAGCGAGGTGTTCCAGAAATCTAACACACAACAAATGTCCAAGTAACGCTTGTGATCTAGTGCTTTTCATTGTCATTTTACACCTAACTTGGAAAAAAAAAAAAATCTGGACATGTTATTTTTCTCTCTCTTTTTTTTTTTTTTTCTTCCTAGATTCCTGCATTATTGGTGACCACCCCAAAATCCAAATCAAGAACTCTACTTTCTGTATGAGTGCCTATCCAAACCTGACTCTGGTTAACTTCACCAGTGAGGGGAACAAAACCTTTGTCAGTGGGAGTGAGGAATACTTCAAGTAAGAGCTTTCTGCCTGGAACATTATGTTTAATCTGTCTCTAAAATCCACTGCATCAAACAACAAATTACTGTTTGGATGACTAGAAATACAGTAGTTAAAGGCAGCAAATGACACCCATTTTTTATGCATAGGAATGATGAAAACTCCATTTCAAATGCTGGGTTATTTGTGTTCTGTTCCTATGGTGCTTAGCACAGCTGGAGTGTTGGCCCTTGCCTGGCAATTTTATCTACTACTGCAATGCAGATAAATAAAATAATACATGATGAGAATCGCTGGAACCTTCTAGAGAAACCGCTGAGAACACTGAAGCAAAACAAAATGCTGTAGGAATTTTCATTGAATTACTGCCTGCAGTTGCACTCATTATTCTTTCCCTTTATTATTTTTTTTTTTTAACTTTTTGTTTGTTTTAATTTCTTTTTTATTCCTAGGTACTTTGTATTGAAGATTTCAGCAGGGATTGAGTATCCTGGTGAGATTAGATGGCCCTTGGCACTATCTCTTTTCCTAGCTTGGGTGATTGTATATGCCTCCCTTGCTAAAGGAATCAAGTCATCAGGAAAAGTAAGAAAAATATTTGTGATTGTGGACTTGCAAGGAAGCAGCCTGCTGCTTTGAGGGAATCACACTCTTCTTTGTGACAGTGAATTACTGAAAATTATTTTCAGTAAATGGAAAAGTATTAATGTGGTGCTTTTTTCCTGACTGTGTTTTCCCGTCTAGCCAAAACATTAAAAAAATGTCATTTTAGTTCAGCATTTTTTGCCTAATCTTCAATAAGTTTAAAGTGAACCCTTGAGCTTTGCTCAGCAGTTGGATGGCAAAAAAGGTGCCTTGAGCAGCCTCTCCCTGCTCCGTGTGGTGTTCCCCAAAATCCTGCAATCGTCTCACATCTCACTGTAGTCTTGTGATGTAAATGAAGATGTTAGGTAACACATTTTAAAATCAGAACCGAGCTTGGGTTGCTCTGTGGTGAGCTTGAGCAGTGATGACGTACCCTCTTTTCCCAAATCCCAGGTGCCTTATTTCTAAGGCTCTTCTTTGTGGTACCCAGCTCCTTGCTCTGCTTCACATGCCTTGCCCCTCAAATCTGCAGTTTTCTGCCATGCCTCCTCCCTCTGCCAAGAAGGAGCTTGTCCTCTCATTGGCATGAAAATACAGGTGTGGGGGTTGGCCAGGCAGCCATCTGAGCAGAGAGAAATGCAGCTTTTTCATCATCATCAGAACTGCTTTGGGTGGTTTTATTGTGAAACCTGCAGGGATGCCACATCTGAGATGTCTCCACCAGTGCCACTGCAACAGCACACGGGTTAAAATGTCAGATGATGATGGCATAGCATAAAACTTGCTGATTTATAAAGAGTAGGCTGAAAAGATAAAAAAGCTGAAGCAAAGTAACTAGATATTTCCTGGGATAAAGATAATGGATATGTAGAGGTAGATACACATGTTCTAGAGCTGGGCACAGTGTTTCTGGTTCCAAACCATCCCTTTGCATCCAGAAGCTGACAACATCTGTTGGGAGGTAGCTTGGGAATTATCAGAAAATGCAGAGACTCAGAGTGCCAGAGGAAAGTAGAAGTTTATTTTCTCCCCCAACCTTGGTGCGAAAGGAAAAGATGTTTCATGAAAGGCCAGAGCCAAGAAACAGATGATGTACAGGAAAAAGCCTCAGGTTTGGATGTAGTAATAGGCATTTCTCTAAGTGAGTATTAGTGACCAAGACAGACATTTAGTCCTTGGTGTCAGGGGTAAAAAACCCTTTATTTATGCAGAGATGAGTTCAGTTATATTCACTGCACAAAGATTCATTGGGGCAACTTCTTGAGAGAAGGTTGGAAAAGCAGTTTCAAAAGTCATTTCAGCTCAGGGGATTCTGGTCCCTGTAAGGTTCAGAAGTTAACATGAAAGGGATTTGAAATGGTTTTTGGGCAGAGTGCACAGTTTAATGATCCAGCCACTTGAACTGACCACAGAGGGAGCTCTGCTCCGGACTAGATAATTTTTAAGACACTGAACACATAACCTCTGTGGTGTATTTAGATATCATGATGATTGGATCTGTCTGGAATGTTCCACTGACTTTCTTTTTGCACTGGTACCATAAATATTGTCATGCTGATATGCAATTATTAAGAAGTACAAACAATAATTAAAACTCTTTAGGTCTGGTTACATACAGAGAAATATATAGAAAAAATCAGAGCTTTAAATGGTATTGAGCGACATTGCTCACTTAATTTCCCCTGAACAGTGTTAACTTTCTCTGAGCAAGGATCAAAAGTAGTATTTTCATTTAGCTGCAAATTCCTATTGTTCCCCTCCAGACTTTTTCTTCTCCTGTCTATCTAGAATCCCAACTATTACTTCTGTTGCTATTGATATTATTCCTATTTCCAGCAGTGAAAAGAGCTGTAAAATTTCAGATTTCCTGGGAAATAAACCTGTTGTCTTCTAAGTGTATCCCCTGGCTATTGGCTCTGACCCTAAGCAACTGCTTTCTCCAGGCAATAGTGTAGCACTTGGATTCAGATAAACCCTTTCAATAATATCTTTTTTTCCCCTTTTCCTTTCCTTCCCCTGTCCAGGTGGTGTACTTCACAGCAACCTTCCCCTATGTAGTTCTCATCATCCTTCTTATAAGAGGAGTGACTCTACCTGGGGCTGGAGCTGGAATCTGGTACTTCATCACACCAAAGTGGGAGAAGCTGGTGGATGCTATGGTGGGATTATCATTGCACTTCTAACTCTGCCAGGGTGAATAGGTTGTACAGGGGAGGGTTAGGTTGGACATTAGGAATAAGATCTTTCCTGAAAGAGTGGTCAGGCACTGGCCCAGGCTGCCCAGGGAGGTGGTGGAGTCCCCATCCCTGGAGGGGTTCAGCAAACAAGTAGATGTGGTGCTTTGGGACATGGTGTAGGGGTGAGGGAGATGTTGGATGAAGGTTGAACTTGATGATCCTAGAGGTCTTTTCCAACCTAAATGATTCTATAATATACATTATTATAGATACGTTATTTGCTTCACATGTAGTATTTCACATGAATCTCTGAGCATGTGTACTTGGAAAATAGGGAATTACAAAGTATAGATTTTCATATGCTGGTGTCTGTTGGATGCTGCTTTGTCTTGAACAAGCACACGATGCTTTTAATAGGTAACATAATAAACTTCTCCGCATTTCTTGGGAAATGCTGAGAATAAGTGTATTTTACTCATCGAGCAAAGACTGTTTTGAATAATGCCTATGAGACATTAAACAAAATCAATCGGTCTTAAGTGTCTTGAGACTGAGCTGAGAGTTACAATTCAGACTCTAGAAACTTAAGAGGAATTTTTAGCAGCACCTCAGGGAATTTACTGTTTGGTTTTGTGTGGCTTGTTTTTTTTTCCTCAAGAATCATTTTTCCTCTATCAATAGCAGTGTGATATCACTGCCTGGGTTGTGGGCTCTGAGTTGGAGTTGACCTATGGATGAGTCACAACCCAGAAGTAAGTTTTGTTCCCCAAGGCCCCAGAGGCAGAACCTGGCCCATCTGTGTGAGGCCCCAACCGCCCCCAGGTGATCATGGTTGGGGTGGTGGGCGAGGCCAGAGATATATCAACCAGGAACCAGATCAGGTTGGATGATCTGGCTGGAGAAGAAACAGGATTTGAATCAGCTGGGGAGAAGCAAGAAGAAAGAAGCAGCAAGAAGAGGCTGATCAGTTTGAAAAGAGTTCCTGCAGAAGAGAGTTCCTGTTGGGAACCGGCTCTCTTGCTCCTGGAGGAGCTTCTTGTTGGGGTCACTTGCTGAGCTCTCTCTCAGTGGTGTGTTCCCCCTTGGCTGATTTGAGACAGAGAAGAGCAAACAGATGAAGAATGAAAGATGAAGGTATGCTGAGGGGATGTTGCTGAGTTTGGTGATGGCCTGAGGAAGAAGAGAACTGGCAGCACACGCTGATAGATTGATAATTAAAGCTGAAAATGAATTCCTGGATGAATTGTGCAGATCTTAATTTCCTTGATATCTCTGCAAATGATTAGTGTTTTTATATTTTGGTGATGTGAATATTAATGAAATCTTTTGCAAACGATGCAGAAATTAATTTTGCATTAAATACAAGCATTTTGGGGTCCCATGTTGTGCAATCAAGGAGGTGGGAACTGCTGTATTTTGCAAACTGGGGCTGTCTGAATACACTGAGTGTTGGTATAACCCTGTAAGTGTTTGATATAATATTCAGGATGAGATAAAGTACTACTTAGAACCACTGGTGTCTAAACCATCAGTACCTGATGTAGATTTGTATTTTCTGTGCTGAATATATCTAGACTGGTGTGTATCAAGCAATATGGTTTGAATGTTTGTGCCTTTCACGTGCAGCAAAGGTTATATTGTCATTTTATGTGGGCTCTACAAGAACAGTGCTCCTCATCAAATGGGCACTGTGTAGGTCAGAGCAGGATTTTGCTTTCAAATATTCTATTGTCTTCCATTGCTCTTAAATTCACGTATAGTACCCATGAGTTAGTCCCCTAACAGTAACATTTAATAGTGTTACTGAAAGCTGATGCTGTTTCCTCTCCCGTCTCTCTCACTCAGGTTTGGAAGGACGCTGCTACTCAGATTTTCTTCTCCTTATCTGCAGCGTGGGGAGGTCTAATTACTCTCTCTTCTTACAACAAATTCCATAATAATTGCTACAGGTATGTGAGAGTGAAACCCATCGATCTTATTGAACAGGTCTTGTCCAAAACCGGTTGTCTTTCAGCTTGAAGAAATCTAGTTGGATTGACTGTCCTAATATTTTTAAATTTTCCCTTGTCTTCCCCCCTTTCCTTGTCTTTTTTGTTCCCCCTTGTTTTGTCTTTTTTTTTTTTTGTTCCCCCTTGTCCTTTTTTTTTTTATGAGGGGAGTTTGTTTTGTTTTGTTTCTTTAATCTTTTTTGGTTTTGTGTATCATTTCTCCACCTGAGGTCCTAATCTATTAGTTTCAAGATGAGCCTTAGGGTTATTATAGTCCCTGTTGGTTCTTCATTTTTGGAATCGGCAGCTTTATGCTGAAAGGCAAAGTTCAAAGCTGTCAAGAACTGTGGTTTGAAGCTCTTCCAGTTGGCACCTTCTGCTGGAGAACAACCCCTGCGTAGGAGGGGTGAAGTTTGCCCATGAAGACACATGTGAGCTTAATGCACAATTTCCATCCATGTGATTTGTCTGTCCTAGACGTTATTGGTTTTTTTTTCCAATTACCCTTAGTGTGGTTTTACATGTACAAAGATTTTTCAGGTTGTGAAATTTAGAATCGCATTTATTTGGAATCACTGAGTGTTATTTTGCAAGGGAAAAAGTCATTGTTCTCGTGGCCTTGTGCAGTTTTTCATAAAAAAAAAAAAAAGTGTCAGATAAATACCTATGAAAAAACAAAAGCACGTGGCATTAGTAGAATTCTTCACTGCTATTTTATTGTCTTTAAAGCCAATCTTGTTTCTACTGAAGCAAAGCTCCCCTGATTGCTGCAGTGACAGAGGTGCTGGTTCAGGAGAGCCAGCAGCACAGGGATCCTCCCAAGGGAATGCTTAAAACCTTTCCTGAACCAAGGCTTCAAAGCACACACTCCTTGGGATCTAACTCCCACATCCTGTAACTTCTAAGTACTCTATACAAAATACTTACCTTTAAAAGGAACGTGGATCAGGATTTTAAAAAGGAATTCCAAAAAACTTTTCCTACAAGTGTTGAAAAGTAATTTAAGATAATTATTCTAAAATATGGATGAATAAGTATCAGTGTTGTGTACTTGGTAAATCCCGCCCAGCAATCCTTTGGGTCCCATTTTTAAAATGCTTGTCCTGGGCTTTGATTGGGAAAAAAACCTGGGAGAAGCATCATGCTATCTTCTTTCTTTCATTTAGCAATGTTCTGTGGAATTTGGAAAATGTTAATGAAAACTTTGAATGGCACACGTGCTAATGAAGTATAAAAATCTCACAGGTCTAATACAAAAACCATGCTTTACCTGTGTTACAGAGGAATATGAGAGACTGAAGCAGAAATAATTAGAAAAGCTTAGTTACTTCTAATCTGGTTAATTTTACAATACATCTTGAATACTGAAATGAAGCGTGACTATTTTCCCTTTCAATCCTTATATGCGTTATGTTCTAATACTGCAGATAAAATTGTAGTTTTCAGTTACATATCCATTTAAAATATAATTAAATAATCTAATTGTAGCAAATTTGTGTAAATTCACTTTGTTATACATACCTAAAATATTTCACTTAAATCTTACCCAGGTTTTGGAAGAATTAACAAATGATGATTCCAAATAGAACATTGTCTTTTTTTCTTTTTTCCTGTAGATTTGAAGAATTAACCTAATCATTCCTGTTAAGAATCCTAGAATGGTTTGGGTTGGAAGGGACCTCAGAGGTCATCTAGTTCCAGAGATGTTGTTAGAGATTCCAGAAATTTGCCAGCTCAGTGAGGTTCTTGACAGCTTTTCAGCTTGTATTTTGTTCTGCCCCTGACAAAAAAAATAACAGTAGGAATAACAATTCTAGCCAGCATTGAAAAACCCGTAAATTGTGTGACTTGTTTGTCCCTCAGTCGTATTGTTGACTGGACACACATTTTGAGGACAAAATAAAATTCGTCTCAAGAGTGTAATAATGAGGGATGGGGATGGTGAAGGCTGGATTCCTGCCAAGTCACGAGTACTTTCCCAGTACAGTGTGGCACTCAGCTATGGACTTCTTCAGATTCCCATAACAGCAGCAACGGGAAACTGTACCAGGGAATCTTCTACAGAAGGGCCAGCCCTTAGGAGAGAGCTGCAAGGTGTAGAAAGCTTAGCCCTGAAATTTTATATGTAAATACAAGAAAGATAGAGGACAAAAATCATCTTACCTGGACAGTGGTGGTTACAGTCCATCTACAACGCAGTAGGCAGACATCCACAGCAGGCAAAGGGTAAACCAGTGCATTACAAATCCTGTCACCATTGCTGCCTGCCTTGGAGGAGCCAAGAGCATCCACGCTCATCCTCTTGTGGCTTTCTATACAACACGTGGGTGATGGAAGCTTGCACAGCTGATTCCTGGTGGTGTTGTGAAGACCTGTCGTCTCTGATCACCATCACATGTACCTGATGAGTGAAAAGTGAACCTTTACCAGTGTTCCCCCAGGATGTGCGTGCTTGTGAGCGAGACTCCTTAACTGTGCACAAACCCCTCCTCCCTCGCACGTATGACAACAACGTGATGTGGTTTCTTGTGCTTTCTTTCCAGGGACACACTCATAGTCACGTGTACCAACAGTGCCACAAGTATATTTGCAGGCTTTGTCATCTTCTCAGTGATTGGCTTCATGGCAAATGAGCTCAAAGTGAATATTGAAGCCGTGGCAGACCAAGGTAGGACACGCTGCTGTTCCATGACCTTCTGCTCTGTTATTAATGTTGACATTGGAGGTGGGAAAAGTGGCTTCAAACTGGAATGGATTAGTAAACCACTTCTGTAGAGAGAAGGTATACTGGTAAATACACCAGGAAGTCAAGATATTACATTTGTTTGGTAATAGAAAGAATCACTCTGAGATTCATTTAAAATCTTTATGTAAATGAGGGGTGTGGGGTAGGGTGGGATGTCTCCTTCACGTAACCTAAGTGATTGCTGGACTTCTCGTTTGTTTCTACTGCTGCCTTGTCACATCCTCCAAGGTAAAAGTTGATCCTGATGGTGAGAATCTTGAATGAGAGGATGGGAGGCTTTCCAACGTGGGGAGTGGGGGAAATGTGATGATAGAAGACTACTGAGCTTCTGAACAGTGGGGAGCAAGGAGCTGCCTCCACAAGGGGGGTGTGCGGAAAAACTGAAGAACAGGCTAGAAGAGTTTGATTAGTGAAGTGAGTTTATTACAAATGGGGATTTGAAAGGTCTTAATTATCTGAGCTGAATATGAGAGAGTACAGCTGGTGGTGGTGTATGAGGTAGTGTGACATACTGGGAGATAGGAAGGGAGAAGTGTTTGGTGTAAGGTTCAGGGAAGTTCAAAGGGATAACCTTTACCTTAGTCTAGTTCTACATTTCCTGTCCAAGATGAAGCACTTTAGCCCTAAGCCAACCAACCCCTAGATATTTAAGATCATTTTAACTGTGTTAAAAAGAAATTTGTAACAACTGTAAGAATTTATATATGCATTGATACTTCCCCCACCAGGGCTTCTGTGAGCACCTGAGGGCATTCAGTATATTGTATTAGGTCTCAGCACAGACACAGGCATTTCCAGGCACTGAAGTGATGAACAGCTGCCCCATGAGCCATGGGGATGGTTCTCAATGTTATCCCCCTCAACCTACAATAGCACAATACATTTTCCTGGATCTCTAAAGTTTCTAACTGTTTATTAGAAACCAGCTACTACAGGGGAAAGGAGGAGAGGAACAAGATCTGGCCGCTGGTTAAGAAATAGAAAAAGCTCTTAGTTTCCTTTTGCTTATTCCTTCTCTGTGAGCTGAAACATGGATAATCTCACATATTTTGCAGTACTTCTGACCTCAGGGATGCAGATAAAGGTGCTGGCTCACAGGCAATTTCTACAGCTCCTTGAGTTGGTGCCTGGGACCCGTGGTGGGATGGGCTGTGGATTCAGCTGGAGGGTCTGGGAGGAGAATTTCGTATGATTTGTGGTTTACCCAGAATTTTGTAGCTGGTAAACTGTTCCTCAGTGGCAAGTAGTAGAAGATACTGCACTTCTAAGCTAATGTAGCATCAATTCAGTCTTTAGTGCCTCATCTTTTTGGTCTGTCAGCCAGAGAAGTGGGAACAGAAATGTTTCATTCTCATCCCCATGATCATTGTGTTTGATAAACTCTGTGAGGCCAGGTGGTTTAGGAGTTTCTATTAAACTTTTGATTTTAGACTTTATCTCCACCCTGAAAACATTAAAAAAAAAAAAAAAAAAAAAAGCAAAACCAACCCCCAAAATCTAAACCATGCTGCACTCACCAAAATGATTTGTAAGGCTTTAGTTGAAGAAGCTGAGCTGAAGTGAAGCTGCAGTGGAAGCTCCAAAGAGATGGACAGAGGGGTAACAGAGAGATGTAACTGCTGGAGATGGTGGAGGAACACTCGGTTCAGCTGGTTCATCTCTCTGGAGAGGACACAATATTCAGCACTGGGGATCACAACCCCTCTTCTGTTGGGTGCTTGTTGGTGGTCTTTGAGGGAGAGACTGGACAGAGGCTGGAGCTCTGCTCCCAGCTGTTCCAGCAGCTGTTCAGGGGATGTGAACAAAGCTGTCATGGGACAAGCTTTTTGTAGGGCTCTCAGTGCTTTGTAAGAGCCCGTTTAGGAATATTTCATGAGGATGAGGCTTCATTGCTTTCCATGATGGGGGAGGCAAAATTTAGTCCCATAGTAGAAATGACTGTACAGTAGGAAGAGAGTGAAGATTCGGGATAATCACAGACTGAGTTAGCACATTGAATTAGCAGAATTAAAAAACAGACTCAAAAAGTGGGGAAAAGAGGCAGCTCTTGTTCCTGTCTACCTTTTTTAATTCTAAAGTTGTATTTCTTTTTTACAGTGAAAGAGAAAATAGCAAAAATAATGATAGTGTCCCTTTAGGTTTTTAAAATCTTGCATGAAATTGTTGATGGAAATGGGAAGGATTTTTTATTTTCCCTAAAATATGAATCTGAGAAATGTTATTTTTTGCATTTAGAATTTTCCTTTCAGGAAAAACTCATGAACCTGATGAACAAATAAAACACTTTTAATGGATGGAAAGACAGGACAATCTATTTTTGTTCTTATCTCTCAGTTTGATTAAGAACATACTGCAGCTGAAAAATTTTAGTACTTTAAAATGAAAGCTCAAGGCCACTTGACTTTTTTGTTTCAACACATAAAACTTCTGGAGTTTTCCTGGCTTTAGAAAGAGCTCATATCACCCTAAAATTCTGGAGAGGGAGAGTCACAGTTTCCTTGTGACCGTTTCCCTGGATGCTCTCTGGTGTCAGATACCTTGGAAGGTTATGAGGGGTTGAGATGGAGAGATGTGCAGTTTCATATTCTATAATTAAACTTTTCCTAAAAGTCTGATTAATGGGAACTCATTATTCCAAGACTTAATTAAACTTCTACATGCAGGAAGCCAGTGCAAACAGAGCTCTTATCTCTGAGACTAGAAGAAATCTTCAATCAAGGAATGAAAGGACGTGTTCATGAATACATAGTAGTTCTATATGCACCTTCCTATTCCAAAATACCTTTTTTCCTGCGGTTTTTAAAGGCAGCAATGCTTACTGAGTTCTGTACAGGGTTATTTTTTCACCATGCTGTTAAGTGTCTTTTGTTCAGAAGGAGCTCCAAACATTTCACACGTTGCCTGTGGAGATGATTTCACATGCTGCTGAAGCTGTGTGTTTTTCTCAGTGAGAAAGCAACAGTGGCCTCTGGAACAGAGCCAGCTTTAGGGGAGCTTTAGGAGATGGGATGCAATGATCCAGACCAGAAACAGCCAGGGCAGAGGGAGTTTAGAGCCCCTTCTTGTGGCACGGGCCATGCAATCAGCACAGCTTGGGTCTCATTTGTATCTCGCCTGCCAGGAAACATCCTTCAGAGGGCATCCTTGAAGTGGGCACTCCTTCAGCTTGGATAGATGGAGGGGAAAGAACATCTACTGTAGTGCTACCACCATGTTCCTGCAGCCTTTTCTCCCAGGCAAACCTAAGCATACTTGTAAAAGTATCTTTATGGTCAATAAAATTCATAACTCAAGATATCAGACCAACAAAGAAAGGAAAATTCCTGATTAGGGCTTTAAAAGGCCTCATCTCTTTTTTTCTGCTGTGCATGATTTCAGAATTTCTTAGATTCATGGTAGTTATTACCTTGTGTCTGGCATCAGCTCTGTGCTTTTATGTTCTCTCCTGCTTGTTTGTGTGCTGATGAGCTAAGAATATTTTGGTTTCCACCCATGCCTGTGGCACTGAGAGGTGGATGATCACTGTATCAATCTAATTGCCGGGACAGTGGCAGGAATTTGATCATGGAGCAGGCAGGAAACGTAGCTGTGGAACGTGATTTTTGTTTACTTTTTGTATTTGGAGCAGTACATTAATATACTGGTTAAAAATGTGTTCTGCAGCTTGGAAAGTAGGGGTGAGTAGTGAGTGTTTTGAAACTTACAGCCAAAATAGGAATTAATCATGCGAGGCTAAATTCAGCAGTACTTAAATCTTTCTGTGAATAGAAGAGAATAAATGTGATCTTTTTTACTTTTATCAAGCGAGGTAATATTGTATTAGACTTTGAAACATGATTCTTCACTCCTCCCTCTTTTCCATTCAGTCAGCAATGTTAATGTAAGATATCACAGCCTTTATTTTTCTCATTTCCAGGTCCTGGCATTGCTTTTGTGGTTTACCCAGAAGCCTTAACTAGGCTTCCCCTCTCTCCATTCTGGGCTATAATATTCTTTTTGATGCTTCTGACACTTGGATTGGATACTATGGTAAAATGCCTTTGTTTCCCATTCCTTTCCTATTCACTTGCTTGGAGGATCACGGGGTTGGTTGCTGCTTTCCTTGTGGTCAAAGAATCACTTTGCAAATAAAGGGACGAAGTGAGGGCTGTCAGAGCTGAAACATTCGGGTGAAGCTGTGGTGTTGACATCTGTTTAACACCTAGAATTCAAAATACTTTCTTATATTCCATTATGTCCTGTTGGGCCACTTTGTGTGCACTGAAAAGTACTCTTTGGTTTTGCCTTCCAGTTTGCCACTATTGAGACCATAGTGACCTCTGTCTCGGACGAGTTCCCCAAGTACCTGCGCACGCACAAGGCTCTGTTCACTCTCGGGTGCTGCATCTCCTTTTTCATCATGGGATTTCCTATGATCACTCAGGTAAGAACATTGTCTTTGAGCATCACTGGCTGTCCCCAGTCCCCCTCTTGTGGCCATTATCCTCCTGCACAATTGCCAGAGACTGAGCTGAATTCTGGCGTGTGTGCAGGCACCGGGTGAGTCTGAAAGCCTTATTATTTTTAATTTTTTTTAGGGGGTGCTCTGACTGAGATATACTTAAAATGCTTTGCTGTTCAAATCTTTCTGAGAATCAGGCTTTTAAAATTTCCCCTAGCCAAACCATTCCTAAGTAGTGATGTAGGTTAGATGTTCATTTAAGAAAATAAAAGGTTATATGTCATACAAACGTACACAGCAGTTTTGGGTGCCTTCCTTCCCAGTTGGATACACATTGATAGTCCTGGCAAACTGGAGTTAATAATGAAATTCTTGTCTACCATTGGTAGTCTTCAGTATCTTTAGTCCACTAATTCCTCCACCATTATAAACTCTCAACGACTTCAGGAAGAGGTGCATAAAAATCTATCTTACTATTTTATTCACCCTTTCCCCCTCTTTTTCTTTTCCCTTATCTCATCTCATCTCCTACCAGTCCAACTTTGCTGTTCCAAAGACAAGGATGGATTCAGTCCTTCCTTCACTTGAATGATGCTGCTTGACCTCTGCCCTAAAGATAGGGCATTATGTCCTGATTGTGATGGTGATTTTGCTTTTGGCATAGCATTAAGTGGTTAGAGACACTGCTGGTGGAAAGTCTGGTTGCAGTTCAGTCCTTCATCTGAGAGGGCTGAAACCACTGTCTTCCCAAGCTGTGTTGGTTACCAGACTCAAGGCTACCCTCTGTTTTTTTTTCTTGTTGGATTCAATATTCATTTATCCAGAAGGAAGAAATTTTAGTGCAGCACGAGCCTGCGTCCAGTCAATGTTTGGAGGCTTACTTGGGACAGAGAGTCCCGGGTTCTGCTCCTACCTTAGCACTGATTGGAGTTGTGACACGTATGAAGATAGACACCAGTTATATGCCATAAGTAATGGTTCTTTTATCCTTTTTTTTTTTTTACTTCAGGGTGGAATGTATATGTTACAGCTTGTGGACACTTATGCAGCTTCTTACTCTCTTGTCATCATTGCCATCTTTGAGCTTGTTGGAGTTTCCTATATCTATGGTAAGAGGAAATGCTGTTATTGGACAGCCTATGTCAAAGTAACATTTTGGTGTATGGTAAAGTAGCTCGCAATGTGAAATTCTTATGGAAAGGAATAACGTTTTTTGTTTGTTAATGAAAACCTCCACATTCTCTTATTTTGAATGGAGGTATAATGGGACTTCATTACTGCAGGATTCCTTTAAATACATGTATTCAAAGGACTTTCACACAGTCTAATGACCTCTCCCCACCGGTAGCTTCAAGCCAGTGCTTAGAGATGAGTGTAAGAATAGACCAAGCATTTAATGACACTTCTCCAGGGGCTCTTCCACACTCCAACAGCTTTAGGGTCAGAGACCTCCTGCGCCAGAAGTGGCATCTTTGCATTTAACAGCTTTTGAAGGGTTTATTCTTATCATACACATCCAGCCCCTCTGTCCATAACACAGAATCAGGACTATGCAGTTACTCTATTAATTATGCACACTGGCAACACCAATGATATTGATCCATGTTGGTGTAGATGAAACTGAGGAAGATCCTCCACTAGTGTAAAGCAGGGCAACAACCATGATGCTACTGCAGCTATATCAGCTGTGATTTGCTCCCAAACTTGTCCAGTGCTTTCAGGAGATTGATTCTTGGAAATGTGTGATCTCAGATGGTTGTGTTGGGGAAATGCAAAGATCTTCCTGTGTAACAGATTATCAAATTGTCTGGGGTGTGGTGGTGCCACTGAAGACTTGCCTTCACAAGCAAAGGGAGATCTGAACATCAATGTTTAAGATGACAAAGATAAGGTTGTTTCTGCAGTTGCTGTGGACAGGAATGAATTATATATTTATATTATACAAAAAAGTATATATAATATATAAAAATAAAATGTGTATATTATATAATATATGTGTATTTATATTATATATATTAATTATCTGTGTCAGCTAGGCATAAACAATCCCAAGATGTTCTGTTGAAGGTGTAACTATATCTATCTCAGCATAATCTTAGGCTCTAGTCCTGTGCACTGGACACTTAGATCTACCTACATTGTGGGGTTCACTCTGTAATATTAATGCATTAAAAAATCAAATATAATTCAAAACATGCAGAATTGTTGTTCTGGCTTGAGAAATGAATGTTACAAACAGGACAGGGAATTAGCCTTTCCTTGTTTTATCTCCACTAACATCCAGACCTAATGAACAGGTCTGAGTGTTGGATGCTGACTCAGATATGACCTAGTGAGCAAGTGTTACAGAAAACAGTGGAAAAAGTCAAAACTGAGAGAAAAGTGATTTAGACTGATCATGTCTTGGTTGATCAAAATGCCTGGTTTATGTCCCTGAAATGTAAGTATTTCATTAGAGCTGGTTTAGAAGTGCAACCTTTGTGAGTGAAACGATACTGGTAAATGCTGCCAGCTTGGCATTCAACCAGTTTTCTCTAAGGACCTGAGTGTAACACCTTGAGAGATCTCCAGAAGTGGAGTGATGGATCTGGGACATTATTTAGCAAGTATTTATCAGGCACAAAATCAGTGCTAGCAAGTTGTGCCATTTCTCTGTGCTTTAGCTTCCATGAAGTCATGCAAGGTTCGCCCATTCCCTTCCCCCAGTTACCACCAGGTTTAACATTTACCCATTCACGTGGAAACACCACCAGGTACGTGTCATCCGAGTCATTAGTGTCTGGTCATTGCACTGACCAATTTCCCATCTTTCCTAAAATCAATATAGTTTCATAAGAGATGGTAAATCATAGAAGTGTAGGATCATGGAATGGTTTGGGTTGGAAGGGACCTTAAAGATCATTTAATTCCAACCCTCCTGCCATAAGCAAGGACAGATTATAAGGGTTTGATGGGTTTTTTCCCCTCGTACCTCCTCATTTTCTGAGATGGAGATCCTGGTAAGGATGGAGGTAAATGGGGAGCAAGTCCTGGCTCTGTTCCTCCTCTGAACGCTGTGTGGCAGGAGCACTACAAACCTTGTGGGAAAACATTATATTGGGCTTGTAAACAAAATAACTCTGTCCTAGTGCCTGTCTTGCCCAACAAATTCAGTCCCTTAAAACACTAACTTTGATAAAATATATGAAATAATACAGAAATAGTTACAGCACTGCTAAGGAAGGACTTGAATAGAGGATAACTTTATTTTTAGTTACAATTACTTTCATGTAATCAGACTTGAAAAAACCCTACCTATTACAAATAGTTCTTTCCGTGCTTTCTGTACCGATTGTTTATCAACAGATGTCAGTAAAGCCTTTGATGTAAAGTATTTCAAAGATTATTCCCTGAAATTAACCTTTTCCTAGACCAGAGAGCTCCCAGTCTTTTACGGGAAAAAGGCAAGATTTACCTCGCCATCATTATCTGCTTGACTAATGTATCATGGCTACAGCTACATGCATTAAAGCTACTTTTCTAAAGACTGTTCTGAGGAATACAGCTTGTATATTTGTGATTTGCCTGCTATAAATACAAGTGAAGCTGCTGCTCTTGTTACGTTCCTTCAAGCAGTGCTTAAAATTGGCATAATGTATTTCCAAGCCCTGACAATTGCTGTTTCACACTCCACCGACACCTTTCTCTGTATACTTGTACTCTTCATAGCAAGCAGGTTGGCACAATGGTGGCAGGTGTTCTTATGATGAAATAAATCTGTCTTTAGTCCTTGTTACACGTTCTGCTTGCTGAGCTTGTTGAGATTTTTAAATTAAAGAGGCATGCGTGGTTATTTCCTTGCAATCACTTATTTTTCAGTAGTCAGTGCTGCCTAATCCAGTCAAATTCAGATTTTTTGTCTCGCATGCTGGCATAGATGTTTATTCTCCAGTTGTTTAGATTATAATGCATGACTGGTAACAAATATCTCAGAGCTGTGGGTAGTAATTTAATCATCATAATTCCCACTGTTGCATTTTGTAACATGAGGCTAAATACAAAGATCCTTGTGCTTGAGCAAAGCACGGCTGGAAATGGAAAATGCATGATCATTACTTTGTGCGCCTCCTAGAGCTGTTTTTTCACAGTCTATTGTTGGGAAGGTTCATCTTCAGAGCCAGTGGTAACTGCTGCAGAGTGTTTGTAGGAAGTGTCAGTAATTTTGAATGTTTTACCTGTAGCAGAATGTTGAGGTAGTCATCTGACTGGATTTGCATTCTCCTTCCTAATGGAGTTTGTGTCTGCAACATATAGAAATACATCATCCTACCTTAGAGAGTGGAAATTGAGATGTGGAATAGCATGTGTCATTTATTTCCCCAAGTTACCCAGCAGGCCTGGCTGAGCTGAGAGGCAGAGCAGGTACAGGGAGGTGTAATCGGTGTTTGAAGAAAAAGGTCCTTTGCATTTCTCAGTGGAACTTGACAAACCCATTTTCAGTCTTTCCCTGGGAAAGAGATGAGTGAAGTGTAACCCTTGTGTCTGTTTACACGTGTTTGACTTCTGAAGGGCTAATGTTTAAAAGTGCCTTAAACTGTGAATATCTACTGATGATTCCAAGAAGGAACTACATTTTTTAATTGGAGTTTCAAACAGATCTGTGCAGATTTGTGTGAAGCTGGAGGGACTTTTGGAGGCAGAAGCCCCTGGTGCCTCTCCAGTTGGGTACAGCTCCTCTGCAGCAGCAAGGGTGGCTGGAGCAGAGACACTTGGAAGAGCTTTAAACTTTGTGGAAAGACCCTTCAGCCCATCCTTGTGCTGCTGCAACTGGTTTAGAACCAGTTTTGTTCCCAGCACAGTGCGCTGGAGGGGTGGCCACTGTGTGATGCTGCAGGTTGTGCACTGAGCTGTACTAAACAGGTAAATGTTTAGTTTAAGCTGCAAAGATGGAGATATTTTTGCAAGAGTTGATGTAGTTATGTTCTCAATAATAAACAGGTGCTGATAATTCCATTGCAGCTCAGCTCTCCTTTCAGGTCCATATCACTGACCCTTGGGGTTACAGCTGGTCCAGGCACATAAGACTCTATCACAAAATGGGGAATCCAGATGGGTGCTGAAGTACGATGAGTCCAGGAGTTGTAAAAATTCCATGTATTTTACAGAAAGGAAACTTTCTGAAGAGCATTTGCTGCAGTCCGTGGAAGAGGGAGAAATTACAGTTACATCAAAATCCATGACATCTAGGTCCCCTTGGGTTAGCTTTCTAACCTGACATCTGTAGGTTTTGCTTTCCCCCTCCTCTTAAATACAGTTCTTGCAATATCATCTTCTTGTTTAATTTCTGGATTTTTTTCTTCTTCACAGTTTTTCAGTTTTTCTCTGGTGTTCTGTCTGCCTGCAGAGGCTTAGGCTCTGCTCATCCTCTGAGAGGGGCCTTTAGGGCTGCCCCAGCCCTCCCCAGCCCTGCTGCTTTCCTGACTGGGCATCAGAAAACACTGAATATTGAACCATGGTTATTTTTTACTTCCTTAATTCTTGGAGCAGTCAGGTGGATAGATTTATTTCTCCTTGATATCAGCAGAGAGGCTTCAAAATTAGGTGGATCAAGCCTGGGGATTATCCCTTCTTATTTTGAAGCAGCTGCAGCATCTGGCTGGAAGGGCAAGAAGAACATAAGGCAGTTTATTACCTCTGTTCCAAGTATTTCCTCCCTTACTCAACAACTTCTCTCCAATATTTAAGCTCCATCCCTGGCCTTACCTCGTAAAAGACTAAATGCTGTAGAATAATGCTCAGTAAAATTTAAATGAAAGCAACGATAATCTTTTTTATTAAATAAAATTGGCCCAAATTGGAGATGTTTGCATGAGAAGTGAGCTCAGTCTTGGACCACAGACCCCCCTCTTCTTCTCATCATTAGAAAAGCTGGGACAAATTTTAAATTTGTCTTTATTACTTTTGGATAAATTACAAATAGCTGCAGAGACAGCTGAAGTACCCATCTTGTGTGTTTTAACTCAAGTAACTTCATAGATGTAATCTAATCTGGGGAATTAACATGTCAGTGGATCTGTTTGTCCAAACAACATTGAATAGAATTTAAAATATTTATAGATGCTCTCTAATAATTCTAAGTATTGTTTATGTATCAAATGAAAGGTAACAAGACATCGTTGCCAGTTTAAGTGCCGAGTGACACAGTCATATGACACCTCACTCCCATAGCAGGTACGGAGAAGCTCAGATATTGTCTGTGCTGGAACAGGTATACAAATATTAATAAGGTTCATCCCCAGTGTAACCAGTATACCCATAACTGCAGCTAACCAGTATGTACTACTGATGCTGTAACCCAAAACATGCTGAACACTTAATCTCCAAGTAAAAGCTCCACTTTTTTTTTTTAAAATCCTTAGGAAGTAAATATTTTATTAGGATGATTCCCACCATAATAGTCTCATTTTTTTGCTGTGTGGTTAGAGCCCCCATTGAAGTTTTCAACCAACAAGTCGGAGTTTGTTTTTGTAACGAGGCACAGGGGAAATCACAGGAGTTCTCTTGCAAACTGCAGCTGGTTTCTCTCACACCTAATTGCATTTACATTTGCTATTTACAGGATTGCAGAGATTTTGTGAAGATATAGAAATGATGATTGGATTCCAGCCAAGTAAATTCTGGAGAGTCTGTTGGGCATTTGTGACCCCAACTATTTTAACAGTAAGCAAAAAATTTTTCATTGCCTTCTCTGGAGAGTTTCGTGGTTGTTTCTTCATCATTCATGTGTTTTTGAATGGTAGCTCATGTTGGATGCAGATACACACACATGTGTGCACATGTGTGCTTGTCTGTGTCTGTAGCAGACAAAAAGGAACGTAAATAATGGTATTTTTGGTAGAGAGGGATGGTGAGCGTCCACATGGTGCTATGGCAGCCTGTGAAAAACATTGGTATGGTTTCCCACTGCACAGCAGTGGGTTTGATTGTTCTGTATGTGTGTGTCTGTGTAATATACATATAAATGTGTATGTATGTATCCACAGAGAGAGGGAGAGGAAATGACATGATCCTCCTCTCTGTTCTCAGGCTGGGCCAAGGAAAAAACATTTTATAAGAGACATACTTTGGGAAAGCTAACGTGGAAATTTGGGAGACAAAGTTTGAGCTGCAAAGACGGAGATCGTTTTGCAGGAGTTGATGTAGTTATTGTCCTGATGATAAACAGAAATCCCTTCAGTTCCTCGGGGAAAAAAAAAAAAAAAGAGAGATAAAAGAAAAGGAAGAAATAAGAGAAAAGAAGGGAAAAAA
>VYZX01009657.1:234149-247227 GCA_013401335.1 Brachypteracias leptosomus | reverse complement strand
TTTTTTTAAAAAAAAAAAAGGTCCTAAAAGAGCGATCTCAATAGGGCTGTTCCACCTTCCAGACCTAATCCGTAAGAAAGCGAGTGAATGTCCCTCCCTATTATCCTATAGCCAGACCATCTGACGCTGGGTATAGGATTTGTTTCCTCGGGAAAAAAAAAAAAAAAAAGAGAGAAAAAAGAAAAGGAAGAAATAAGATAAAAGTAGGGAAAAAAAAAAAAAAACAAAAAAGAGAGAAAATAAAAAGGGTTAAAGAAGGCGCTTTGGTTGACAGCCGCTCGGCCGCGGGGGCCGCAGGGGCTGCGGACGCTGTTCCGCCCCCGCGCCGCCAGGGGGCGCTGCGCGATAGCAGCTGGCGGTGCGCGCCGCCCGGGGTGCTCCTGGAAACCCCCAAGTGGGCTTGGAAATCCAAAAGAAGGTTCGGTTTTGTTTAGTTTTGCAGTTCTTCCCCACTCCTTTCCCCCTCCCGTTCCCCTCCTTTATTCTCCCTTNAAGCATAGATACATCTTTTTATTTCTAGGGAGATAAAGAAGCCCTGGATAAAGTTAGTAACTTTGCTATTGTTAATAGAGTAATGAGATTTTTTTTTTTTCCTCTGAAAATTGGAAAAGGTTTATTTTTTGCAGGGAGGAATGCATGCGTGAAGGGACTAGTGAGCTTTGGTGAGCTCAACAAAATCTCAAGTTGTGAAGAAAAGACATTTCTATGATGAGAACAATTTCTCCAGCAGGCATAATGAAGATATTCAGCTTTTCTGCATAGATTTTCTTTACCAATCACCTACACTAGAGTATTGTATTGCTGTGCATGAAACCCAGGTAGATCTATCTTACCTATCCAGTGGTAACTGCTTTTTGAACATGATCGTATATAGGAATAGTTTGCAAATCCCTTTTTCAAAGTTTGAACACATAGCCCAATTTAATCTATAGTATTAGGATAACATAAATAGATTTTTTTTTCTCATATAAGCCTTATTAAAAATGAAGGCATATGCATGTGGTTTTTAAAATCTCTTTTATTTTTCCTTTAAATGGTTATTTCAAGATGCTGCCTTAAACATTTGTTACACTTCTGAAGGGAATTGTAAAGCTTTTCTGCAAATTGCTCAGTTCCTTTACTGATCAGACTTGCAGTTGTAGCTATTGCCAGTAATCACAACCAGGGAATAGGAAATTCTGTTGTCTCTGAAGGAAAGCAAATTTGGAAAGCAAACGAGGTCAGTTCAAACTCGCACGTTCTGTTGTTGTTCCCTACAAAAGTAATATTTAGTGAACTTTTGGTGAGACGTAAGTTGACACTGATCAGTTGTAATCCAACTTTTATGCAATAGAAACAGACAAAACAAATCCAAGAAATATCTTCTTTTCTGTTATTGCCTCTGTAAAGCTAATATTTGATACATTTGGATAGCCTAATATTAGACTTTCAATTACTCCACATCTCTGGAAATAAACCCGATCATTTTTATACATGCCCTCAGCTAGCTGTACTGCTGTAAATCTGTGTGCAATTATTGGAAGCACAGGCATTTCCCAAAAGTTCCTGAATTATGCACAAATGCAAGCAGATGTATTGCTATTCATATGGTAAGTGAAACGGAGTCACTTAGCATAATCACATTAGGTAAAACTGTCAATAGACCATGTAATAAAGCATGTAACTCTAGGGGCAAGATTCTAATTTCAATCCTCGCATAAATATGGTGGTTTTGGTGGGATTGTGCAAGGTTCCCATGAAACTCATTAGATTTAGGCTCTGCCCTGTTTATGGCAGCTTGTGGGAGCGCCCTGCCTTCGATCTATGTGCTTTTATCTACATCCCATGTAAACCAGCTCTGCGCGTGGATACCAACCCCTTGTTACATAGCAGCTTGTTCTGCTGGTTCAAACATTCGTTTTCCTTCCTTGCTTCCAGTTCATCCTGTGCTTCAGCTTCTACCAGTGGGAGCCGATGACGTACGGAGCTTACCACTACCCCGGCTGGTCCATGGTGCTCGGGTGGCTGATGCTGGCCTGCTCAGTTATCTGGATCCCAGTGATGTTTGTGATCAAAATGCACCTAGCCCCAGGCAAATTTATTGAGGTAATTCTTTTGTCTTTTTGCTGCTTAAAAACATGGACGCTGGAGACCGCCTGGTTTATTTTACATTGATTTTTGTGATATTGGATGTGCTAAGATTATGCTCTGATAAGCTAGAGATTGTGTTGCAAAGAGATGCTCCGTTGGCTTAAAATGCAGTCCTTCTCTTCCCTATTCCTCAACAAAATACTCCTAAATTGTCAAGTGATTGCTTTCATGGGAACTCGAAGTTGTTACAAATTTCACGAGCCTCATTCGTGGCATTTCTGAGAGAAAGTTCTTCTAGTTTTGTTGGCTTTTTTGCAACAGCAGCTTGTAGATGTAGAAGCTTTGACCGCTGGCGTGTCTCACGTCGCAGCGAGTGCAGCAGCCAGGGCTTGATGTCATCAGGGGTCCCTGTTTGCAGAGTGTGGGGTGGTCAGGTACCTGAGTTATCCAGGTTGTGCTCCAGATGAAGTTCAGAAATAAGACATGAAAAGACCTCATGCTCTACAGCTCAAACTACTCATGATAAAACTTAGCTGCCAATCTTTTTTTTCACCCCTTCTTCATCTCTTTATTTTTCTCAAATAAGCTGATCCTCTCTGGCACCTGGGCTTAAAAAAAAAATCCCAGGTGGCACTTTATTTTTATGCTGCTTTGGTTTATTTTGCAAATGGGATTCCTGCTGCTTTCCCCCCCTACTCCACACACGTCAGTCCCCTTCTGCTCCCCATCTCTGCGCCCTGGCCCTGCCTGTCACCCCAGCTGCCACCCCTACTGCTCCCACTATCCCCATCCCGCTGGCTCCTCAGCTCCTTGCGAGGTGTGGTGCAGCCACATCTTTCTCATGCCAGCATTTCATCCCTCCATTGCCATCACCTTGTCTTCTGAAGTTCAGTGCTCTTATTTTTGGCCTTTGAGGCTTTCCCAGCTCCTGTCACTGCTCGCTGCTTGTGCTGCTCCTTCACTGGGTTGAGGAACAGACACTTGCCTTTTCATAGCTCCTTCTGCAGTTCAGCTCCTCTGCAAAACCCATCGGGGCTGTTACACGCCTCAAAACTGGAAAGAGAGAAAAATGTACTAAAATAGCATAATCTTTTTGGTCTCAATATGTCACACTACACACGCCTAAGGGAGAAGACCATACTTTTCTGCTTCACATGGAGCAAAGGAATTTGGTATTAAGTGGTGGGGCAGACAGGGAGAACATCCAAGTACACGGTTGGCACCAGGCAAGGAGGCCACTTATCTAAAGGGCCATTCAGGCCTCGTGCAGCACCCGCTGGTGTGTGTAGGTCAGGAGACAACTGAGCTAAGGAGAAAGTAGACTTCCTTGTTCACCTCAAAAATTTCTCTCATTTAGACAAATTTTTCTGCTTCAAATCTATGCATGTGATGTGACATATATGTTGCTGCAAAAATAGGGTGCTCTCCTTCCTGTCTTTTTAGTAGTGCACCCAAAGAAGCAGTGAAAAGGGGCTTTTGCTGGAACTACTTCAGCTGTGCCCAGTATTTCCTGAATACTGAGTCTGCTGCATAAAATTATTATGGTTGACTTGGGAGGTAAGAGTTGCAAACTGGTAATTAAGCAGAGATTAAAATAACTGATATAGAGGTCTGATTCACTTTATTAGGTAATAAACATATAATTATTCCCTCTTAAGTCATCAGAAATATGTTTTCTTTCCCTTTTATCTGTAAATGCACCAATCAAATTATATATTCAATAAAGAAATCAGTGGAAAGATTAGAAGATTTTTGTTGTTTTCCAGGTTAACGTTCTCCTCTTTCTTTTTTCCCTGCAGATAGACACGAAACATTTTGTCATCTCAAAATTAAAGGCTTTGTTCATTCATAGCAATGTACTTCTTTTTGGTCATTTTTATACTTTGGGGAAATATGCTAAACAGAAATCCAATTATTTTAATGCAGTTACCCACTGCTTAGACCATTGGGCTAAGTAATTGTGCACACGTCCTTCAGGGAGTGAGCCTTGCAATTTGTGACAGTTCTCAGCCCCCCTCGTATGGTGGGGGGGGAATGTATAATTAAAATCTGGGCACTTTGTCCTCTATTAATCTTGCAAACTTTGCGCAAAACAAACATGGAGCAGTGGAGCATCTCAGGGCCATCATCAATAATCTGAAACGAGCCTACCCTCATTTCTTCTGCATTCTAATTCTGCTCCTCAACTTCAAGTGAGACTCTCTTTTCTCTCCCCTCCCGCAGCGGCTCAAGCTGGTGTGCTCTCCACAGCCCGACTGGGGTCCGTTTCTGGCCAAGCACCGTGGGGAGCGTTATATGAATATGATTGATCCGCTGGGAACCTCTTCCCTGGGACTTAAACTGCCAGTGAAGGATATAGAACTGGGCACCCAATGCTAATAATGGGTGGTGATAACAGTGTCAGCCTTTTCTGATTTTTATTTTTTTTCCATTTTGTTTCCCTGCCTTTTCTTCTTTTCTGTTCTGCAGTGCCTGGAAGTGGTTGCTTAGGGAAGTAGGACTTACTGTTGCATGCCATAGGAAGACCTAGTTAGACCACTTCCAGGTGGAGGTGATGCCCATGTCTGTACGTGGTGGAATATTGTGTGACATGAGACAGACCAGGTTTTGTCAGGGGATGTAGGAATGAGCAACACAATGGAAAAATCTTACAAGGAAATTATGTGCAGAATTTGACCCATTCCCACACAAGCATCCTTGTAACAGGCAGCTCTGATGGGACTAGGATTCAATCAAAGGGAATTTCAGCCCTCAAGGGTGGAAGTGAGCAGAGAGGGGTGTCTCCTGAGGTCCCAGTATAACCCAGCATGAGACTTTTGCAGTCAGTGGGGTTGCTTTTTCTACCCTGGCAGCAGACCCTGACTTCTTGGGTCTGCATGCTTCTTTTGTGATTTATACTAACTTTGGGCATTTATTTAAACAAGTGTGTCCTGGTTTGAGTTAACTCAAACCAGGACAAAGTGGAGACCCTTTAAACAGCACACCAGGAAGGATTCCACATATGGGATCAGAACAGAAACACCATAATCCATTTGATCTTTTCAAGTAGAAGCAAAATTTAAAGAACTAATCATTTGGGACTGGGACTAAACTGCAGCTGAATCTAGAAGTGGTTTGGAAATGGTACCAGGCAGCGGGGTGTGGGCTTTGCTATTTAAAGCACTGTCATATCTTTCTTTTGATAATTTGATTTCCATTATTTTAATTAAAAATGCCTCAATTTTACAAAGTATTGAGACCTTACCCCACACTAAGTGCAACTGCAGTTTTACTCGCTTCGCTCCAATATCTGAACACAGTTTTCCTTGTTTCTCTGCTTTTATTTACGGTATCTCCTCAAGAAGCCATCATATAATTTGTGCCTAACTTTGTATTCTTACAGTGGTAAGTGTAGTCTAGTTATCACCCGACAGCAGTTACTAGAAGTTAGATGTGCTGTTCAACTTTGTGACTCCCTCTTCATTCTCCAGAAACATTTTTACATAACCTTTAGCTGATGTATTCTTCTCTTTCAGCCAATGGGGGAATAGCAGAGCCCCACTTGTCTATATATTATATATATAGCACGTAAATTCTTCCAAGCAGTATTCTCTCTGAAATGTACATAGATTTGTCTTTTTTTTTTTCTTCATTTAAAACATTTTCATTAAATAGAAAAAAACCCCAGAGCACACAACAATTACCCACTGCAGTCGTCCACGTGGGTGCGACGTTAGATTAACAAAATGCCAGGGTTGGGGGGAGAGGACAATCTAGTAAAACATTGCATAGTGATAGGACCTTCTAAATCATTACATTTTAGAAATCAGATATAAGAAGTCATACGAATGCTAGACTTAAATAGTTTTGTTACCCTTGGGCAGAGTAAAAATAAAGCTTTTTAAGAGTACATTATTTATCTGAATAGAAAATTAGCCCGATTTATTGTAAATGCACTAGAATGAGGGAGAAAAATATATCTTCGATAATTGGCAGAACTGTAACCTTTATCTTGTTATATCCTATACATACATATATGATATTTTTTAATGGTGACCAGTGTTCATGTAGTATGTGCTAGTGATGTTTTATGTCCCTATAAATATCTTATCAATCCGTGTAGAGGTGGTGAGCTTAGCGTAGTTTAGCCTGTTTTTCCCTCCCCACACACACTGCTGTAGTCGCCAGGAAATGTCCTCTCCTTTCAGGGGACTGTTTCTAGCCCATCCTTCTGTTTGTCTTCATATTACAGGGTCTCAGGTAACTCTTCAGTTCATGTGTGTCTGTAGATCAGTAGATGTGTCGTTCCATCTAGTTGAAGCAAACAAAACAAAACACCTTAACGTAACACTTCCACAAATCGTTATTTTCTCTGTGTGTGTATATATATATGTATATTAAATATATTAATCATTTTGCTGAACTTCCTCTTTTATGGGGCAGTTAGTGTTGCCAGTTCTAGGCACTGCTGGAGACCTTTAATCCTCAGGCAGGACCAGTGAAGGCCCCTCAGGGGCTGTCACTGGGCAAAGCGAGGGCAGATTTTGCATCATCTCGTGCTGGCCCCTGAACCTCCACCTCAGGGGCTCTGCTGGTCCCGCCTCGCCCCGCGAAGGGCCGGGACCCTCCCGTGAGCTTCTCTGCCTTAAAGCTGTGCCCCCTCATCCCAGCTTCACCTGCTAGTTCCAGAAGGGACTCACTGTTCTTCCTGCTGGCTTTTCTTCTCCTGGCAGAGGCAGGTCTGAGAAGCCATGTTCTGTTTGATGCAGTGAAGGTCCATAAAGATGAGCTGGAAATTTGGTCCCCCCCGTCTGCGTGGGGCTGAGGGACCTTCTCTGGGTGAGGAAAGGAACCTAAGTCAGCTCCTTTAGTGGGAAGTAGGTATTTTGGTCAGGATAAGCAGCTTTAGGCCTCTCTTTGCCAATATGACCTAGCATCTTGCTTTGATTTTGGAGTCCAGGCCAGTTTCTCTTCACTACTACTGTGACTAAAAAAAAATAAAATATATATATTTATAAGTTTGTTCCTCTTTTAAAAAAAAGAAAACACCCTCAAATAGCTTAACAGTTCTGAATCCTTTCACTTACTAACTAGTCTCAGGACAAGCATTGGAACTGGGATTAACTAATTGCAATAAAATTACCTCAGTGTAAGGATGTCAGTTACTGTCTACCTGAAGTACAAAAGAGATGTCATTTGAGGAGCACTGCTAGGTTATGATATCTCTCCTTTGGTTTGGATTACCAAACCAGAATGCCTATGAAAAATTGAATTGCTTTCCGTGATTTATGTAATTAATCTGCTTGCTTTTAATTTAGATGTTGTTCCTGTGCCTGCTAAGTCATTAGCACAGGATTAGGCTTGACTTTGAAAACAGATGATAGTCATTTTGTTCTAGCTGATATTTGTCTTCAGCTTTGACCTCCATTACCAGGCTTGCAAAAACATTTAGAGAAGGGGGAGAAATGCATAAAAAAAATCACAGAAGATATGAAGTTTTCACTGTATGTTAAAAGCAGATTTTTTTTTTTTCACATTAGATTTTATAGAAGTATTTTACTGGCCAAAATTGAATGTTGAGATTAAATTAACCAGCAGTGTCTTCTTTAAATGAGAAGTAACCTTGAAGTTTGGGAATGCACTTCGTTTACTATGTTCTAGGAAAATTTTGCATGTTCTTTCATAATTTTATAAAAATAAATTTAGTAACTAATTAAATACCAGTAAAGATCTTAAAAAAAAGAGGGGAAAAAGCCATAATAGTAAAAATGTGATGTATGTACTTGCAGATCTATCTATCTTGTGAGTAAAAAATGTCCAAATTTGGTGAGATTACTTATGTTGCGTATTTTTTTCCTTGAAATGAAATTGAATTTCTGGATGAGCTGAGATGCATTATTGTATGCACTAATGATATTACCTAATGCAAATGCTTGCCATCTTCAAATCCTTTGGGGTCTTCCTAGTGTTTTTAATATGCAATGTTCCAAACCTGTGTTCGAGCTAGACACGGCAGCACTTTGTTTCCAAAAGAAGGGTTTAACAAAATGACCTTTAATTGAGAAAGACTTGAATTGTCTTTAGATGATGTTTCAATTGGGTCAAAGTAGTCTTTTGATTAGGTTCTGCTCCATTGACCACGTTAGATCATGGCACTGATGATCATGGCTCCCGATGCACTGTGTGACCAGGAAAATTCCAACGCCTGATTTATTTTAAATACCTTTGGTCTTTTGCAATATACGTACAGTTGTAGGGATAATATGATTTCTTGTTGCCTGTGCTAATGCAATTGCTTATTAGTGGCAGACATTGGTTTCTTATTCTGCTGCTCCACGTTTTTTTGCGCTCCAAGACAGACTTGTAAGGATGGGGGTTGGGGGCTGCAAGTGGCACCCCAGGAAGCTGCTCTGTTTTGTAACGCTAGTGTAAGAGGCACTTGTTTCTCAGTTTGTAGTTTAATGGTGTGCACATAAGATGTCTGTAAAATGGCCAGAGCTTGATATTCCTGAAGGACTCAGGTTGATGACTTGGGGGGGAGGTGGGAGGGAGGGGAGGGGTGTTGGGGGTTTGCCACCCTTAGGCAGCCAAAGAGAGGGGGTTTTGCTGATGGGTTTAACAGAATGTGAGAACCAGGCTGGACCTTATTGCTTGCAATATTATTATTTGCCCATAATGTCTAAATACATCTTCAGGTAACCATTTGCCTTATAGCTCTCTTCCATTGTTAGGAAAATTATTGACTGACTAAAACACATTGTTATCTGTCATTTATATTCTGTAGTATTACCTTGTAAGGTAGATGCTTAGCTGGTATAAACTGTCACAGCTTTGGTTGGAGCTGGGACAATTTACACCAGCTGAGAACTTGCGCCCTGTGTCCTATGGCACTTTATTACGGGCCCATCGCTGATGGGTTAAATCTTAATTACTTGCGTAATGTCATATATAAATATATATATATATTTACAGGCATTCTATGGGGTACTGCTGCCTATGGATAAAGATTTGTACCCTAACCACGTCATTATTATTTTTTCATTAGCTATACGTGGAGAAGATATATTATGTTACAAAGGATGCATCATATATATTTCATGTAGTGCATATTATAATGCTGTATGTTATTAATTTAAGAAATCATTATTCTTGAGGCCCTACCTCAAATTTTGTATTTATGTGTACAAATGCAATTTATTGTATTATATATTTGCCTATTATATTTGGATGTGATAAATTAAAATTATACAATAATGTATGAGCTCGAAAGACTCTAAATAAATGTCCAGTGTTTAAAACGGAAAATATGTCAACATTTTTCTGGTGAATGAAATATCTCTTTTTTCCACCACCTCCCTCCCCACCCAATACACACCACAAACATAATTCTTACTTAACACACAGCCTTAAGGTACCTGCAGAATTGATCCGTTTGATTGTTAGGAACCTTGAGCAGCAACTGGAAACAGCCCCCCTGGGAAATGGAGATACTGCAGAAATGAGGATCAATTAAATGCTTGGATTCTTAACTAGTTGAGTGCTCTGCAACTTGTGGAAGAACTGATTGCTTATCGGAGAACCAACTAGATTTGCTTAAATCCTTCTTATCCTGTCAATTCAATCATCCCAGAGGTTGGTGAATTGTTCAATAGAGGTTCAATCAGATGGAGATGCAAACGAGAGGGGTAAGGGAAGAGCAAGGGAAGAGGGAAAGTGCCAGGACTCTGCTGCTGATGTGGTGGTACCTTCTGTTTAAAGCTGAATTCCTGTGGTGAGGGCAACATGTCTCAGTACACATGTGAGGAGCAGGTTCTTCCCTTCCCAGCAGCCTGCAATGGAAATGATACTGATCCAACCTGGCAAACAAGAGCTCTTGACAAGCTCTCCCCAAGCTCAATAGGTGCAGTACGATGTCTGGCCACAACTGGCATCAAACGTGGTAAAAAAAGAGATACTGGTGTGGTGCCAGGAGTGTGACAACGATGCCAGGCAGGGCCCAGTCATGGAGACAGATCAATGGCTCCATGGCAGGACTGCTTCAGCAGTTCTGGTTCTCAGTTCCCCCTCCAAAAGTCCTTTGTTCTGTCTGTAAAGTTGCTTTTCTCTGAGATGTGTACAAGCAGATGAAGGAGATGGCAGGACCTAATGATGGGAGACTGCAGGAAGTCTTTGCACAAATAAGGCAGCTTTCCCCTTTCCCCGAGGTGTAAGCACTGGTTTTTCCCAGTGTTTGCAGTTCAGCTGGCAAGGGAGTCCACACATTCAGCTAAGCTTAAAGTCATGCTTAGCACTTTTAATTGCCTTTCATCCATGTAATGCAAACAACCTTACAACCGCTCTGGGAGATACTGGGCTTAGTGAAAAACACTTGGTCCAGCTACAGAATGCCATGAGCTTTTGTGGCTGGCAGGACTAACAGTTTAACACCACACAGTTAGCAACATCACAGCAATCCAGGTCAAAATCAAGAAGCATTCAAAGTCCAACCAAGAGTGCAAGAACAGCCTTTGACAGGAATATTATCGGAGCTGAAATCCAGCTAGCTTGTCAGGGTTGACGCCTCACTCTTGCAGAAGTGCCAGCAGGTTTTGTTTTTTTTTTTTAACTGGTAAGAATGCACAGGAGCACAGTTTTAATTCTTATCTTAAAGTCATGCCTTTCAGCTATTTATACTTCCAACAAGATCACATCAGAACAGCAGATTTGCCGGTGATAAAGGAGAATGATTTGTTGCTATTAGTGGAGGTGTGAGAACAGTGTTGGCTGGGAGAATGTGATTTTTAAAAAAAATTTTATCTATTTTTTGTCCATCCATTTGTCCTATTCTTTTCCAATATGAACAGTTGAAAACACTTTAAGATTACTAATGCTCTCCCAATGCGTGATCTTGGAGAAGAGGAGGCTGAGAGGAGACCTCATTGCTCTCTGTAAGTACCTGAAAGGAGGTTGTGGTGAGGCTAGTGTCGGTCTCTTCTCCCAAGTAACTAATGACAGGACAAGAGGTGATGGCCTCAAGTTGCACCAGGGGAGGTTTAGATTGGACATTAGAAAGAAGTTCTTTGCTGAAAGAGTGGTCAGGCACTGGCCCAGGCTGCCCAGGGAGGTGGTGGAGTCCCCATCCCTGGAGGGGTTCAACAAACGAGTAGATGTGGCGCTTCGGGACATGGTCTAGGGTCCAAGGAGATGTTGGATGAAAGTTGGACTTGATGATCCTAGAGGTCTTTTCCAACCTAAATGATTCTATGATTCTATGATCATTTGGGCACTGAGCTGGGCTACAGGAGGACCCACGTTTGTGCGACCTGCTCTGTTCAGAGCGCTTCCAACTAAGATGCTTGTGTTATTTTTTTGTGGTACCTGGGGGCTCTCTGGATGGTTCTGATCAACAGAAGGTCAGGGATCATTAGGATGTTCTTTATCCATAGGGTTGTCCAAGATGTGTTTGAAATTATGCTTTAAAACTGGTAACCCGGTGCAAATTTTTGTATGTACCCACAGAAATTTTTAAAAATAGCATTTAATCCAGATTAAACTAATAACAGGTCTGTTTAAGAATATATCTGTGACCAGTTTAAACTGTGTTAAATTTTAATTGCTAAAGACTCTGCACCTAGTGCAAAATGGAAAACTTGAGTTGAATGAGATTCAGTTTTGTGTGTAGATAGACCGTGGTTTTACTACCAGATAAGCACAAACATAGCTGAGTTAATGTGGCCTGGGTGTATAGACCTATTTGACAGAAAGAAACGTCCTCCTAAATCAGAGAGGAAACACTACGCAGAAAAATTATTTTATCAGGATGGGATAGAAGGGTGAGTCTTCACCTGCTGATGTGCCATTGCCTCTTGTAGCTACAAGTCATATATCTATATATACAAACACAGACTTGTGTGCCAAGTATCTATGTCTCCCCGTGCCCTGTGAGTAAGAGGGGTGCTAATAACAGGGAAGCCTAAACAAGAGTAAGGAGATAAAAGTTATATTTGAGTAAAAGCTCTTTTGATACACTGGAGAGAAATGGCTGACATGCTGTTGGGATGACCACCCCTGGTGGCCTGAGGTGTGTTGCATCTCCTTGCTTGCAGCCAGGAGTAGCTGTTTTCAGAGATCTTACTAATTAGAGTAATTAGGCAGCCAAGTTCTACTCTTTGCTCTGGCTCATGTAAAGGTGTGCAAATGCAACTGTCCCCTAAGATGGGCATGATTTTTTTAGGTGTCATCCTAACTTTATCCAAAAGTATAACCAATTATTTTACCTTTAAGATATCTGGAAGTTGCATGGGAAGGAACCAAATCCCAGCGTGCTGGGGGGCAGCAGCAGAGAGGAGGTTCCTCTGCCTTCACAGCTGGAAGGGCTTGATGTGGATGATGGCAAAGCCAGAGCAGCTGGAGATCTCCTCCTGCCCAGGGCGGTGGGAGCTTGATCTGGGGTCAAATTTAAATCAGGTGTTCCAGGAGGGGGACTCATTGCATATAATCGATGCGTGGGGTGGTCTGCTCCTTGCCAAGGAATCAAGCCAAATTAAAGGCTGGAGAGAAGTAGTATTTTAAGACAGGTTTTTAAAAGAGCCATCAGAGCAGATTCTCAGATGACTCACGAGTATCTTTAAATACTTGTAACTTCCCTTTTACACTTTAGAAGGAGAGAGCAGCTGAGTGACTTAAGCAAGGGCATGTGAGGAGCCCGGGGAACGGTGCAGATTCCTGTGTTACAGCTCAGAGCTGCTTTTTGTTTATTCATACCAGGCATAAATTATTACTAAGACTAAATAGTTAATAAGGGCCGATTCTTACTATTTTTATTCCAAGAGCGAGGAGGAGGCGGCGAAAGTGCGGCAGAGCTGCGTGGGGACGCCCCCCTTGTCCGCGGGGAATTCACCTTTCGGAGGAGAAAGGGTCGGGTCCGCTCCGCTAGCCCCCGCTCCTCGCCTGAAAGCGGCGGCGAGGGCTCCCGGTGCCTCGGCGCGCCCGTGTGCCCGTGCCCGCGGCCGGGCGGCGGCGCTGGCGAGGCCCCGGGGGCCGCACGTCA
>VYZX01009657.1:186308-234125 GCA_013401335.1 Brachypteracias leptosomus | reverse complement strand
GGCTGGGCTAGGTTCCGCTGGGCGCGTCTCGGCGCGGATCTGCGAGGCTCGGCTCTGCTGGGCTCAGCTCCACGGGACTCAGCTCCGCGGGGCTCGGCTCAGCTCGGCTCGGATCCGCGGGGCTCGGCTCGGCTGGATTCGACTCGGCATCAGCTGCCGGGAGGACGGAGGGAGGCCGGCGGGCACCCCGCCCGCGCCGCGCCGATGGGTCTCCTCCTGTTCCTCTGGGCGTGTGCGGCCGCCACCGGGGCAGGTGAGGAGTTGGGCCGGGGTTGCGGACTCAGGGAGCCCCTCCTGCCGCCTCCCTGGGCAGCGGGGACCGGGGCCGCCGCCCGGCTTGCGCTGGAGGCGGGCGGAAACTTTGCGGGTCGAGGAGCGGGATCGGGGACCGGGAACAGCCCCCGCTCTGCCGCGGGGGGACCGGGTGTCCCTCGCTGCGCAGGTCTCCGCGGGGCGCAGCCCGGCTCGTCCCCGGAGGGGCGGCTGCTCCGGGGGTGCCGTGAGGAAGGGGGTGAAAGTTTTCTGTAAGCGGCGTGTGCGCGGCGCCCCGCGGGGCCGGGAGCAGGGAGGGAGGGCTGGGGTCTGGTGAGCGGAGCGCGGAGCTGCCCCCGGGAGCGGGCCGGGGAAGCCGCGTTCAGCGGGACGCGGCTGCGGGAGCCTTATTCCTGCCGGTGCTGTGCCCGCTGCCTTATTCCTGCCGCTGCTGTGCTCGCTACCTTATTGCTACAGTGGGGCGCGACCCAAGTACCGCTTCTCGTTCGTTGTGGAGGCTTTGTTCTTCCCCTTGCCCCGCTCTTCCCCGCTCCGAGCTCAGGAGAGGGACGTTTCTCGGTGGTGCTTGTGGCTGTTCTCGAGGAAATTACCCAGCAGAAGTGCGAAGGAATCCACGTTTTAAAATTATAGTTATTCTTATGGTAGCTATTACCTCATCAAAATGTACAGATCTTGAGAGGTGCGACATAAAAATAGTTGGAAGAAAATATAGCCTCTCCCATTTGTAGTGGTGTTTCCACTAGTAGTGGTGGGAGCAGACGTTTGATATGGTCAGTAGGACCCCAAACTCCACTACTTGGAATCATGAAGCTACTCGAAAAGTTCTTTGTGTGCAACAATTGCTGCTGAAGCTGGGAGAGGAACGTGCAAAATGCCTCTCCTGGAGCCTGCTCATTTTGGTTTGAGTGATTGCACACGGGTATGTAGAAGTGACTCGGTTGTGTTGGATGTGCCTTTACTTAAAGTTTTTCCGTCCCCATATAGCAGGTTGGACTTGTTGAGGCAGTTATAAACGCACTGGATACGTTGCAGGGCTGCACATCAGGTAGATGGAGCGTGGCGTGATTGCTGGTGCTTGGGTGTAGGTGATAAAGGCACAAGCAGAGAATACAAGCTGTTGAAGCTGCAAGGCAGAATTAATTTCTTTTAGGGATTTCCTAGTGACATCATTCATAATTATATGGTTTAATCCTCTAATCTACTCTAGTGCCTTCAGCTCGCATTGGGCCAAATCCACCAAGTTCTGAGATGATTTTTGCTCCCACCCACCTGACTGAATCATTTGGAGTTTTGCTTGTGTAAGCCGCTGATTTAAGGGGAATGGCCCAGTTACTTTAAATAGGAATTGAAAGTGGTATCAGCCGGGATCGGTCCCAGGCATTGCACAGCTCTCCAGTGAGAACAGGTGGGTTGATGGTTAATTTTTACTTTGTAAAGAAATGGTATTTCCAGCTGCTTGTTCACTGAAGGCAGGCAGCATGAAATACTAGATGCAAGCATGGTTAATATGCCTGTGGTATCTTCCTGATAGACTGTGGGAGACCACAGGGGAAAAAGAGACTTGGTTATCATACTGAAGCTGCTGATTTGTTGTTTATTAATTATTAACTAGGCTTTTGAGTGCCTGCTGCAGTTTGAAGAGCCAGCACAGGAAAATGACTAGATATTTAAAGCAGTGTAGGCTCCTGCTAAATAGTTGCTGTGACATTAGAAATAGTCTCTGGTTTTGAAAGCGTTTTAAAAGCTGGAAGGGTGAACACTGAAGTTGTCACACAAGATCCTTCACTGGCATAAATCGAAGCCTGTGGAGCTACAGTGATCTATACTTGTTGAGTCTTGGGTATTCAGGCTGGAATAAACAGCTTTGATGGAGCAGTAGAGCTGCTGTGATTTATGGCAGTGCCTATAGTTGCTGGATGTGGTTTCTGTCCTCACCCTGTTGATGTCTGTGGCAGAGCTTTCACTGACTTTAATAGGGTCAAGATCTGCCTTACTGGACATAGTTTGTCCTTTCTGTTGAGCAAGATTTAGTCTTTACTCAACCCCCCTTTGTATTAGTTATTATTATGCTGGTCTGAATAGGTGTAACCCCTTTCAGGTGAGGAGCAGTGTGCTGTGCTCTGGGCAGGGACAGCAGGCACTGTCTTTCTGGAAAGGTAAATTCACACAATTTACAGCACATGCTTTCCTTCTGAATAAAAACCTTAGAATAAATAATAAGTTCTTCTGTTTTCTTCTAAAGCAATCTTTGTTTTTATATTTATTTTGGCCCAGAAAGGCTGCTCCCTGTGTATGGAGTCTGTAGGTTGCAGCCCTTGCACTGGAAGAGTTGTTGTAGGTTGGGAATCAGTAGGTTTTCCCCTGTTGATCAGGGGCAGGTACACTAAAGGAAAGCAGTTGCTGGCAAATGTTGGCTATAGCAGGATGGGCACGTTTCTTTAGCGGTGTCATAGCTATGTTTGGGACTGGGGGAGCTGTCCAGCTGTGGTTTTGATGCTGGTGTTTCTTCCAGAAGGGGAAGATGTTCTTGGTCCATCCTCATGCACAGTGGCAGTTGTGGTCATTCAGTGCCTGAGTGTTTCAGGTGGGTGAAATCAAAGAGAGTACTAGAAGCCTGATGATGTTGCTGATAATCTGGGGAGTTTTTACTTTTGGAGAAGTTTGTCTGTGTTCATATTGTCTAATTTTAACTTTCTACAAAAAGATACTTGTCCCCAATGAGAGCACTGGTATGTACTCCCTGGGATACGTCAGCACTCTTGGAACTTCAGTTCTGCTAGATGCCTCTAGATCTTTAATTTTCCTTGTAAAGCAAGGTTGCTAGAGACCACCTCAAGCTGTCTTTTCAGTATTTTTTACTACTCTGCCCCTTGTGGAGTAGCATCCTCTGCATTAGCATGACATGTTATTCCAACAAGTTTTAATCCTTGAGGTAAAAGGAAGGAGAAAGTGCTATGGTACAGATGATTTATGAGTAGAATACGTAACTTCTTGTTCATTCTGTACACCTCAGTAATTTCTTAAAGCCTTTTAAAGAATCAGACTAGAATATTTGCTGCTTAACTGATCTAGAAGCACAGTCCTGGAATAACAAATGAATCCATTTAGACCTGAACGTGAAGTCCACTCAGTGGAAATCAATCTGGGTGTGCTTTATGCGTAATGTCCTTGTTCCACGGAAGTGAGGGGGACTTTTACTCTTGACTTCAGCTGTGTCAGGATTTCATTCTTGGAGCCTGTTTCCATTGGTAATGATGTCAGTGAAAAATTTAATTAGGAAAGTGGATCCCACATGAGTTATTTGACTTATGTCTTGGGCACAGATCTCATGCCACAGGTAGTGCTATGTTGAGAGAAACACCGTGGTCAGGATGGCCTTCCTCCATCCCTAGGAAAAGGAGATGTGTTTAATGAACTTCGTGGGCCTTAAACATCAAGTAGCCCTGAACTTCTGAATGTAACAACTTCTTGAGTGTGTGCCTTTTCTGTCAATCCTGTCAGGTCCCTGCTAGTTCAAGAAATGCCCAGTCTTTTCATGGGCATAAGCCATTTCTAGATTTTAGATTTGTGCTTCTCCAGCAGTTGCTACTGCAGACCAGGAGGTGCTACTGGTGGTTTCAGTGAATGAATGTATGGTATTTGTAGCTAGGCTTTGGCAGGCTTGGCCGGCACCAGCTGTGCTGGAATGTGGAGCTGTGCTTTTGAAGCAGTATCAAACAGCTTTGTGAGTCACCCAGGGCTCTTGGATTACAGGATGGTGGCCTTTGCTCTGCTGCTGTGTCTTCTCCAGGGTAATTTTGACCGGTTGGGAAAATAGATTACATCTAGATTAAGAGCTGTGGGGCCTGATCTGTTAGTTGCAGCTAGATATGAAATGTGAGAGGAATTTCCAGCTCTCACATCTCCCTGGAAATAGTGTGGCCAATAGACGAATGCTGCAAATCTCTTTCATGTTTTTGCTTAGGTGGTTATGCTTTTATTTATTGATTAATCTTTAGTCTTATGAAGATGCTGGATTAATTTATAAGTTTTAGAATGTTTTAACTTGCATGTAGTAAAACCTGTGGAAAATAAATGGTTTAATTGAAAGAACTGGGGAAAGAATATCTTCCTTTCTTGCAGCAGAGTTCCTGTCGTATAAAGTAATTACTGTACAGTGTGTGTGTGAGTGTGCAGGTACCAGAAAAGTCTAGATATTCTTCTCCATTCTTCTCATCACCTGATTTGAAATAAAAATTGATCAAACTCTCTCTGTGTGCCTCCAACAGCTGTAGGATTTGGGATGGATCCTGACTTACAGATTGATATCATCACAGAACTGGATCTTGTGAACACAACCCTTGGGGTAACACAAGTGTCAGGACTGCACAATGCCAGCAAAGCATTTTTATTCCAAGGTAAGACAAACACCCCCAGTTCTCCTGTCTCATGCCTGTCTTTGGTGCCTAACGGATTCCCTGCAATGGTGCTTTACTTAATGTTGCTTTCTTTTATTTTCATTTTTTTGGAAATGGTCCTTGTTACTTTGCTGAGATACATGTGGCATTTTTTTTAGCGTGCTGTCAGGTAGTTGAGGTTAGAGACTTTCAGGGAAGTATTTTTGGTCAGGTTTTCAGCACTCCCTGATATTTATTTCTAAGTAAATATATCAAAGCAGTTCCAAGGCACAAACTGGGTTTTATTGTTGTGACTTTCTCTTGGTGATTGTACCCATGCAGACACACACAGAGCTGAAATTGTGTAACTATCAGAAAGCATTTAATGTGGTGACACTGATTAGTAATATATAGCAAGGCTTTCATCAACTTTGTGGAAACTGTTAAAGTGAGAAAATGGAATAATGTTGCATTTAACTGGCCAAGCTGAGTATCAGGTACATAACAAGTCACTTTGAATTAATTGTGATTTTTTTTTCCCCATTCAGTATTCTAAGGTAGTGCCTGTGCAGTGTTTTAAAAGAGTGCTGGTTTGTTGAGTTGTAAAATTATTTTTATTTAATTTTTATTTTTAGTGAATAAAATTCTGGATGAATTAAAGTTTTAGCATGGACTTAAGTAAGATTCTGATTAAGAGACTACAGCCCATGGGGTGGAAGCACTGAGTTGCTACAATATGCTTAATAGGTGAGAAAGGGTTGAGATTAAAATGCACGATTGGGAACCTTTTTATTGTGGAGAGTTCCTATGTTTGTTTTTTCTTTACTCTGCTTTACTCAGTGTTGCAGTGTGCACTCCTGGAGACCTTCTCAGAATTTGTTAGTCATATTTCCAATCTTTTATGGTACAATGAGTAGTACTATTTTCACCAATTCCCAGATTAATGTCCCAAAGAAGAGCACTAATTTATTTGCTTAAAGCTATCAATTGTTTTTCTTCCAATATCCTGACTCCAGGTTTATGTATTATGGATAAATAATATTAAAGTACAATCCTTTCTCTAAGGACCGCAATGGCCTGAGTTAAAATATTTTAGTCTTTCCAGCTGCTGTTGCACGCAGCTAATGGCAGCCCCACTGATGAACTGTTGTGGTGAGTTTCCACAGACTGGTGGGCAGAGCTGTAGGGAAGAAGACTGAGATGTGTTTTTCAGGACACCAATTGAAACCATTGATACTGAAAATAGCTTTGAAAAGCTAATGGTGAAGATGTTCTGGATATTCAGCTCTTTTTGCCTTGGAGGATCTCACCTGTCGTTTACAAACTTAGAGACGACTAATGTAAAAAAAGGAAGAGCTTGTAACACATGAGCAGATCAATTGGAAGAGAGTGTTCATGGGAAGCAATGAACAAAAATTCATTTTATGAAGTGAATAAATGAGTCAAAGTCTGTAGTTAGGTAAGCAAAGCTTTTTAAAATTCCCATAATAGCAATTCTTTCTGCTAATGCACCCAGGAATAGCTTGGCTATCACCTCTCGGATAAAACTTCTTGGAAGATGTCTTGGGAAAATTCAAAAAAAATTGTTCTCTTCAGTTCATCTCATCAGCCCTTGGGCTGGGAGAAGATGAAGACAGTTGGTCTGTTACTCCATCCTGAGAGAGATCTGAGGGGATTGCTGCTGCTGCTGTCAGATGGGTTGGAAGTCCAAGGCTGCCCCTTTGGCTGCTTCCCTTCTTGTCTGTATCTGCTATTTGCTAAATGTCAGCAGCTGGGTGAATTTCCTTTTACTAACAGGTGACTTACTTTACAACCACACTTTGGCTGTGTGCCAGGTCCTTTGGCTGGAACAAGGAGATAGTTAATTTTGATTTTTATCTTGCCATACAGTAGAGGCGATATGGAATCATAGAATGCCAGGTTGGAAGGGACCTCAAGGATCATCTAGTCCAACCTTTCTATATAGAACCCAGGGCAATGTATGGGCAACTGCTTTATCTAGGGTAGGAGTAATACTTTTTCTCACAGATACTCACAAAACCCCTATCCAATGTGATACTCCCAGAGGAGAGAAAAGCCTGGAAGTTAGTGCTGAGTTTTAAATTCACTGTGTCATTTTGGAGCAGCTAATCTGGTCTGCAGGATGTGGTCCTTCCAGTAAAGCTTTGCTTTGCTTTGTTCTTACCCTGTGTGAATAGCTGACGGATGCTCTGCCTTGCTGTGCCAGTGCTGCGCGTGAGGCTCTGGGCAGGAGAGGATCTGCTCTACCTGGCACGCTGATTGCTGGACATGGGGCTGCATTAGAAGACCTCTTCACTTGTAGACTTTCCTCACTGAGGGTTTCCTAGTTTAGGAAATGAGGGGAATTTGTGGGTATATTCTTTAGCATGCAGTTTTCATAGGGACAGTTTTACCTGCAGCCTTTAACAGTGTCCTTACAGCAGCTGAACGGGGCTCAGAGCTCACACAAAGGTTCCCTGTGGATCATCCTCTGTCTTGTAAGATGTATTTCCTAAAATGTCTTTCCTAGAGCAGTTCAAACTGAGGGTGTTCCTTTGTGTGTCCCTGGAAGTCTATACCTTTGAGGTAGAGAAATGGTAATTTTTCCCCAACCCAGACAATTAGGTGTACAGCTGTAGTGAAAATATGGATTGTTCTCCTCAGCAAGATTCTTCTTCTGTGAATTAAACTCTTTGAAATGGAAAGCTTTAGAAGTTTTGGACATTTTCACTTGTATCTAGCGGCAAAAAGATGTAATGAAGATGGGGGGTGATGGGAAGACGTGCATAAAAGAAAGAGAAACTATTATTTTTAATTTGATTTTTGATCAGTGATGTTAGCTCTCTTACAGCAAGTGACAAACTGTTTGTTTCAAAGTTTCTGGGGAGTTATGTCATGATTTGATTTATCCTGGAGAAAATGTAGGACACTCTTCCCCGTGGAATTACCGGTTCCAGTCCAAGTCAACCTCAATGAAGCCAGTGGAGTATTCTGATTTTATAATAATATTGGTAGTAACAGCTGAAACTCAGATTTCTGTGTGAAGCGGCTTTACAAGCAAAGAAACAAATGAATCTCTGTTGCAAATTGTGTGACAGTGTGGTAGAACCAAAATGGCAATTGAGAGATTGGGTTGCCTTTGGGCAAGTAGAATCTATTCCTAGTTCAGAAATGCATAGAAACCATAATTAAGTGTAGTTATCTGAGTGGTCCTATTGGGCCCAGACTTCAGTTATTAGAGTATTTCAGCTGGATTTTTGATTGATCAGTTCCATTATTTGTGTTTCAGTTCTGTTCTCTGTGAAATGGGGATGAGGGAATCAAAAAAGCAGTGCAAGTGCTGACAGTGTGAATTAGCTGAAGTGCAGATATATAACTTGTAATTACAATTCTGCAGGCTGACTCTTAAGATCCCTAACATTATAGTGTCTTAGTTATTTATCTTTTATTTATTTATATGAAAAAGAGTCATATGAAAAAAAAGTCTTTGTGTCCAGGTTGTTCTAGCACGAAGGGACAAAGGAGGGTGAGTGGAGATCCTTGACTAGAGTGCTCTTGGGGGACAGGGCACCCAAGATCCTGGTGTCTGAGCCCACAAATCCTCACCTCCAGGAGTCAGGAGATAGAAACAGTTCTGAGGGTGGGTGGGAAACCCACCTCAAAAAATGTTTTGAAAATATTAGTTAACCACCTACTGTGTTACAGTTGCATCTTACAAACACTGCATGGAAGACGTCTGTAAATAGTATCTTACAAACATGACAAAGTGATTCTGAAAAGCCCAGAACAGGATTATAGTATAAATTTTAGTGCATTAAACACTGAACCATGGCTCCCTTAGTGGGGCTCAGTCCCATTCTGTGTTTCAGAAAGCAGGGAAGCAGGGCTGGTTTGGACCCTATAGGTGGAAAACTCCACAGGACCTTGAGTTCAGTGGCAGATAATGGCTCTCATTGTAAGGCAAGAGGAGGTGCTTAGCTGGTTGTCCTGTTTCTAGGCAAAATGAGCCCAATTTTTAGTCTAGCTGTTACATTATGTGATTACCTTAACTGGTCTGATGTTTGTTCCATGTTCAGCTCTCATTGGTGAAGTAAAATTTTATTCCTTTTACAACCTGCCAGCTATGCCCCTTTCTTTTTAATTCTTCTTCTCTTAACATCTCTCTTGAGCTAACAGAGGCTTAAAACCTTTACTTGTAAAGCAGTTCCCCCAAGAAGTTTATTAGGGCTTTGCTGTTTCCTTCCCTAGCAATCTGGCAGTATTTTTCAACTTAGTCTTTAAATTAGGATTGGTCTTTTTGCTATGTGTATTATATATAACACTAAGTAAAATAACCCACCAAGTACTGTTAAAGGTCTAGCTATATGTAGTTCTTTCTTCCTTGACTGTTTCTTTACTTATATTAAACAACCAGTGGATTTAAAGAGAAGCACCTGGCCCTCAGCTCCTGCAGTGTTCAGCCATGCTCCTCCTTCCCACTGCGTACTGGTGACTGCTGAGTTCTCCTCTGTACAGTTATAGCTCCAGCAGGAAAAGTGAAAGAATAATGAGTATCTTAAAGCACAGGGAGGCAATGTTTTTGTGAGAAGAGTGAATCTTGTTGAGTTCCTGAAACAAAAGGACCACCCCGCCTCAGGCCAAAAGAGAAAGCAAAGCTCCAGTCCTAGGGGTGGTAGAGGTGCCTCCCAGCAGCCTTGCTTGAGTTCCCAGATGTGGTACATGTCTGCTCGTGTTTCCTCTCAAGGTGTTATGGATCCTGACTTTTTTTAAACACCTTCCTCCTTGACTTGATAATTCCTGCTTGGAGAGTAGAGGTGTTTCCAGATCCCACTTGAGGAGACTGAGTCCTGAAAGTCAGCTTTTGTGACACGAAGTCTAAGGGGTTTGCTCTTGTTGTCAGGAGTGGGCACATACCCTTTATATCAGGAATATTCACTGTGCTTCTGGCAGCAGAGTCTTCAGGATACACTTGCTATGCCCTGGCTATGAGGCAGCAGCTCAGCACTGAGGTGTGCTCCGTAAATCCAAAGGCTGGGTGAGGAGGCTGCTGCCTTTGTTCATCCATGTGTGAATGTCCTCTCACCTGAGTCTCAGTGACCTGTGTGCTATAGCTGAGGTTCTAATCCCCTTCCCCTGCTAAAGCCCAGTTATGCCTGCATAACGTGCAAGGTGTGTGAGCTGCAGAGCTCAGAAAAAAGTCAGGGATGGAATGAAAGGGAGCAGATAACAGCTAAAGGAGGAAACTTGGACTGGCTTTTTCTTGGGTGGATGGCAGGGAAGGCTGCAGTGAGTGAGTAGGGGAGATAAACTTTAATTCTGGAGTTCAGGGCATGAGATAATGCAACACGAGTCATGGCTTTGTGTGATCTTTCCTGGTAAGTTTACAGCAAATATTAAGTATAAGCAGTATTGTTTGTACAGAGCATAAATCTTGTATAAATATACATCATATTCAGTATAAAGCTGGGGAATCACAAGGGTCTCTTCTGCCCTTTGGACCCTTGCCACCCTTCTCAGTCCTTCTCGTGCCTTCTTGACCCTTCTTGTCCCTTCTTCACCCTTCTTCCTGGCCTTCTTGTCAAGGGCTGGCATCTGAGGAGGACTCCATCCGTTCAGCCTTTGATCCTGATTCGTGTGTTCCTCAACCCAGCTCCTGAACCCAGTTCCCACTGGCTGCTGAGCCCAACCTGGGGCTTTGAGTGCCTGCTCCACAGCCTCAGTGGTGCCGGTGATGTCATTGCCATCAGGGAGAGGTTGGGTTCAATACTGGTTTTGTATTTATTTGTATATATTCCATTTTATTATTCTTTTCATTGAAGCTGTTTTAGTTTTCTAATCCGGAAGCCTCTCTCTCATTCCCTTGCTCTCCCATTTGTGAGGTGAGGGGGCCAACAGCAATCCATAAGTCTCTCTCCCTTATTCCCTTTTTCTTCCCCTTTTTGGGGGGGAAAGAGAGAGTCTGTTGTAGGTCTAGCAGACTGACCTGAAACCTTGACAAGCGTTTTTATTGTTTTTTACCAGATATTGCCCATGGCCCACCTGGGCTCGCAGCCTGTGCAGCTGCTTCCCTCTGGCCAGATGAGTTATTTTGCCTTTTTAAAACAGGCTTTCCCTGAGGCACCCCCAGGCAGGCTGAGGGGCTGGGCTCCGCTCTGAGGCGGGAACCGGCTGGAACCGGCCGTGTCCGGTGCGAGGAGCCCCACCTCGCCTCAGCGGCGTCGTGCACCTCACCACACCCTGCGGGTTTATCTTCACGGAAACTCTGTGAGCTCCTTGAACTTGTGAACTTTTATTTAGTTTTAGAAGGGAAGCGTGAGGTGTTTTCCCCAGCACGTGCCCTGTCGTGCAGACCTGGGCTGGTTTCCACAGGGGTGGGATGAACTTGGGGTTTTACCTTGTGTTGACAGTGGGGCACCTGTTCCTGGTTCCTGGCCCCTCAGGAGGGAAAAGCAGCTGCCATCAAATAAAAACCCTTTGTATATGTAAGCAAAAATAAGATCTACATCTGAGGTGTGGGAAAGCTTCCTGTCTCCATCACCTGGTAACATTTCAGATGTTGCTGCTTCGTCGGTGCTAAATTTTGACCATTTTCCTTCTCTTTCTGATGAGATCTCCATTCTAAGATCCTCCTTCTATCAGGGGACAGCAGAATTGATAGTTTGAAGCTGATATGCTTTCAGGGCTCACTAGCTTGCCAGGCAGCGACAGGCACCTCTACAAGCCTAAGGTGGTGGCTCATGACCTGTGACCACATGGAGATGGTGGGGACCTGGCCAGCATTTGTCTTCCCCCATGACAGAGGTTAGTGGGGTGGTGAGAAATAGTGTCCATCCTATCCCTTAGGAGAGCAGAGTCCTCACCCACTTTTTGCACTCCTTCCTTGGGATGTCTCCTTGTCTCTTTTACAAGCTCTGACCTGGCTCTTAAGGAGTGGTGGCAGCTGTTCACAATCCTAGACAGTTGCAGGAGAGTCCCCTTAGTGCTTTCAGCCCTTTGTCAAAACTGCTCTGTACAGCACTGATGAAGAGTTACAATAAGATACCAACAGCTGGGCTGGCTGCACCCCAGAGTATGTAGGAAAGTGTGACTTCTCTGGCAGGGACAGTTTCTGGGCTTGTGTCCATGGAGAGCAAGATCTTGATATCCCTTTGGGATCTCAAGTGCTTCCCCTTCTTCTTTCCCAGACCTCTGTGGAAGATGGAAAGGAGAGGGAAATAAATCTGGGAATTTAGGGGCAAGGACTAGGTATGTAGTGTGACAATAGTATAGTTGGGATGAAGTGTCTCCCCTGAGAGCCAGAGAGTGATACGGGCTGGCACTGGGCAGCGGGTGGTGACAAGCAGTCAAATGAGGTTGACTGTGACAGGCAGGTCAAGGAAACTGGGACTTGAATGGGGAGGTGATGAGGAGAGAAGGGAAACAGCTGAGGTGAGGAGCTGGAGGTCAAGAAGGGAGCGGGTGATGTCCAGGCAGAGGAGCTGTGATGAGAATGATACAAGGAGTCTGACTTGAGGGCAAGGGAGTGAGATGCAGGGATGAAGAGCAGGTAAGGGGAGCCACGATCAGTGGTTGGGAGAAGCAGCCTGCAAAGAGAGGCAAGATGGGGACTGGGTGGGGAACCCAAGAACTGCAGACTTGGACTAGGTGGGTAGGATCAGGTAAAGGTTTGCAAAAAGCGCCGAAAGTTCAGACTTGGCAGTGCTGTAAAGCAGCTGAGATGTGTGCTAATCTTTAACAAATGTGTTTGGAGGATACAACTTGGATAATAGGGGTTTTTATTAGTGATTTAGAACCTTAATTTTGTCATGCTTTGGTTGTTCACCTGTAATGTTGAAGTACATTAGTACCTTCCCTATAACAACAGTGGTGTGAAAAGAATTCATTAATTTTTGTAGAGGTCTCGAATACTGTGCTGAAATAATTAACTTGGTCGTGGTCTGTTCTGTCTTCAGAGGAGGTTTTGAATATGGTAGATTTACTGTTCAAGGTGAGCCTTGAACAATAAAAATAAAGCAAAACTTCAGATCCTTGTTTGTTAAAGAACTAGTTTTTGCTCTTTGTTCTTTACTTTGTGCACTGACTGAGGCAGGAGCCCTCTGGAAATCTGTGTCTGTCCCTGTCATTAAAAATGGTGTTGGGATGCACATCCCTGGAGGGTTGAGCCAGGCTTGCCTGTGAGACTTTAACCCTAACATCTAATTTCTCATGTATATTTTTTTTAATATAGCTGATGTTTTAGTGTGTTTTATATACACAATGTAATTTTTTTTTTTTTTGCAATGAAGTCATTAGGCTAAGTGGGTTTTTTCCTTTGCAAAACCGACCATTTTCAGAACAGAGAAATGATATGGAGCTGGAATACAATGAGCTAGGAGGGGATGAGTGAGATGAGTCGTCTTCAGTGGAGGAAATTAAAGATCACTTGGGACGTAATTATTGAACAATGCTTTGAGGCTTTGAAGATACATAAACTGCTGTTAACTTTGTCAGTTCCCAGAAGTAGTTTTAAAAATACTCATATATACCTATCCCGTGTTGGCTATTTCCCTCTTGTTTGATGTTTGAATTGTTAGAACCCTCTCAAGGAGTAAAATTATCCAGATGTGAAGGTATGACTTGTAAATCCTTGCAGAGTTTCTTGTTCTATGTCATTTTGTTTCAAACACACTCCCCCCCAGGTAAGCATAGACTAAAATAGAAACCTCTTCACATTAAATGACAATGGCCAATTTTTTTTTTTTTTCCTCCTGAATGTTTTCATGCTGCCTTCTGTTATTTGACATTTTTTGGGTTTCCCATCATGTCTGTAATGATTAGGAAAGAATTCTGAGCACACATTGCCTCTGTCCTTGGCAGTTATTTTTGCTTTCCTGGGAGACAATAATTGTGCTACTTGTCTGTCTTCATTGCCATGGTGGTAAGTACAGGGAGGAAGTGGGAGAAGCACTTCAGGATTTCTATAGTATGCTAAAAGCCTCCAATGCTTCTGGCAACCTGTTGACAAAGTCCTGATGAAGATAAGCAGAAAGGAAACAAAAGGTCTGTGCTTTTCAGTGGGCAGAGAGGGAGATGCAGAAATTGGTTTCTGGTACTGCTCCTAAGTGTTCCACACTGTGAGCATCTAGAGCCTTACAATGAAAGTAAATCAATTTAGATAAAAGTAAGAATAACAGCATGTTTCTTGTGTCTTCATCAGAACAGAAATACAAAAACAATTATCTTTTTCCTACAAAGGATTTTGGCAAACTGATACTCCTAAGTCATATCACGCTGCACGTCATCAAGTTTTATTAACTACTTGTTTAGTAAAGGAGTATACAACTGGAGTAGGGAATATAGTTCTATAGCATCTTGTCAGAGCCCTGGGAGGCTGAGGTGAAACAGAGTCAGTACCTAAGTTGTACTCCCCTGGGGTGAGTCCCTGCACAGTCCTGAGTGTCCCTGGGTAGAGAACCCTGCCCAGGTTCAGGACAAGTTCCTGTGCCTGGTGCTGCAGGTCCGGGTCACTGGACAGATGCTGGGCTCAAAGAGGGCAGCACTGAAGCAGTACTGGGCACTGCTTGAAATTCAGAGGGAGGGAAAAGCAACGCTGAAGAATTAGCTTCTCACTGTAGGCAAGGAAACTAAGTGGCCCATTATGGTTGATTTTGACCCCAAGAGTGATCTCTTAATTTTTAGAACAATTTTAGTAGAAATGTGTTAATGTCCATTTGATAAGAATATTTACACTCATCCTACTTGATGAAATTTCTTCTGAACAGAGCTACATCTTTTGCCTGAAAGTGGTCTTATTTGAAATGACTATCACACATTTAAATGCGTACAGTGATTTTTAATTTTATTTATTAAGATTTTGTACCTTTAGAAAGTACACAAAGGCAGATCTAATCAGACCTAATGCAAGAGCCAGGCATGGACCATGTCCTGCGGTGAAAAACCCTGCTGCCTTGAACTACCTATCAAGAATAAAAATTAGATACTTGAGGCCTCAACCTACTTCTTCCATGCCAAATTCTAGATTAATCTTGCCACCTGCAGTGTGGGTGTATAAATGACACGAGGGGAACATTTTTTTTTCCTCTTATTTTTCATTTTTGCCACATAAATGGTGTGAAGTAATCATGTCACACTGTGCTGGTTTATGGCATTACACCATGTGATTGCCTTGCCTTTTGTGGCCTATTCAGTGATACAAAATGGAGAGCATGAGATTTTTTTTTTAGTAGAGCAGGCCAAAAAAATGTGTTTTTTGGCATCTGATGTCCACTAAAACATTAATCTAAATCCTTTGTTATATAGGTTGCGTACCCACTAAAAGAGTGAAGGTGATTCTGTAATTCTGTGTAATGGGATCTGGAAATCCAGAAATCCAGTAAATACAAAAATACAGTATTTTGAAGCAATAAATACTGTAGCTGACCACTGATGTTTTGGCTTCCTCAAACCACTGCAGTCTTTCTGTCCCCCATCCTCCCTCCTGGTGTGATAACATTTCTCACATGGTTACAGCCGAGTTTGTCGTTGGTCCCCTGTGCTATAAATAGGAACAAATAATTTAGGATTGCTGCAGCTGCAGGATTATTTTCCTGAGCTTGTGCTCTCCTTGCGTGTGGCTGACTCCTCCCTCTGAAGCTCTTGAGTTCTCCATTTGGCAGCAGTGGGCACAGACACCTCCTACAGTGGGCAAGTTGGAGTTGTAAAGCTTAGTTCTGTGCCATGGCCCCCCTTCTTTTATTTTTTTCTTTCCATTTTTTAAATCTTTTTTAGACTGGAACGTAGCAAAGATGCTGTGGGAGCACAACGCTTCTAAAAGTGGATCCTGGAGATGAAATACTCCTTGCTTCTCTCATGAAAGGCTATCTCCAGATGGCACTCAGACCTGCCTCTGCTTCTCTCTCTCTCTGTCTCCACTTTGGCTCATTATGCATAACAATGTTGAAATTTTAAAGCCTGTTTTTGGGGACTGGGGGAAATAACAAAGCCAGGATGTGTGGGAGGAGAGTGGGGTTGGTGTATGTGTCGTGTTGTTTCTTGGTCTGCGGAGGTCTCCACGGATGTTCATCTTGCTGTTTGGAAAATGAAGCAGCACAGTATTAAAACATGGTATTTGTAGAATAATTTGGTAAATGCCAATGGTTTGGAAGCCTCGTGGACTGCACCTTATCTCTAGTCTTCCTTTTAAGGGACAAGTTGTGGTAGGAGGACTCTGTGTAATGTTAGTTACAGTAATTTATTAGGGAAATGGTGGTGGTTATTTAGGATTACTTCATTGTCATTAATTATGAAGACAGAACAAAGTAAAGTGTGGGGTTTTTTTCTTGTAAGTGTTGCCCACACATTTAAAAGTCCCGGGCCTCTGTGTTAGCCTTTTGTTCCCTGATGCTGGCAGTGCTTTTAATGGTGTTTGATGTTTTGCAAGTACCAGCTTTCAGATGGGATATTCTGTCTTTCTAGCTTTATGCCATCCTAATTGTTTCAAAATGTAGTCATTAAAAAAAAAAAGTAAACATTATTGCTGGTGTTATTGCTAATGGCAAGAAATGCAAAAAAGGGGGACACATGTGGCAGTTCTATTTAAATAAAAGCTTATTTTCAGAAACAAAGGCTTATGGAGCAAAAGGGAGCACTTAGTACCCCAAGCACGTTTGCTGTTACGGATGAACCCACAGCAATGGATGCTATCAAAGTTGTCATATTTTATTCATGAGTTGTGGTATGCTTGGGTGAAATAAGAAAAGCAATGCTCCAAATCATAATTATGGTGTAAAAAGATAAAACAGTTATTATTGTGACATTTTTTGAAAATTCTTAAATCTCAAATAATTCATATAAAACGTGCGGAGAATGACGAAGTCCGTTAGCTGTGTTTATGATGCTGTGTTGGCGGGAGGTGTGGGACATTTCACAAATGGAATTTATATGTATTTTGGGAGAATATAAATGTGTGCTTATGTGTGCTCCAAGAAACAAAGACAACTGGAGTACTGAATATAAACGTAAAGAGGCTGACAGCAGAAATTATACTTCAGTAGAGAAGGACTTTGACAAATGTATTATGCCTCATGCAATTATCATGCGGTTGATAAATAAAACAGACACCCAGGATTTAATTTGCTTTAGCAATAACATGGAAGTGATTTTTCTGAGGAAAAGAAAACAGAAGGGAGAATTAGTTCATGCAACACATTTGTCTAATGCTTGTACAAATCATATATAGTGAATTAAGAAAAAACGCAAGATTTTAGTAACAAATGAGCTGAATGCTTTAAAAGTAATTAAAAAACTATTTAAGAATGTCAAGTCATTGGGAGTTTTTGGACCAAGGGAGCACTTCAGCATGTGCTTCCTTTGAACTTTACGGATAATTTCATTGCCTTTAGTTGGATTATTCATGTGCTGACAGGCTTTACTGGGCTGGCATTGAGAACCTTGGGCAGGTGCAGCCAGGTCTGTCAGCCACCGTGAGCAGCGTTAGATGCTGTGACCTCTCTCTCTGCCAGACAGGAACCCGAGGCAGAGGTTTCTGTTTTGCTGAAACTTTCCTGTTAATGAACTCTTTAATATTTTGATTTGCACGTTTAAGAATGCAAATTTTCACCAAGGAGGCCTATTCTCATTTCTGAGTGGCCTCGCTGAAGTTAGAGTGGGATTTTCAATGGACTCAAAATAATTTAGGCATTGAGCTTCTCTCCTACTTCAATGGGATTTGATACTTAAAATGTCTTTGAAAATGCAGGTTATGGGTTACTTGTTGACTCTATCTGCCATATTCATGTTAAACTTAGGAATCCTAAAGCATGTCAGAAGTGCTTGATATAACTATTTATTTTTAGTACTGTTGCCACAAAGCATGAGCAGCATTGATTATTACTTATAAGAAGGAAGAGTGCTGAGAAATCAGAATTATTACATATTGCTTAAAATACAAATGGATCAATCTCTCTGCATGCTCTAGTGAAAAAGCTTACATTTTATTTCTAGTTTATAAACACACTAAGGGATATAGTGGGAGGGAGGAAATAAGTCCATACTACAATTAGTAATTATTTGCAAGACTTGGCTTCTATATCTGATTTTTGGTTCTAGGTGCTCCTCGTCTTCTGGTACCATCCTAAAAGTTTCTTTTAAGCAAATGCATCTGAAGAACATGTTTTGTCAAATTCAGTATATGTTATCATTTTTAAAAAGTAATCCCAGTTTTTTGGGTCTGTGGCTTCGAGCATTCCTGAAAAATGTTTTGTAGAAATGGAGGAAAAAATTGCTTAGCTTGCTTTTGCACGAGGCTGGGACAGAAACAGTATTTTTGGGTGTCTTGTTATTCTGTGTGACATTAGCATTTAATGTACTCTCCAAAATAGATCCCTGAAGTGGACAATAGTCCTGCCAAAGGAACGGCATATTGGTGATGATTCTCAGCAAATGCTGCTTTCTCCACCGTTGCAGACATTGCCACTGGCTCTGTAGCCCATGCTCTTTCTGTTAAGATGTTGTTATTTTCTGAATTTACAAATACCAATCTGTATAGTCACAGCGATGTGATACCTTATCTAATACAGATAAACAGTGGAAAAGCTGTTATAATTGGTGACTCCTGAACTAATTAACTAACAACACATGTAATTTGATTAACTCACATGATTTAAGAGCAGATTATGTGCTTTTAGTGGTAGCATAACTTCAGGAGCGTTTCTACCAAGCATTTAATTTAAAGGATCAACCATTTGTAAATAGTTCTGATTTCAGCAGGAGTCCCTTGAGGAGGCAACAAAGCTTGCTTGGGAAGGTGAGCCTGAGCTCGGTAGCTGCTTAAAACATTGGAGACAAGTTAAAGTGACTGCCTTGAGTAAGAGGTGAGATGTAACCTCAGCAAGGCAATTGCCTTGTTCTTGGCAGCAAGCTTGTGGCAAAGCCGTTTGACTTGCTCCAGTTTTCTGATTTTGCTCCACAATGGCCACGGGGTTTGAATCATAGACTCATTTAGGTTGGAAAAGGCCTCCAGGATCATCAAGTCCGACCTTAATTCCAGCATTTTCCTGACCCCTAGACCATGTCCTGAAGTGCCGCATCTACTTGTTTTTTGAACCCCTACAGGGATAGTGACTCCCCCCCCTCCCTGGGCAGCCTGGGCCAGTGCCTGACCACTCTTTCAGCAAAGAACTTCTTCCTCATGTTCAATCTAAACGTCCCCTGGTGCAACTTGAGGCCATTATCTCTTGCCCTGTCATTAGTTACTTGGGAGAAGAGACCACCACCAGCCTCACTACAGCCTCCTTTTAGGTAGTTGTAGATGGCATCAGTCTGTGTGTGCCCAGGCCTGCCACTCAACCTTCTGGAGAGGTGACCCCAGCACTTTCCTTGGTCATTCTGTCCACTTGGGTGGAAAAGACAAGGAAGATAAGAAACCCATGTGCAGTGAGAGAGGGGCAGGTTCTCTGTGCTGGCTTTGCCACAGCTTTCTGCCACCCCCCTTCCTCTGTCACCAGGCACCCTTTGCTGGCTGAGGCTTGAGAAGCATTGGTGGCCACCTTTTCTCTTGGCATAACTTCTTTTCCATGTCTTGCGCAGGATCTGCAATCTGTCTGTTCCAGAGTGCTCAATTTCCATGGTTCAGTTTGAAATGCTGATAAAACAAACAAAAGACTTAGATTCTTTGACAACTACTTAATTAACATGAGTGTGGTCATTCAAGCTAGTGCTCCAGTCAGGCCAATTTTCCAGAAGTGAAGAGTCTGACATTAAGCCACTAAATCAACTAAATTACTGGTTGGGGAGATACTGTGATTTGGTAAGTAGTCTCTGTTTGATTTCTGTAGTGACTCAAAATTCTGTTGTCCCTGGCATCTGAAGTTTTAGAATTGGATTTGCAATAGCTTCCTGAAAGGAATGAAATATATGTATAATTTTAAATGCTAGATTAATTTTGTTAGGAGAGACCTAGTTGTAAACTTGTTTACAAACATGTATATCAAAATGTCAGCGATATATGAACACTTCTTGCCGGGGTAGTTTTGCATCATGCAAAAGGAGAGTTTACACTGAATTATATATTTTTTTTTTTTTCCCCCACCTTCTCTAGCAGAAGTGCTTTTGCCGTATAGTCATGGGAACTTACCTTTGTAACATTAGCTATTCACCCTGGTAATTGCTCCATCCTCTAATTTAATGAAAACCCATTAAACCGAAACAATAATTAAAATGAGACATCATCTCTGTAGGAGGTTTGCATATTAAAAGCACCAAGCATTTCACTGCAGACGGATCTTATTCTTGAGAAACAGTGTTTGAAGCAACATGTAAAAAGTGATTTATAATGAATAATCATAATTTAGAAAGCTGTGCTGTTGAACACGGTTTCCTACTGTTTATTACCGACTCTGAGCAGGGTGAGCAAGGCAAAGGCATTTACAATGGCTTTTGTACTAGTGAGAATACCTAGAAGTAGAGATTTGCTTGTAAAAAAACATCATGCCCTCTTTGTTCCCCCCGGTAGCATGGTTAGGAGAAGGGTGAGGTGTCCTCACCCCTCTCTGGGGTGCTGGCAAGTAGGACAGGCAGTGCTGGTCCCTCCAGTTCCAGCGCAGGGAGCCCCAGACACAGGAGCATGTTGCAAGATCTTTTTTTGTTTGCATTTAGGGAGAAATTTATATGAATTTTCTCCCCGCAGCTTAAAATAATAATAAAAAAAATGGTGCTACGTGCAGATAACTACATTTTGTCCTTGCTAGGCAGGGAGGAATGACTACCTGGAGTATCTCTGCACTTGGCATTGAAATGGCTTCCTTTTGGAGAAGATCCCCATGGCTGGTGCTGGCATCATTCTGTGAACTTTTGGATCTGTTTTGTGACCTGTGTGCACTGAGGAATGGGTTTAGAGGAGCAGGAAAGAGTGGGCATCTATCACCAGTAGTGGTTTGGGTTGTTGGGTGGGTTTGTGTTTGGTGATTTTTTTTGACCAGTTCTTCAAAAGATGATTTGTGGGCCAATGTGCAGGAAGGAGTCTGAGCGCTGGATCCCACTTGGACTCATAGGCTTTGGTGAAGCACCTACCTCCAGTGAGCAAGAAGGGTTTTGCAATGCTGTCCTGTGCTCTCATCCTGAGCAACTTGTAGAAACTGTCTGTACTTAGGGTTGCTGGTTTTGGATCCTCCTCCTGCTCTTGGTTTCATTCTTGGAAAACTGATGACTTTAAAAAATGGGGCACTGTTTTTTGGTTTGGTTGCTTGGGGTTTTTTTACATAGATGTTTCACTGTGGTGACAGTTTTCATAGAATCATAGAATCATTTAGTTTGGAAAAGATCTCCAGAATCATCAAGTCCAACCTTCATCCCAACATCTCCCTGACCCCTAGATCATGTCCTGAAGTGCCACATCTACTTGTTGAACCCCTCCAGGGATGGTGACTCCACCACCTCCCTGGGCAGCCTGTTCCAGTGCCTGACCACTGTTGCAGTAAAGAGCTTCTTAGTGTCCAATCAAAACCTCCCCTGGTGCAACTTGAGGCTATTACCTCGTCCTGTCATTCAACACCAGCCTCACTACAACCTACTTTTAGGTAGCTGTAGAGAGTTTCTAATGGAGCAGAAGCCAACTTCTCCCTTTCTCTTATTTGAGACCTCTAATATGCTCTGGGCTACAAGTGGCAAAAGCCTGAGGTTTTAATTTTTAGTTGCCAGAGCTGGTGATACATAGAGCAGTGGATGCACATAGATAGATGTGACTTGAGGGCCTAGATCAGGTTTTGTAAGGACTGATACTAATCTGGAATTATTGTACCACCTTCTCTGTTCTGCTGAAGGTAGTAAGTTGCCTTTACTTGATCCTCTGAGATGATTTGTGTCTGTTGTAATTTCAAATAACTCTGTATGCTTGGTTTTTTTGGCTTGTTTCATTTTAGAAACATGCTGGTATGTTTAAAAAACCCCTCCAGACAGTCAGTATTTCAAATTAAGAAAATATAATCACATAGAAGGGCATATGAAAGTCATATCTGTGTTTGTTTATTTATTTATTTTGCTGAGATTGCATTATCATTCAAGCGTGAAGCGATGTTTCACTGAAGATTACTGTATAAACCTGTATTGTTCTATATTATGTACGAAATATGACATTTCATTACAGGCAGGCAGTTATTTTTATAGAGAACATAAAAAGTACTTTCCCTTTCAGGCACCTGTGGTGAGGGGGTGTATGTATTCTCAATTTTTCTTTTCTTTTTTTTTTTTTTTGAAGTGTGAAAATCAACCTGAAAATAGAAAGCTCTCATTCTAAATGGATTGTCCTCCCAGCTCATTTGTATGCTGCTTTCTGCAGAAATTGAGCAAAACACAAGCAGATGACAAAGGGAGTGAAGGTGCGGTGTGAGGAGCCAGGGGGTGCCAGGGCTGTCCCACAGGGCACAGAGCTGAGGGGAGATGCTGGTGCCAGCTGGGCCATGTCCTCAGCGAGGCCTCGTGTGGCTCCTTCCCAGCAGTTGGGCGCCAGGTTGTGCTCAGCACCCCAACAGGCTTGTCTCTGAAATGCTGGGTCGCCTGCCCTCTAGATCCTTGTGAACCTCAGAGGGCTCCTCAGTTCATGAGTCTGGTCACAGGCTACTGGGTTGCATTTGCCACCTTGCCAGGGTTGCTGGGAAAGCCTCCTTGTTGTAATTACTGAGGTTGAATCATGAAGAGCAGTGTTTCTGTGGACCTTTCTGCATCTGCAAGTGCGTGTTTCAGTTGTGTACGGTCAGGGTGTTCTGAGGCGCTGGTAGTGAGCAGCCCTACTTCAGATACGTAGCACTGTACTTAGAAGTGTGTTCATTTTTAAAAGCCTAGTTATATAACTTCCTTTGTATAAATTATACTAGAATGGCGTTGCGAAGCAGTACATAAATACTGTTTGGTATCTACTAGTTTGAACCCAAGAATCTGGAGTTGCAGAACTTTGGGACTTACTGATTTTAATCAACAGAGAATGTAACACACTAACAAGGACAAGTGATAGGACAAGAGGAAATGACCTCAAGTTATGCCAGGGGAGGTTTGGGTTGGAAATTAAGAAAAATGTCATTACAGGAAGGGTTGTGAAGGGCTGGCCCAGGCTGCCCAGGGCAGTGGTGGAGTCCCCATCCCTGGAGGGATTTCAAAGCCATGGAGATGTGGTGCTGAGGGACATGGTTTAGTGGTGCCCTGGCAGTGCTGGATTAACAGTTGGACCCCATGATCTTAAAGGTCTTCTCCAACCAAAACAATTCTTTGATTCTGTGACTCTAAGGTGCTGTGTGTGGTTTTAGGGTATTCCTGACTATGAAGTAGTACTGGTAGAGTATAGCACAATATTTCAAAGTATGCTTCTAACTGAAGTAGTTAGTGCATTGACTCCTATGGTTTTGTATATGATTTGGTGGATAGATGTCAGGATGTGGCTTTATGTCTGGGCCCCCATATAAGGAGAAAATGTTGGTCTTTGCAAGGCTTGGCTGTGGTGTTAACAGACATATTCCACTGACAGCACTGCCTGAGCTTCCATGTGAAAGAATTTCTGAGAGCTTTGGTAAGTCCTATTTTATTTCTGGCAATTATGACACCTTTAAGAAAAAAAAATAAAAAAAATACTAAGCTTCTTGACCTTCAAAACAAGGTTAATTATCTTCAACTCTCAGCTCTTGGACATTTTATCTCTGAGTTTTACTTGTGCCTTGGAACTGAGTACCAGTGGATTGCCTGTCTGTGTAGATAGCAAACTGGATATCAGAGGATTTACCGGTGTATGGGACACAGAGTTTTGTGTTTCCTGCATCAGCTTGTTTTAAAGAAACTAGATAGTATTTATGACCAGCAAAAACACCTTCCAGGTGAAGATAATGATACAGATAACAAAATGATTTTGTTATATAGATAAAGATGAAATCGGGTCTTCAGTGTTGGATTGCTTATTTCTCCATCCCTTTTCTGATGTTAGTGGAAACGATTTCTGTTCTTTGAAGCTTTATCCTTTGCTATGATAAAAGTGGTGTAGGACAGAGAAGTAGTTTGATGCTGTAAAGTAGGCATTATATTTATTTATCAGGTGTATTTGAGCCCCTGGCAAAGATTTTCTAAAATGATAACTAGTGATTTTTGATGTCTAATTTGCAGTGCTTCTCAGAGGTGAGCTTTTCAGAGTGCAGATATAGATGCTGAGTGTGTAGGCTCATTTAGATGGCTTTAAGCTGCACAGGAAAAATTGAGGCACCCAATTACAAAACATGCTTGAATACTTCTTCCTTGTTTCAGTCCATGACATTCCTTTAGTAGTTGTGTTTTTGGAGTTTCAGGTTGTTTTCAAGCCAGTCTCTCCTTTTTCTGTCTGCAAAGCCTCATTTAATGACACAGTGTTTTCTTACCCTGCAGTGAAATTCAGAATTGTAAATCTCATCACTCCTCTGTGTGTTACAGTGTTCACGCTGGGCCGGATTCTCAGTGTTCAGTGGAGTTAGATGGTTTCCTACCAGCTTAGAATTTGTGCCAGCATTTCTGGCTTCAAAGTAAACCTTCCAAAAGGCTTCCAATTGGCTGTGACATCCAGGAGCTGCGAGTGACATAGGGCCCACAAACCTGTGACAAAGGCCCAGTGTGAGGGATGTGGTGAGGGGCGGGATGGTGAGATGCCAGCACTGCTCCCTCTCGTCCTTAATCTTCTTTTGTAGTGATGAGAGATTGTGAATAAAAGGATAAGATTAAAATGGCTGTGGTGGGAGATGGTGCAGAAGATCAAATATGAGGAGGCGTGCTGCTGCTTGGACATCAGCGGGATTACCCAGCCTGAAATGTTTCTGGATCTGCCTGGTCAGACTGTAGTTTAATAAATATTGTATGAGCTGTCATGCTTTGCTTGTTTAAACTGAGGAATCCCTGAGACGGTGGTGGATTGCAGGCGAGTCTCGTGTTTATTTCTCAGGCAGAAGGACAGGCATAGGGCATTATTAGCAATAATACATCTCTGCCTTACGCATGGCACAACAGGTCTCCTCTGATGTACGGTGGAGAAGGGGGTAGCAGAGCCAGTGTGAAAACTGAGATTGGAGCTGGGTGAATTGTGTTGGGAGAGGCATTGCCTGAGATGCCTCAGAATTTAGGAGCCTATTTATCTGTCTGCAGCACACCTTATTTACAGCAACTTAATCTGCTCCCAGCAGACACAAATGGCTCAGCATCCTGGTAAAAATTCTGTCAGAAAATCAGTAGCTGGCCAGTTGTGAACTTGTCAGAGTGACAAGTGGGCACCCTGACAGAGATAGCATCAGGGTTTCTTCATTGAACAAATGCAGTGGGGCAGCATGAGAGATGACTCTCAAAAATGAAAAATATTGATGGGGAAATGAAAAATGCAATCTGAATCTTTCAGACTTGGCAGTTTTACTGGACTGTTGTTCCCCTCTTTTTTTTTCTTTTAAAAATAAAAACCTTAGATACAGAAAGAGAAATCCACGCGGCGCCTCATGTGAGCGAGAAGTTAATTCAGCTCTTCCGGAATAAGAGCGAGTTCACATTTCTGGCCACCCTGCAGCAGAAGGCATTGACTTCAGGAGTCATCTTCTCTATCCGGGAGCTGGAGCACAGGTAGGAGCAAAGCTTCCTCTCTTGGACTAGTAGCAGCATAAAAGATACCGAGTGCTCCATGGTCCATTTTGGCAATGTGTTGAAACAGTACATATAAAATCTGACATGTAAGTTAAAGCCTTTCTTCATAGTGTGCAATTTTCTCCTATTTGCTCGTTGTTTTTTGTTATAGGAGGAATGAATTATTTATGTGTCTTGGTCGGTAAAATAAATTAACTTTAAATAGGAAGATCAAAACCAATGTAGTATGGATGCAGTGCACTTTGGATGTTACAGACCTTGTAATTTCCCTTGCTAGTTTATCTACGCACTTTGGAGGTTGTTTTTTAATAAAAGTTCGACTTACCTGTTCCTTGTTTCACTATGTTTTCTAACGTTTTCAAATAATGTTTTCTTTTTTTGAGATTCAGCAATTAAGCTACCTTGTGCTTCCGTATGATGTGCATGTTTTCTTCTTACAGTATATACAGTATATTCTCACCTCATGTTTATGTCTCTTCTTTTCCTTTTTTTGTAGTTGGCAGTGTAGGAGGAAAAAAAAGGGGCCTCTTTCATTAGCTCTTATAGTGGCAAACATCAGTTTATTAAAAAGAAAAGTGTACCTTGTATGATGACCCATAAAATTCCAATGATGAGTTGATGTTGGGTGTTGTGTCAGATATTCTACCTGTAACTTTGTGAATGCTTTATTCATAATTTCTCAGGGCTCCAAGGACCTTTGTATCTGGTCTGACTTTCTGCTATAATACAAGCAATAGGACATTCTTTGGTTGCTCCCTTTTCAAACATAATACCAGTTATTCTGCAGTATTTCTTTTAAGAAAAAAAAATAATCCTATTGATATTTAATGTTGTAAATCATGTACACGATACACAACTATTAGCCCTATTTCTTATGGCTTAGGCTGTAGTTTTCCCATGAAGGATTGGACCAGATGATCCTTGAGGTCCCTTCCAACCTCACAGTTTATGATTCGATGATTCCAGTTGTTGATGATGGCTTTTGCCAGTACGGAGATGTCCAGACAAGAATAGCTAAGGAGAGGACTCTGCTACCTCCTTATTCTATCATCATACTTTTCTGTCACCTCTACTTTCTTATTGGTCTCTTTGTTTTACCTTATTCCTTCTTTCATTTTCTAGGCCATTGTCTCCATAAATAAGAATATTGTTTTACATTACACAAAGGTCCTTCACTCCCACTCTTCCTGTTTTCCTTCTCTCACTCTATCATTCCTTTTATCATCACTTTTTAATTCCTCCAAGCTTTTGCAAGCCATTGTGGCTCTCTGAAGCCATGGTTAAGAGGATCAGTTTGCCATGTTAAGGGATTTTTAAGATTGATTTTTTTTTTTTTTTGAATTTGAGGAAGAGGACATTGTGGATAGCCATTGACAGAAAAATACTGTCCCATGCAGGGACACATGCATGCACTCAGCAAATTTCAAGGTCAAACTAGACAGGCAGTGATGATTATACAATGCAAGGCACATGGATTTTTAGATATGGCCTCTTCTGAATTTAGTTACTTAACTCCTCTATCCTGATGGGCGGAGACAGAGACTTGTAGAGAAATTTGCTATGCAGGTGTAATCTTGATTAAACAAAACGCTCTGCTGATGTTCTTCTTGGCACTGAGTTTATCTTTAGTTCTTCAAATTAATAGACATCTGTTTAAAAATATATATATTGAAGGGTTGAATGCTGGTCTTGCTTAAACCTTTGTAGTTCTCTGTAATAACTGAGGTAGTTTCAGCATGTGTGATTCTGTGTAAGAATCAGAAAGGCGTGTCCAGATGTCCAGTGTTGCTGAGGACTGATGTTCTGTTCTGGATGTCAGATGGATCACTGCAGTTATCCTTCTTTTCCAGACTCCTTGTGTATTGCTTAGAGTCACTGTTTGCTTCTCTAGTTTCTTAAGTTGCTCCTTGGACCTTGATAAGGGTGGCTCTTTCAAACCCTTTGGTCTGTGGTGACAGAAATTAATAAAGTGGATGACAGTGGAGAAAATACTTTTTAACATTGATGATGAGTAGAAAGCAAGGATTTGGGGCACTACTGAAGAGGACCCTGCTCACGTTATGGTCAATGTAATAGCAGTACTTTCAGCTCAGTATTTGTTTGATGTTGCTCTCACTGTTCAGGTTGCTCCAGGCTTAAGCTTTGCTTGTAAACTGAAATCCCTGGGCCCTTGGCTCAGGGGAAACCTTTTCTAATTGTTGCTTCTACCAAGCTTTTGACAATTATCCTGGTGACATCCAGGGTTTTTTGTCAAGCTATTTTTTCAGCCTTCCATGCGTCTATGGAAATAGACAATGCAAAGAGAATAGTAAGAAACATCATTATGTTTCAGCATGATTAAGACCTATGGTAACAAGTATAAGGGCATGTTTATTACCTAACCAATGTAGCTTTTGGCTATGGAAAAGCCAAGAACTCTTCTCTTTTGCACAAAATAGGAGATATTGTAGTTACCGACATAATGTTTTTTAACTTATCAGCATACCACTAGTGGGAAAGCTTGAGACTTCAGAGCATGCAGGAGGTCAACAACACCCAAATAAAAGAAGTTGTATTAGCTGTCAGTGCCAGAGTTCATATCTTTATGGGAGATGTCTCTTTTTGTTGCAGGAAGATTTAATTGTTGACAAATAGGTTTTATTCCAAGCAACAAAAAGTTGTGCGCATATGTACACATACCCCCCCCCCCCATATATTCTGAGTTACAAGTGCCAGCATAACTAGTTCAAAAGGCAGTTTTGTGTGGTATAGGTAGTGGAGATGATCACCATAAGTGAGTAATAGAGAGAATGCTTGATTTATATTTCTTTAGTAAATTTTAGCAGGATTTTATTTTCCAATAGTAAAATGGAACTGTGAAACTAAAGGTATCAAAATAAGACAAATACAACTTTTCTTGAAGTCAGTAATTCAGGCTGGTTTGTTATACTAAATGGATATTTCGCAAACATCAGAGATTTGCTGTTAATTCATATCATAATTTGATGGACAAGATTCATACTACAACGATGATAAATTCATCTTTGTTAATATTTTATCTTGTTGAATCAGCTTAATGATGATAAAGACTTTGTTTTCATGATCCAAGTGTATTAAAATACAGCTTGAAAAATAGAAAGCTAAATTAACACAGATTAAGTCGAACAGTCTAATAGTATGTGCAGACTGTGTACATAGTTACCTGGAATACAGTGGTAAATCTGAAGATTATAATTTTTTTCTCTAAATTATAGAAAACAAAATGTAACACAGGATGGACAAACATGTTCCTTGGGGATGCAGAAGGCAGAAATTGTTTTCTTTATTGGAGAATGATGCTAACCAGTTCTTCCTAGAAGATCTTTGTAAGCTCTTTTGCTCACAATCTTTGACTCCAGACCATCAAGATATTTAAAATCCCACCCATAACGAATCCTTATTTCAACAGTGATTTAATACATTGCATCTGAAGTTGTCTGCTTCTTACCTGGTCTGGGCTTGCGTGATCCAACGCCCAATTAGCTGAAGTCAGCATGGTCTTTGTGCCATTTCCTCGCTGGGTTGGAGGGCATATTGATGGTTCCTTCCTGCCGCTGGCCAGCATCAGTATCTGGAGAAGTCTGTCAACTGAACCTGATGTTCAGGTACCCAGACTAACATTCTTTGAAATACTGGCTTTTGCCAAAGGACCTGGCTGATTTCCTGGCTACTCTGGGGCACAGTTTAAAAGCAACTTACTGATCTAATATTTTCTTCTGTTGTTAATGGGNCTCTTCCTGTACTTTGTCTATAACAAAAATGCTTCCCTCTAATTCATTATTTTACTTCAAATGCATTCTAAGGGTTTTGATGCTGGAAACACCAGTCAGTGAGACGCCACTGATTAGCTTAGAACATTTTCAAACTATTTACTGCCCAGACTTTCAATAATGACCTTTTAATGTTGGGGATTTTTTTGGAGGTAGCCAGCATTGAACCCCTACTCATGTCTAAGGAGAAGTATTGATTTCAGAATGATTTTTCTGCTAATGTACAAATCTGAATCTCCTCAGATCAGACAAGTAGCACCAGTATACATCACGTGGGACTCTGGTACTTACCTGAACGGAGGGAAGAGGAAATATAGTCTTCACAGTGTGTCACACACAACTGGCAGCTGGCCACCGAACTGTCACCAGGTCATGACATGGGAAGTGTTAGTTCTAGATCAGGTTTTCTAGTCTTTTGTTGGGCAAAATTCCCTTGACTTTTTGAAAGTAACTTCTTAGGTATTTACTTGCTCTGTAGCAAGCTGCCCTCCAAAGATGGGTGGTTCTTCTTAGCATTGGTTTATTTTTGTGGAAAGTAGAGAAATTTGGCATTGAAATGCAGGATATGCAGAACTAAACTAGTAAGCAGAGGAGCCCTTACTCATGAATTACCCATAAGAAATAGAATAATAACCCTATTGTCCTTTTCCTCAAGGTCTTGTTATGTGCATTTTCCAAGGTCCCCGAGTCTTCTGTGTTGTGTCAGCCCCCCTGAATCAGCAACTGTTTCGTAAAATGCCAAGTTGCTTATTCCTCCCTAATCTTTTGTGTGTCCCACGTCTGTTTTCTCTGCTTCACGTTTACTGGTACTGATTTCCCATCCATGTGCTGTCGTTCTTTCTGAAGAGTGTTTCAAAATGGGAGATCTCACCCAGACAGATCTAGGCAGCAAGTCATAAGATTAATGTTTCTAAGATTTTTCTTATAGTGTACACTAAAACCTTTATTTTTTCTAAATTTTCTTGATTTTATGTTTCTGTTTTTATTTGGGTTTATGTTTATAACCAATGTCTAAGACCTGAACTTCAGAAAATTTATGCCATGCCAAATATTTGGAAACCTGTAAGCTAGTTCTACTGCTATGGTGAAATGGATTTATCGAGTGGAGAATTTGGCCCTTCACTATTTAAAAGCGAGCTGTGCTGATATGTATTATATATATTATGTATTTATATTTTCAGGGGAATTCTGAGAAATGTGTCAGGCTCATAGTGAAAGATTTTTATTCCTAGCAAGTCAGTTTTGGGTGGGGAGGGGAAACAGGCATGAGACTAAAATACGTTGTTGAATACTTCTCCCCAGTGTCACCATCAACAGCTTCTGAGACTGTTGAGGAGTAGGTAGAAAGCTGTATGCTTACAAATAAGAGTTGGAAGGCTACCAGGCCATAATGTGTTTGATTAAAACCACAAAGGGGTAACAAGCTAGTCAAATTAAACACTGAAACCTAATTAATGAAAAGAAACCTATGCAAGTGACTTCTGACCCTAGTTATAAACCTGAAAGATTAGATTTACTCCGTGCTCCGTTTTAGATTACTCTCCGCAGGTGTATACACACATACTGGATTCTGAGACACCCAGTATTCAGAAAGGGAAGGAAGAACTCTGCAAATGTATCCATTAACCTCTTCCTTTTAGGGTAAAGGTCACATCCTCATTAATATTTATATGTAGAATTGCTAAACTGGAAAGCTGTACAGAGAATATAAAGATCCAGCCTTACATCCATCCCTCCGAATGAGGTGATGGGAAGTATGTGAGGTATCTGCACACCGTATTTTTTTTTCATAGTGGAATAAGCAGGTGAGCTTTGGTTCTTTCAGAATTTTCTTATTTTTTTATTTTTTCCTTGTAAAAAGTCTTTAGAGATGTAAATGCAAATAGAATTGGGCCCACCTGCTTCTGTGCTTGGGGTTAAAGTATGCAAAAGCAGGAAGTTAGGAAGAGCTGTTATATTCTGTACATCTTTCACTGTTTTAAGTGTTGTGGAAGAGGAGTTACTGCTTGAGGAGCTACCTTCTATCCTAGGACTCCCTGCTGAGAGCAGGTGTTTTATGTGCACTAGGCTGACATTTGTTGTCTGGCTGAAGCATTAGCATGCTGCTGATAAGCAGCTGTGGAGCACATTGATTGGACCTTGCTGGCAATTGGAGCAGGATGGCTGATGGTTTGAAACTCTTTACAGCTGAATTTGAGCAGTGCAGAAATGTTGTGGTCAGCCAGCAGCAGGATGTGTGGGTCTCCCAGGAGTCTTCCACACTATGCTAAGTTATCCTGTTGGCTTGTTTTATGACCCTCTGATATGGGCAAAGCACCAAAATGTCTCAAACTTACTCTGAAGGCAACTTTCTGAAAACTGTGCCCACTGAATTTGGGCTGCTTGTTCAGAGTGTAACTCTCCTGGTTAATAAGATGGTTAGATGTTTGCAACAAGTTATTCATAAATGGCCATTTTGCTTGGATATTAGGTTGGGTGGTGTGTCTGGTTTTTGATTGCAGTTTGGTAGCAATGCCCGGGTGCTTTCCTTGCTCTTGGTGCTGCCTTCTGAAAGGGAGGAGGGTGGCAGTGCCCTTTTCTGTCAGACTAGCTGACTGGTGGACGTGCAACCAAGTAGCTAAATCTGATGCAAAGGCTGAGGTAGGAATGAGCAGGTGGGAGAGAGAGGCCACCACTTTCAGGAGTGGTCACACAAGGCTACATCCCCTACTGCGAGATCAACCCCTGCTTTTTGGGAGGGAAGAAAATCACATTTCTCCCATTGGCCACTTTTTACAGATAGTCATACCTTTAGTAAAGATGTCTTGGTTCTTGTAGGTGTTTGTGTTTATATATATGTATATATGAAGATGGGGGTTTTTTGGTTTGTGTTTGGTATTTTTCATGGCTTGTTTTGTTTTTGTTGTTGTTTTTGGTTTAGAGGTAGCAGTGAAGGAGCCATGACTTCACCTTACTTCAAATGATAGAGACTCTCCTGTCCTGCTGACTGGGTAGCCCTGAAGCCTGCTGGGATGCTGTACTATTTTTGGATGCAGTGTGGTACTACCTACTTGGTTTACTATGAGTAGGAGAGAGACCAAGTCTTTTTCAGGTAGTAGGCAGGTAGCAGCCACAGCGAAGATAAATTTTTAGACAAAGTGGAAACAAAAATACTTCAAGTCAATCCTTACAACACATGCCATGAAAATGAATAGCTGCTTTGTGCTGGCTCTGACTCCAGCTGGTTTTTAGCTGGCAGGCAGATGCGGGGTTACTTCTTTCCTTTATATGATCAAAGAAGAAAGTAAATTTGTATTTAGATGACCTTTGCCTAGTTGCAGGTACACAAATGCATATTTGGAGCATCATGAATTCTTACTGCCTTGCAGCTTACATGCCCAGCTGCCGTGTAGAAGATTTGTAGAACGAACCCCAAAATGTTTATTTATAGAAAATGTCAGTGCGAGTGTTTTTATTGCTAAATATTTCAAGCTAGGCTGATAGAACATGATTCCTGTTGTCCTCGGAGCGCTCTGGGTGGAAAATTGAAGTTAGCTGGCTGGATTTAGTTCCTTTTGTTTGAAATGAAAGGATACAAATGTTTGACAGAATCTTGTTCAGGTAGCCAACAGCATAGTGAAGTTGAACTTTCAGGCTTTGACTTGAGAGGTTTGAAAATTTAGTATTAAGTTTTGGCTTATTTTGGATTTGCTTGTATAGGAGGAATACTTTTGGAATGCAGTAGATGATGATAGAGTCTTTGTGCAACGTATGGGATTTGGCATTTTCTTTTGTAGAAAGTTAATCTGACTTTTCAGCAAAGTACCTTCATTGTCATAGATGATCCTTCTATTCATGACACCTTTTGTGCTACCTGATGTCAGTCTGATTTTGCTCATGAATTTTGATGATATCAGTACCTAATCTTTGCTGCAGTAATAAATCTCCAGTGCTGTGTAAGTGAAGATTTGCCATATGTGGTTTTGCTGTGCAGCCCCTCAACCTGGCCATATTTAACTACGTGTAAAAAGGAGCTTTGTATGGTTGTAAGTGTGCACATGTAGTGGAGAGCTAGATTTGTACACTTTGGTGTGTAAGAGCATTTCTTCCAAATCCAGTGTTTGACAAGGCATAATAGTTCAGAGCTTGGAATCTCCCCCTGTCACTTCATAGCAACAAGGGCAGAGGAGCAGTACCTGCGCAAGCAACTGGGATACTTGCCTTGACAGCAGGAATGTGTTCCAGTTTTGCATCCGTACAGAGCCGTGGTGACAACCACAAGGTGAGGGGCTACTGTTGTTTGAAGCCATGCGTCTGCTTTTGCTCACTGGCAGTGGGGATGGTCTTGGGCACATGCCTGCCAGTTCCTCTGCAGCACAGGGTGCCCAGCCCTGCTCTTGCCTGACTTGCTTTCCACTGGGGAGTATAGAACGAGATCTCAGTCCCTTTGATGTTACTGTCCAGGCTGAGCCACTTGGCAGCACACCCAGAAGAACTGGGCTGTGTGTACACGCTCCATCGGGGGTGAGGAGCACTGCAAGGCCAAGAGTGTAACGATCTGCCATTCATCACAGAATCTCTGTAGATTGAAAATCCTGAAATCTGTGATAATGAATGTATATTTGTTGGCTCTTTGTCTCAGAATACCTCAAGAAGTGTTTCTGCAAAGATGCTAAAGCCCAGTCTTGCCTGAAGCCATTTCTGTCATCATTAAATGTTCTGATGTTCTGCTTGGTACGAGGCTATCGTGAAGTGTAAAAGCCACGTGCACAAACATGTCTAAACAGGCAAGTTTGTGCAGAGGCTTCCGGAATGTCTAGTTGATGACACCAAAAGGGCTGGTCTCTGAACTGTCCTTGATTTTGCTTTGCTACAAAAAAATGTAAGAAATTGTGCCTTGACCAGACTGACAGAACTTTCCAGAAGCTTCTGTTCAATAACAGCCTGATCCTTATTATGGCAGAATTTTTTTTCCAGCAGAGACCTGACATTGTAGTGTTGCTGCAGCATGGGCAAGGTGAAGGGTGCTTCCATCCTTGAACTCCTGTGGTTTTGTGACCTTCTCCCACGCAATGTTAAGCAGCTGCACAAGTGTTTTGACTAGATAGCAAGCCCAAGTTTGTACATACTCGCAGGGATGCCATCTGTGCCTGCTGCCTTGCCCTGGGACATCTGCTCTGTAGCTCTAAGAGCATCTGCTCCAAGTGCTGGTGCTGCTCCTTGAAAGAGGCTGTGGGGCTTCATTTGGCACTCGATCAGGGATGACGGGAGTTGTAAAGTCAGAATGATAACTCTGCTTTATTTATGTTTGAAAGTGTTAAAGGAGAAGATAGCCAAAATTGAATGCAAAAAGTGCTTTTGCTTTAGTTGTTAGAGCTCTTATCAGAGTATTTAATCAGTATTGTGCTTAGCAGATGGTGCCGTCTTCATTATGGGATACTTGAGTGTCTTTTTGTAGGTGTTAGAATCATAAAGATAAGAACAGAAAGTGCTGTGTACACTCAGGAGATTCAGAAGGACACATCCCAGAGCTCTTCTTGGGGCCATGTCTTATTTGGAGTCTGTGAGCCCTCCCTCCTTTCTCCACCTTGACAACCCAACAGCAGTGACACCTTTGAATGGAACATGGTTGTTTTTTCACAGGTTAAGATCACTCCTGTGGTAGATATGATGAATAGATGAATATATTTCTTTAATGCAGATGGCGGATAAAAATACTTTTTTTCTGCTTTTGAGTGTGTTACATGCTCTTTTTTCATGTTGGCAATGAATTTTCCTTTTTTTTCTGGTCACTACATTCACAGCAGCTGTTTCCAGCTTCCAGTACACTTTTAGACACCCTTTTCTCCTGATCTGGGAGTGAAATGAGCTGTCAAATATACAGTTAAATATTCACTATGATTGTGACTCAAAAAGAAAAAAAAAGCAAGCATTAAACATCACTGAGTCAGGCTTTATCCTCTCATAACAATATTTGTATGTGAAGTACACAGGGATTGCAGAAGTTGTCAGAAATAATTGTAAAGCATCTTGAGGCGATTGTAGAACAATATTGTCTGTCTATAAAGCACATTGCATAATTTTAAATTTCCCAATTTTTTGAATGTGCATAAAATCTGAGTTTAGCAACATGTTTTTCCTTGATTTTTTTTCTCTTGCACATTGAGATTTGAATCAGAGACTGCAGACAGACCTATAAAATTCACTTGAATTCTTTAATTGTATAAAAGAAGCCAGCAGTAGCTTACACGCTTAGCAAATATGGAAATTCTAGCAGTGAGAAAATTTCAGCCAAGGTCACATTGTTTTGCTGTTCCATAAACAGCGAGCTCTGAGTACATGTGTTCTGAGAATTTCAGCTGTCAAAATGCTTGTGACTTTTGATCGTGCCTGTTGAAAAAAATAATAAAAAAAAAATCCTCCTTGAAAAATAACAAATAAAACAAGAGACCATCACTTGGGGCTAGCAAGTTGACAAGTAGCTCACTGTCTCACATCTCTTTGGTGGAAAAGGTCTTGGGGAGGGTACTGGGGTGACTGCAGTGGCAGGTGACACAGTGACACGCTGGCTTCGTACAGGTGTGATGCAGAAACATCTGTAATACTCAGGGATTTCCCTTGGCCTCTTGATATGGATCTCTTGGGAACTTTGAAAGTTCACACTTGCCTACTGATAGTACATTTATTCAGGCAATCCCAGATGCTGCAATATCTTCAGGAACCCTGACTCCTTCTGTTCCTGTGTTTTCTTCTTCCTTGCAAAATACTGGGAAGTACCTATGAAACACCTGCTTGACATTAGTTCACTTTCTTGCCTACTGTATTATAGCTTCTGTTAATTCTCCCCCCCATTACTGACCTGTTGGTTTATAGCAGATAAAAACCTGTGCGATGGCATTTTGAGTCAAAGATGAAATAGATATTAAAAAAAATAAACCCATTTATTTTCTCTGGCTTTACTTACTATTTTCTCAAAGGATGATGATTTTGTGCCTAAGGTTATGTTTTTCCACTTGTCTTCCATTCCACAATTTGCAGATTAGAACTTAAACACAGAGCAGGCACATTTTTTTTCTGGGAGTGAATGGCCTTTATGCCATTGCTTTTGAAGAGGCTTTCCTCCAGAGTCTGGTAGGAGGAGGAAAGAAGAGAGATTTGCTATTGAGAAAGCTATTTGCACATGAATTATATCTTGGTAAAGAAAAGACAACCGCATCTTCTGGACTGTGAATGTGGCAAAGTGTGTGTGTAGTCAAGATCTCAACGAGAATTTGTGCACCTTCCAGGAAAAAAAAAGAAATCAGTACAGGAGTATTGGTTTACATTGCCTTGAATTTTTTCAGGTCGTCACAGGTTGGGCTAACCCAGCCACTTCTCACTGCTGGCGTTATGGGGACTGCTGTTTACTGACATTTGTCTGAGTGGAACTGCTGCTGATTTGTGCTTGTCGAAGGGTGAGGAAAAATGGGTGCAGAATTTGTCTGCTGTCATCCTTCATTCCCATCATTCAAGTGGTAAAAAGTGGTGTTTTGTACAGTTCTAGCACTTAGCAGTAGGTAAAGGTATATAAAAATGTTAGTACTGGCTTTTACAGTCAATTTTAACTAGTCGCCTCTGTATTATCTGAATTAGCCAGGAGATTGGCAGCGAGCTCCCTGTGTAAGCAACAAGCTGTTCTCGGGCCTGAACCTGCGCTTGTTAGCCGAGAAGCTGCGTTGCTTTGCAATCCCTCTGCTGCTCAAATAGTAGAGCAGAGATGTGATTAAGTGCAGTATCTGCCTGACCTTTGCAGGGCTGAGCTGTTGCCTTTTTATTAACAAACAAAACACTGTGTAGTAAGCGATTAGCTCTGTGGCTGCAAGAGATTATGAGGAACGACTGCAGGAAACGATGTGCTTTCCACAACTGGAGCTTCTCTTGCTTTTAAGCTTCTATGATCAATGATACACATAGATATATTTATACAAATACTTTGTGTGCGAGACATACTCGAATGTTATGTAGCTCTCCCTCATTTTTTTTGAGTTTTCTGCCTCGCTGCTCTTTATCTGAACAAGAAAGAAAGAAGGAAAGTCTCTTTGATGACTTCCTTTTGTGCTTTGACAGCAGATGGCAATTATGAAACATTTAACTTTGTAAGTACATCTTCCCTAGCAGTACTTGTGCTACCCTGGATGGAAACACCACCAGCAGCAGCATGTTCTGTATATTGACTGTGCTTTTACTGAGCAGCAAAAGGAAATAATTAAAAAAAGCCTTTCCAGATTTCTTATGAATGTAATGTAGATACTTTAATGGGTGGTGCAGTCATTAATCAACTTTCTGCTCTCCCGCTCAGAAAACTCTTGTTTCTCTGCCCTCCTTGTACCTTTATGTGTCTGAATCAGGCACCTTCAAAGCACCAGACTTTTATTTTCTCTACTCTGTACTGCATGTATTTTATTTGTACATATGCCTGCTGTGTTTTCATTCTGCCTTGGTTTTGCCTTTATCTCCCTGTGACTGTTTTTACTTCTCCCCTTGAGTCTTTGATTTGTGTGACCTGATAATGCTCATATGTTGTGTGAAACATGTAATGGCTGCACATGGGCAGGATGGAGGAGGGTTTGAGTTTCTCTTTTTGTCAGGATTTATTGTCCTGGTGTTCTCCTTCCCAGTCTGTGGTGATGTTTTGCACAAATTCCTACGATACATGAATCATAGAGCCATAGAATGGTTTGGAAGGGACCTGAAAGATCATGTAGTGCTAACCCCTCTGCCATGGGCAGGGACACCTCCCACCTAGTGTTTTATCTCATAAGTGAGTTCCTCCCAAAGAAGAACTCTATTCTTCAGTTTTCATGTTCTAAAAAGCCTCCACTTTCCTGGTAAGAGCTATTCTTGAGGATGTTCATGTGATGCTCGTGCACACTGGTTATTAAGGCTGAGCAGTGTAGAAGACCTGTACGAAAATCAAAATAGGCACCTGGATACTTTTAGTGTGTTGTTACTGTAACTATTAATATTTTTTTTACCCCAAACTCACACCCATCTTTAAAGTGCCATGTTAAATTGGTGTTGTCTAGTAGGGAAAACCATGATGCTGTGGAGGTAGGTATGGGTAGGGACTATCTGGAAAACCTCCCAGCTGCACTTAGTTGTAGTTATTTCTACTATAAAAGGAGCTCTGCATCTCCTTCCTATATTCAAGGCTTCATTTTAGCAGGAAAAAGAGAGCCTTACTTTGATATGCTGTGAATACTCTGTGTGATCTGAGGTCCGAGAGAAGGCTTCACTATTTACACCCTTGATATGCTACCACCTGGAAGGGTTAAATTCACCCTAGAAGAAGAACTGGCTCTCCCCAACCCCTTTAACACANCCCCCCCCGTGAAACCAGTTAACAGCTGTACTTTGTTATCTCTCCTATGACTGTTCTCTGGTGACAGCTGTCTGAAGGTTCTGATGCCAGGTGTTGAGACACCTAATCCAGCCAGGAGGTTTTATTCCCTTGTAAAGCTGAACAATTAGAGCTGGAACTATAGAAGTCAGAAAAGGAGTTAAGCACAATTGCATGTAGGGGGGTCCTAAAAGTAAATGTTTTGGGTTTTTTTTTAAAGTGGATTTGCAAAGAGTAAATACAAATGTAACGGTTACCTTGTGGCTTCTTACCTTAATGGCTTTTTGTTGGTTCATTGGTAATGATATGTGCAGTTCTTTATTTCTGCATTTCCTACAAATCCTGCATTCATACAAATCATTTGGATGAAAAGAATAAGGATCATTTTCTTGTAGTTGAACCTGTTCTATGGGTAAATGAGGACCTCAGTTTCCAGGACTATCAAAGGGTGTTTAGAAAGTGAGCTATTTTCCCATAATTGGTATTGCTATTTTGGTAAGGCACTGAGTGTACACCCTTGTGCCTCCACCTCTTTTAAAAAATGAACTAGTAGCTGAGCCATGCTGAGCAACCTCTCTAGATTGTGCCCTCCATGTGGCATTTGCTTAAAGAAGCCTATGATTTCAGAAGGGAGGGACAGAAGCAATGAATAAACCCCCAAATGTTTCTTCTTCATGTTTTAAACACAGCTATTTTGAACTGGAGAGCAGCGGCCTGCGGGACGAGATCAGATACCAGTACAGGTTTAATGGGCGATCGCGGACAGAGGTGTTCCCGTACCGCCTGGCAGATGGGCAGTGGCACAGGATCGCCCTCTCACTCAGTGCCTCCCACCTGCTGCTCCATGTGGACTGCAACAGGTAAGAAAATACCTTCAGTATTTTTTATTTCTTTAAAAAACGCCCTCTACTTCCACACAGGAGTGAAATCGGAACAGGAGAATATATATATTTTTTTAAAATATCTAATTTCAAAAGCACGGTAAACTGCCATGGGATAAGAAAAAGAAAACAAAGCATTAAGATGCAACGATTCGTTGTGATTATGAGCAAATGTGGAAAAGGTTGATTGCTGGCTGGGGAGCACTAAATGCCTCTGTAGTTTAGGCACTGGCTGGTGTTGGCTTTGACTGTGATTGCATTTAAGTGTGATGGATTGATGTGCAGGCTGCTCTAGTGTGAACTACTTCACTCAGCATACCTGGAAACATGAAGAATAAATGTGTCAGAGGTATTTTAATGTTGTTTTACTTAAGCAATGCACTTCTTACTGATTTTTTTTTTTTAAATTTTTCTATCCCTCCCTCCTCTCTCTCCCCCCACAATGTCCCACTTAGAAACTTCTGAGAAACCTGGAAGCTTGCTTTTTACATGTCTAGAACTGGTGCTTTTATTTTCTGAAGGTATTCTGTCATTGCACTTTTTTTCCTTTCAAAGTTGTGAACGCTGCAAGATGGCAGATTGTCAGGATTTAAAGGAATAAAAAGCAGCAAGCCTAGAATCTCTCCTGAGGATCTCCCTTCCCTTGGGACTTGATCTCACAGTGTGTTGAAGACTTTGGCTTTTGCGAGCTTAGTGGTTGATGAGGAAACTCAGAAAGCTTGAAATTGGGACCCTGAGAGTAGTCTTTAGGAATGAGGAAAACGATCCACTACTTTTGTGTCTTCTTTCACTGAGGTTAATATAAAAATATCCTTTGCCTTCAGGGAGAAGATATGTGTATGCATTTTGGAATTGTGGCACTTAAATGGATAGGATAATGGTCACAGAGATTTCTTTCTGAATTCTTCATTGTGTTCAGGCAGCAGAATAAAGTTATGGGAGTATTGTGGGATTATGCAGTATTAGAACATTTGAAAAACTTTTTAATTTTGACCAAAGTAATTATGAGATACTGTTTTGAGAAGGTTACAACCATTTTCTGCAACTGCATTAACTACCGACAGTAAAAATCTAATCTGAAGGAAGGTTGCTTGTTGAAACCTTTTCTTGGGACCCCAGAAGCAATTAAATGTTTAGAGCAATTTTAATTTCACTGAGGCATGAAATTTATAATTTGTAAAGATTGTCTTCATTTCAGTCCTCTGATTTATTTCTCTTACTGCTATTCGTTTATCTGCTATATTATTTCTTTGCTTATAAGAGCATACTACAGGGTACTTTGTTGTTTGTTTATTGACATGCTGAGTTTTGGGACGGGTTCTTCATTATCTGCTATGATTTTATTTATTTTTTTTTTATGAACAACTGTGTTTTAAGAAGACCCTTTTAGCAGATTGTTTTGCTGGCTGTCTTCTTTCACACAATGTGAAAGGCAGGCAACAAAAAAAGCCTGTCTGGTGAAGAATTCTATCCAGGAGCAAGAGAGCTGCACAGAGTCATGGTTGTGACCCAATTTTCTTTGCAGCCATTGATAAATACAGTTATTGGATAAGCTGTGCTGTCATATGAGGTGATAAACGTCTATAGCTCTCTCTGTCAGGTAGCCCTAAACAGGGCTGATCCATCTAGGAATAGTGCTTAAGGTGGTACATCTCAAGGCTGCTTCCAGCATAAATCCATACCTAAATGTCTCTACTTGGCTTTGTATTTGTGGTATTTTATGACAATGCCTGTGGAAAAGTAATGGGAATAGTTCTGAAAGTGTGACTCGAGGGCAGACCATAGCAGGAGTTTAGATGAGGGGGAAGAAAAAAAAGTAAAAAAGAAAAAAAAAAAAGTAAATCTTTAAGTTCCTGACTCAGCTGTAGCATCTCCATTCAGTTAATTAGAGAATTTTGTGAATGTTGCTGTTATAGTTTCCTTTATTGTATCTTAACTCCCTATATCTTTGCACTCACAAGAGGGGTCAACATCTTGTCATCAGGAAATGCCTGTGCAGAGATGAGCACTACAATAAATGTCAAATGTGTGAAAATGAAGAGCAAGCCAATGAGAGGTGCTTCTGAGCACTGCTAAAAATCCTGAGTCTTCCTTGTGGTAATGTTTGGAAAGCTGCAGCTAAAAGTATGTACAGAATCCAGTGTTAAGAGCTGTAGACTTTACATTTCAGGCTGGTGTGGTGTCTGTGGCTCTCAACAGGGTTCAGGGTGCCTCATGAGAAGTGATGCTTCTGCAGACTTAATCATAGTGAGTCAGTCACAGGGAAAGAGACATGACTGTAGTCAACAGAGTCACCTGTCCCACCTCCTGCAGAGAGTCAGTGTCAGCAGAACAAGAATGTAGCTTGAGGTGTACTTATCTAGAATCATAGAATCATTTAGGTTGGAGAGACCTCTAGGATCATCAAGTCCAACCTTTGTCCAACATCTCCCTGACCCTTATACCATGTCCCAAAGCTCCACATCTGCTCCTTTGTTGAACCCCTCCAGGGATGGTGACTCCACCACCTCCCTAGGCAGCCTGTGCCAGTGCCTGACCACTCTTTCAGGAAAGAACTTCTTCCTAATGTCCAATCTAAACCTCCCCTGGTGCAACTTGAGGCCATCTCCTCTTGTCCTGTCATTAGTTACTTGGGAGAAGTTATCTGGGGGAAGAGATCAACACCAGGCTCACTACAACCTTCTTTTAGGTAGTTGTAAAGTTAAAGAAGTTCTGTGCTTTTTGCTTACTATTCTTTCCCCTATAAAAAATAAAAAAAAAGACCAACAAAATTAATCCCTTGGATTCTTACTGGATTTCTTTAAGGGAGCTGCAACATTTCTTCCTTGCAGATAGGCATGAATTTGTATAAATTCATTACTCCTTTTGTTTAGAGCTATGGTGATGCGTGAGCCATTCAGAAGCTGTTCTGGGTGAATTGTGAATGCAGTGTTATACAAACATCAAAAGTATTTGCATTGGGGAAAACTACCCAGCCACAACCCAAATTTGTATTGATACCCAAAGCCAGTCTCTGATGTCCAAAAGTTGCAGTAGGTCAGAAAGCATTGGAGTGGAAACTTTTAGTCTGTAAACAGGTAGTCAAATCTACTTTTATTCTTCTTTATCATCCACATTACCCTGATTTGTAAAATTGCTTTGACATTTGGTACTTGATTGGCTTTTGGATTCAATTCAAAGTTGACTTTGTTTTTCAAACCTCGATAGGTTAGGGAAAAGTACTTGAGAACTAGTGAAAACTTTTAGTGCTTTTAAAAGTCATCTTTAAAACAGTGTAATTACTTCTTTTATAATGAGATGTAATATGGTGGGGGAGGCAAACGAATAAAGGAGATGCAGTTCCCAAGTAGGTGTCATTTTGAAATCAGCTCCTGCTTCATCTTACTTGCTCCTTTTGATGCTCCTCCAAGAACAAGGAGTGAGAACCATAGCTGAGTTTGATGCTAGAGCTTCAAGCTCTTGACACAGGCAGATACATTAGAGTCCAGGCTAAAAGCCTGTTGAAAGCCACTGAACTGTTGTCAGTGACTTGGAGAGTCTTTGTGCCTGGCCTCAGTGGTCACCTCTAGCCAGGGACACGTCTCAGACGACTGGCATAACAAGCAGTGGGTATACTTGCTGACATGCTTTTAACATTCCAGGAAGGTTCTGAAAGCTTAGAAAAATATAAAGACCACATTGTAAATGTAGAACTGATGGACAAGAGAGACCTANCAGTTTTTCATCCACCAGCACCCCCAAGTCCCTTTCCACAGGACTGCTCTCCAGTATCTCCTCTCCCAGCCTATACTGATAGTGCTGGTTACCCCAGTCCAGGTGCAGGACCCTGCACTTGGCTTTGTTGAACCTCATAAGGTTCATCTGGGCTCACCTCTCCAGCCAGTCCAGGTCCCTCTGGATGGCATCTCATCCCTCTGGCATATCAACTGCACCCCCCAGCTTGGTGTCATCCGCAAACTTGCTGGGGGTGCACTCAGCAAGTTTCAAAATAGTGTTTTTAAGTAGGATCTGTTCTCCCCTACTCCAGAGAAAAGACACTTGTCAGGTGCTTTCTGGTGAGAGTTTAGGTTGAGCTAGAGCAACTGTGTCATTGTCAGAGGGTCCTAAAATAACCTGTGACACTAAAGAGTTAATGTGTAATGGACTCAACTCTGCCATGCACCTTCCCAGGCCTGGCTTCTTAGGGGAGCAGAGGTGCTGTTCATAGCTGCCTTGTCATGAGATGTCCACCCCCAGGAGCCTGTCCTGGGCCTGCAAGAGCTGGCGTTGGTCTTCACCGGGCATTAGCTTCAGCTGTGGAGGCTGTGACATTGCCTAGTTCTGATGCTCACCCCCCAGCAGTGACAACACAGAAAGATAGCACGTTTAATGGTGTCAGGAGTGAGGGACTAGCACGAAGCCTGCAGTTTAAGGGGTGGTAGGTACTTTATCAAAACGTATTTACTGCCAATTTATTTAAGAAATATATATTCCAAGTTGTCCCTGGTGGGTCTAATCTGGGAAGTTAACCTTGAAGGCTGCTTGCTTTATATTTTCACTGGTTTTATTTCTCATCAACCACACTGCTCCAAAGGTCTTCACCCGTTCAGCCAGTGTCAGTATTCCTGTACTTGAACTCTGTCTGCAAACGCAAAAGGGAGAAAGGCCCTTTGCTGAAAAAATTAGTGCTTTCTAATGCAAAAATGTGCTGGAGTACCTTTTTACTATGAAGAGAGGCGGTGGTTTTGGTGGAGACCCTCAGCTGTTTGACGGGTAAGAGCATAAGAGAATAGATTATAAAAGTGGAGCAGGCTAGGAAGTAGTTTCCAACTGCAAGAAACATGTTGTCTGCTCCTTTTATGTTTCTTAGAACAGAGCATTAGGGAATAAAAAATTCATGAGCAGTGAGAACTTTTTAATTGGAAAAAATAAATAAATTAAAGCAACATCATCCAAATATAGGAATCCGAGACCTTTGAGTTCTTATAAATAAGATATTCTGGCTGCTAACCTGAGGTTTTCCACTTATCTAAACAAAGTCCTATGACTTTAATTAAAATCTAATAATTTTAAAGGAGGTTAAGGGATGTATTTAAAAGAGGGCTTCACTGCTTTACTTACTGTAAAACATTTTCTCCTGAGAGAGAAGATGGCACGGTTGGTAAGAGTTCTGCAGCTAGGTAATGTGCTCTCAATGTCTGAATGGGATTTTGTGACCCAGATTGCTTCTCCGCTCTTTAAGCAGCAGCAGCAGCTGTCAGAGAAATGTTTACTTGGGTAGAGTGCTAGAACTGTACATTACAACTGTACCCGACCAGATCTGTGGTGCTGTGGATTGGAAGCTAATTTTCTCCTACTGATTGTCCCTTTGTAGCCTTTCTGTCAAACCTAAAGTTTTCAACCATCAGCTGCTATCAGGCCTGTATCGTTGCAGTTATTGGAGTGAATGATGCTATGTCTTAACCCAGCCTCTGATTATGATGAAAATTTACTTTTTTCATCCTAGACCAATCAGTAGAACTTTTTTTGGTTACTACATTGATAGATCTGGGAGAAGGCCATGAATATGTATGAAAGTGCTTAAAAAGTACTATAGAAAACAATCCATACCTGTTCCTGCCTGTCTTGGGTCCTCTGAGCATCCCCACATACAGTCAGTCCAGCTGCATGGGCACCACATGGGCCTGGTCCAGGACCTTGCTGGTGTTGGGTACTGAAGAGCAGAAGTCATCTCCCAAGGGTTCAGTGAAGGATCTTGAATGGGAGCTCCTGACAGCTCCCTGAGTTTTAGGGACCTGTAGAGCCAGAGTGGCTGCAAAGTTTGACTACTGCTGAATTTAGCCACTTAATAAACCACTTAACAATGATTTTCTTTTTTATTTTCCTTTTCTAATTTAGAACTGGGGATGTGTGGTGCTTTCAGGTAAATTGAAAATGTTGATAGACAGGTTGATGCCTTCAACAGGGCAGGAGTAATGTATTATGCTTTACCATAGCATCTTGCAGTCATCATATTTGTATGCTGTGGGTGTGTCAGAGGGAGAGGATGGATAACGACAGAGGAAATAATCTGAAGACCGGCAAGCCTCAATTGATGTAGTCATTTCCTAAAGTGTGTGAATAGGTAGATTATCCCATTCTCAAATGTTTTTTGACATTGGTCCAATACACATTTAGGCTCTTTTTTAATGTCAAAGCAATAAACCCTTAAGTTGGAATGATTACTTACAAGACCAGTGTCTGAAAACTTAGCCTGTGTAGTTTGAAATGTATCTGGATATTTGTTTTTGTGGCATTTCTTCAGGGAACATCTCTTGTTACTTGGTAACAACACTCCGAGTGATGACCATGTCATATGAACAGAGAGGCAATCATGGTAGTTTGAAAATCAACCAGATGGAGCAAATATTTTGAATTTTTCCCTTCCAGATGATACAAACAACTCCCTTCCTCCAGCCAGGCAGGTTAACTGAAATCCAAACCATAAATTAACCCTTACATTTAAGTGGTCAGCTAAACTCTGGAGTTTAGAACTGGAAGTCACACAGGGTAATACTGGAGCTGAATTGAAAAATGGTAGTATAATTTTAGTTAAATACTTTCATGAAAGCATTGGACCTTTGCCAAAGAGCAGATGAGCCACCCCCCCCCCCGAGCTATTTAAAAGCTCACCTGATCTCTGAGTCTCTACACAGCAAATAGCACAGAGTCATTCCGAGTGATCCGAGACCTCCTGAGTGCTGTTTGGTGTGGGAGGGCAACTGAGCAAACAGGACTGGGACTGCTCAAGTCTGTGGAGCCAGCTCAGAGTTTTACAAAGTGCTTGAGGAGTCTTTCTTTGACAATTTAGAACAGCAATAATTCCCAAGAGGTAATTCTTTTTAGAAATCTAATCTTGTAAAAATCCTCAGGTTGACTGCAGGGAGGTGGAGACTGCTCAGCTGCGTTTTATTACTGCTCAAAGGTGACAGTCCTCATCATTGTACCACTTGGTGACAGAGTAAACGAGCACTCTGAAGGGCAGACAGTGCTGTGGGAACAGCCACACTTGTTCCTCCAGCGTGGGGAGATGGGGATGTGGGGTGCTTACAGGGGGAAGGTGTCAAGGCTTGGGAATTCTGAGTGTGGCTGTCGTGGTCCTGTGGCGTTGCTGCAGCACTGTGTAGTGTCTTCTCACTTCACGTGTCCTGTAGAGCCACTTGTCCTGTGTGTAGGAGAGCTCTGTCCAGGCCTCTATTATGTTTGGATGGTCCTGCAGCACCCAAGGGGGTCAAGTGGGCTCAGTACTGAGTGTGGGGGCAACTGAGTGTCTGGTTCTGTGTTGTGGGTGAGAGCTGCTTTGCAAAAGTGCTAACTGGGGGCATGGCAAGACTGGCACTTCAGCAGATGAGGCATTTCTGGGAGTGGAGGAATTACTCAGTTCCGACCCAGCAACGTGGCTAATGAGCTGCTTGGTGTGCTTTTTGATTTTGGTAGTTTGTTTTTATAAAAACCTCATCAGATATTGGCCCCTGCTTCTATTTTAAATATTTCCATGGTATGAAGAGCCGTGATTGTGATCAGTGTTACCAATGTAGTGATACATCGAAGGAGCAGTAAGGTGAAATATGATAGCTTGATCCTCAGTATAGGAGTAAGATAACGTTAAATTTCCAGTCCTCTGGGTTGTTTTCATATCTGAGACCCGTCACTAATGAAAGAATTGGCAGAAGCTGCATTACTTAATTGATCTTCAATTTAGTGGCATTCCCTTCAGCACGTCAAAAGTAAAAGCAAATAACTAGCACCGTGTCAACTAATGCAACCAGGACTTCCTGAGCCCAGCTGAATCTTTCTGTGTCACACCAGCCACTTACCTTAAACTCGGCTGCAAGATCCCTGGGGTGAAATCCTGGCCCTGGTGAAGTCTGGAGTGAAAATTCTCATTGACTTCAGCTTTCACCTCCCGAGCGTGTCAGATGTTGTGAGAAATGAGCTCCAAACCTGAGTGCTGTCCCTGGAGAGTGCTTTTCTGTCTATCTGCCTGGCAGTTTCCATCAAAACTTAATTTTAGGACCAATATAATGGCTTGTTCTATGTTTACTGTATGTTTCATCCACCTCCTTGGTCACGGCCAATTAGTTATTATGGAGGGAGTGCAGTGATATTTTTAAACCACCAAGGCAAAACTGGGCAGTTGGAAAATACCATGGGGAAAATGGAGATGTGGGTTGTCTGAACCTGCAGTAAGAGCTGAGGAACGTGGAATGAGCCAGCCCTCTGTGGGGTTACAGACAGTGGCTAATGGGGGGTCACAGCTCTGGGGAGAGTTGAGTGCCAGGACAGTGCTGAGACAACACAAATGGGAGGGCTCCGGTGGGACCCTGGCAGCCAAGGCAGGGCCTTAACAAGCAAAGCCCGTGGCTACCTGCAGTACAACAGGAAACTGACTCTGGAATATGGGTGAGATTTATTTTATGATTATACACAAACAATTCAGTGATGGCTTGAACCCCTTGATAAGGTGATCCTGTGACAAGATACACTGTAAGGCAATTAACTCCTCAGCAGATGATTTTTTT
>VYZX01009657.1:0-186239 GCA_013401335.1 Brachypteracias leptosomus | reverse complement strand
TTTTTTTTTTTTTTTTTTTGCAGCAGTACAGAGAGGAGTTGAAATCAAAAGCCTGATTCTTCTTGCAGTTGCAACTGTTTTACTGTGCTAGGGAAAGCGACTTTGGGGCTGAAAGTAGCAGGAGACAGAAAAGAGAAAGGCTGCATATATTTTGTAGAAAAGGGCTGTTTCTAAGCAGTGAGCTTGGTGTGCTTCAGGTTCTGCTGAAACTGCCAGTTTTTGCAACTGTATCCACTGGATACAGATCTTGGGCCTGAGTCTCTATATGACACGTCTGTATAAGGGCACGTCTCTGTTAATGCAGATAGATGTCATAGAGGCAAAGTTTCAGCACTACCAGTTCTCACTCAATGAACAGCTTGTGACAAACACTGACATTAATCTTAGGTTTATTTTTTTTTCCATGACAAAATGGAGATGACAGAAGCTGTGTAACCATGGTTTTACCTTTATTTTGGTAGAATTTTATTTTGGGGCTAATCTTGCTGCAAGACTTGAGGTTCCAGTGCTGCTTTGTGCCTTTATGATCATGCACATTTTTACCCTTTTGCTTTCTGATATAAGATAGGCTTAATTGTTTACTGCTTGTTTCATAGATACTTTAATATAGTTCTGTTAAAATCACATAGCTATCATGCTCTAAGGGCTTCTTGTCTAATTTGTGGGAGAAGAGCTTTTCTTCTTTTTATATCTTGGAAAAAACAGTTTAATTAATTTCTCTTATTTCTAGAATCTGTTTTTAATTGCTCAGCCTTGGTTTACTGATATTTGGCATCTGGGATGTACTCTGAACATTTGGTTCATCTGAGATGGGCTTTTGGTATGATGTTTGGTGTGGTGACAAATGTGTGCTGTGCTTTCAGCTTTCCTGTTAAGTTTGCTTTATTCAGTGTTCTGGTTTAGAACCTGATTCAAAGCTTGCTGAGGTTAAAGGGTGTTGTTTAGTAACGCTGTGGTTTTTAGTGTTGTCTTCATTTATAAGTGGATTTGTCTCCTGGTCTGTAGTGGATACTTGCATGCATCATAAAAAAAGCTACTGCTACGTGTTTTATGCTCTGATATTTGGATAGTGATGGTTGCTCACAAGTGGTAAAAAGATGCCGAAATACCTTTGGTGAGTCAGATATTTAATTGAAAAGTGGTATTTCAGCTTTGTGGCTCTCAGCTCCATGCTGAGATGTTTAAAGATAAGTACCTACATTGACATTTATTTCTGAGAGTTGTGAATGTTGATTTTTACAAGAAAAGTCTGTGTATATAGATGACCTCTCCCTCGGCACTCCAGAGGAGGCATTCTTTTGACCCAGCATTGCTGTAGCCAAGCAGCCCCAACACAGGAAAAGTTGCTGTCTTCCCCAGGAACAGTGGCAAGGACATTCCTCTTGTGCTTCTGCTACCTGTAGATTATGTGCAAATTTTACGGGCGATGCCAGGACCATGAACCATATTATTTACCTCAGATTTGCCAGATCAACAGGGGCTTTCAGGAGCACTATTAAAAGGAAAAGGTTACTCTTGTGGTTTAATGCTAAGCACCACACGGCCGCTGCCTCCACAGTGGGATGAGGAGGAACATGGGAAGGATGGCAGTGAGGGGTGGGGGAAAGACTGAGTTGAGATAAAGACAGTTTAATAGGTAAAGCAAAAGCCCTGTGCACAAGCAAAGCAAAATAAGGAACCCATTCACTACCTCCCTCTGGCTGGCTGGAGCTGAGCTGCTTCCAGGTAAAACGGGGCTTTATCTCACTTATCTGTTACTTGAAGACAAATACCATAACTCCAAACACCCCCTGCTCTTTCTCCTTTTCCCAGGCTTGTATATCTGAGCATGCTGTTATATGCCATGGGATGTCCCCTTGGTCAGCTGGGGTCAGCTCTGCCAGCCTCTTGTGCACCCCTGGCTGCTCGCTGGCCAGGCAGTCTGAGGAGCAGAAGAGGCCTTGACACTGTGCAAGGGCTTCTCAGCATCAGCTAAAACATGGGTGCTATCAACATTGTTTTGGTCGCAAATCCAAAACATATCATAGAATGCCAGGTTGGAAGGGACCTCAAGGATCATCTAGTCTAACCTTTCAAGGTAAAAAAAAAATAAATAATTTAAGTGAGCTGGCCCAGCACCCTGTCGAGCTGAGTCTTAAAACTGTCCAATTTAAGGGACTCGCTACTTCCCTTAGGAGACTATTCTAATGTTTAATTGTTCTCATTGTAAAGAATCTTCTTCTGGACTCAGATGGGAATCTCCCCAAGAGCAACTTGCAGCCATTCCCCCTTGTTTTTTCCATGTGACTCCTTGTAAAAAGGGGGTCTCCTTCCTCTTGCTAGCCACCCTTCAGGTACTGGTCTATGGTGATGAGGTCTTCCCCAAGCCTTCTCTTCTCAAGGCTGAACAAACGCAGATTTCTCAGTCTTTCTTCATAGGGCAGGTCTTCCAGTCCCCATAACACAGTACCAGCTGCTTTGAAGCAAAATTAACTCTCTCTTAGACAAAAGCAGGACAGCTGCCAAAGTTGAAATGTCCAATAACCAAAGTAGCTGGCTTGATACTGAAAATCCTGTATTTCTGTCTGAAAAATTACAGATGGTGTATGTGCAGCAAAGTGCTTTCATAATTTGTCATAATTTCTTTTTTTCCACAACTCTTGAAGATCCTAAGCAACTAGGATGCTCAGAGTCTGGCTCTAGTCTGCCTAGAGTCTGCCTCCAAATATTTTCTGGGCCTCCTGCACTTTGAGGAGTTCTGTGTTTGGATATGAGGATGGGTAAACACTGCAGCTGTGTAGACAGGCTGTTAGCCTGGGGCTTAGACACTCTTCTTGTCAGGAGCCGATTGTATCTGTCTTGTCATTTGCAAAGTAGAGTAATAGTATTGAATTTGTTTGTGAAGGGGTTTGAATTCACCTCAGGATCTGGGGATGAAGGATACCGTGCAGGAGACAAAGATAGATTTCTGCCCTTCATGTGGCCAATGTTATATAATTTAGTGGGTCCAGTCCTCTACTCTGAATCAGTAACAGTGGATTTAGTTCAATGCCCAAGAAATACTCTTAAAATCCATCGATAAGTTTGTAGGAAAAGCACAACAATATGTTTTGTAAAGAAAGCCCCACACAGGGAAATAATCTCTCTGTGAATTTACCCTTATTCAATTTATGTGTGGAGAATAAACCCCCAAACCTGACAGTGAAACGTGCTCTTCTAACCAGCTTTACCTGCCTTTGATTTCCTTCTGTTTGTTAGAAGGTCTTGAAAGTCAATTTGCATTTCTTTTGAATGAAAACCAGAGATTATTTATAGAGTTTTGTTGTTTAGATACATTTTTATTTTTAAGTTCAGATTTGTAGTTGGAATAGTTAAACTGGAAAGTAGAGTACCTTGACTTTATCTCTCTGGTTATACAGGAAAATCAATGAAATCATTTGGGTGACAAAGTTTGAAGAGAACTTAAAAACTGAGCATGCACTCTTGAGTCTTTTACCTAACATATGCTCTTACTGGACACCTATCTTTTCTCTCAGAACTGAACAATAACTTTTGATTAAATAGTTGGCAGTTACTATTGTATATTCAAAACTTAATAACAAAAGACTTCCCTCAAAACCTGAGATTTTAATCTAAATTGCTTTCCTCTGTTAAGTGATTGTGAAGGGCAGAGGAGATAGCACAAAAAAATCAAAATTTTCCCCAGGAAGATAATTTTTCTGAAAAAGAACACTGGAAACAGAATGAATAATTCAGTTAAAGTTTCTCCAGAACTGAATGCATGTCAAATAATGCATCCTATCTGTAAACACCATCAGGAAAATCCAATCATGTTGGTATTGACACATTTTCATTGGGAAGCATATAGAAAATGGGTTGAAAGAGGAAAAAATATAAAGTTATCTTGGTATTTCTTTTTAAAATCACTTCTTAATCCCTTTGGAAGAATAGACATAAAGAAAAATGCCAATATTTTATTTAAAGATAGAGACTGATGTAATCATCAGCTTCTTTAAGCAGTTGGGATTCAGAAATCCTGTTGGACAAACTTTTTGAAGCAGATGGTTATTTTTATACAATGGTCTGTGTTAGGAGGCCTGACATCTGCTATTTCAGATGTACTGAGGTTTTGCAGCCTCAACTGGAGGTGGAAACAATGGTTAAGGTGATCAATAGGTCTGGAAACAAGGAGAAAGACTAATGAAAACATGGAGGACCCTCCCTCTCTCCTTTGCTTTCCCGTTACCAAAGCTGAGAGTGCTGTTTCAGACTGTGCCACGAACAGTATGTTGTTTTGTGTGACTTCTCCATGCCCTCCAGTTTAGTTAAAGGATCTGAGGTTCCAGATGGATGTATACAGGGTAAGGGATGGCTGCGGGAGGGTGTCAGTTTTGAGGATCAGGTTTTAGATTGCAAAGATCTGTTTTGGTGATTCACCCTGGTGTCAGCAAGGGCTCCTGTGCAGTCATTGGAAGGGCCTTCTGGAAGGCCTTCACTGGAAGATGAATCACACCCTAGAAACACTTATGTCTCATCATTAAATGAGTCTAGAGGACTAGCTTCACTGTAGCTGTAAATTTTTGAGACATCAAAATGAACTCAACACCTGGCTGCTACATAGAGATCTATGGCTTCAACAGAGTATGGCAACCATGTCAGGAAGAGAAAAGTCTGTTCTTGGATTAATAGAGACCAGGGACTGAGAAATGACAATCATGAATCATTTAGGTTGGAAAAGACCTCTAGGATCATCAAGTCCAACCTTTGTCCAACATCTCCCTGACCCCTACACCATGTCTCAAAGCACCACATCTACTCATTTGTGATTCCACCCCTTCCCTGGGCAGCCTGTTCAGTGCCTGACCACTCTCGCAGCAAAGAACTTCTTCCTAATGTCCAATCTAAACCTCCCCTGGCACAACTTGAGGACATTATCTCTTGTCCTGTCATTAGTTAGCCACAAGAATATGTAGACTGCAGCTATTTGTTTCTTAATTGTGCTAATAATAAAACAAGATCTCTGTGATTCATATCTAGCCCTTGAATTTGAGAAGGCAGGTTCATGTGTGAGTTACCTACTCATATTTTAGATGTGAAAGAATTTGGGAATGTGATTTGGTGTGCTGCTTTGTAGTCACTGTTGGAGTTGTAGTCTGTTTTATTGTTCCGAATTTGAGGCAGTTGCATCTTCTGATCAGTCCATGTTAACTGATGTATTCTAAGGCAAACAGACGCAAAGTTTATTTCCATGTTGTGCTTAATATTTCAGCTATTTCCAAAATGCTTCTGGTGTGGCAAATATTGTATGTATGAAGTAGAGCTGCATCTCCACAAAAGTGGAAATATTCTCCAAGCATTAAAGTTGCATGTAAGAAGTCCTCTTCACTGCAAGAGACAATTCCATGTCATGTTTTTTCCAGAGGGAATGTGGCCCAGTGTCTGTGACAGTTAAGCCTCAGTTGTGCCCAATCTAATGGCTTAAATCTTAGATGGAGTCAGGGAGGGACATTACCTTTGTGATCTTGGTTAGTCAGTCTTTCTGTGTTTCATGTAAAATGAAGATATTTCTCTATTTTACCGTAACATTGTAAAGATGACAAAAATAATGATGGATTGAGTGTGTGGAACCATCTCCTGCTCCAACAGAGCTTGATTTCTAGAGAGGTTCTTCTCTATGCAGACAAAGATGTGTGTATGTGTATTTTCATGCAAATATTTTAGATCTGCTTCCTTTCAGGAATACACTGATTATTTCATAGCTTTTCTGTTTCCTATATATTGTATTCATTATTCACAGATGCCTGTTTGGGATGTGTCCTAGAACAAGGTGTTTGAGGATTGCATAAGAACGCTTAATAAATCAAAGTGAAGAGAGTGGAGACATAAATACAAAACACAAGGATATCAGAGGTCTTTGGCAATTAACAGGTGTTCCTACTACCTTTAGCTAAATGTGGTTAGTGGAAGTATTCCGAGCATGAACGTTTCAAGAAAAAAGGATTGGTTCATGGTTGTATTACTCCGGGTTTATGGTTTAGCTTCTGTGAAATATGTCAGCATAAAGTAGGGACAAATCAAGCTTTCCCTTGGAAAGTGAATGCAGTAATCATAAATCAGGAAGTCTGAAGTACAGAGTAGAGCTTCCATTAACCTAGAGACCTGGGTCTCCTTGTGCTGGAGGGACTGTTCAGTCTGCAGTCATTTTAGAGACCACAGTTCCCTGGAGTCCTCCTCCTAAGCATTCCTGTTCTCATCAAGTGTATTGCACATTTCTCTGCACGGGTATCAAAGCCAAATGTACTGGAAGCTGATCTCCAAGGAGCTCTAGACCAGCACTTCATAAACTGGAAGTGTAGTAGCTATAATTTAGCTCCTCATATGCCAAACACAAAGTATTGGTCAAGTGTGGATAAAGCCATAGAAGGTGACACATTTCAGAAAATCAAGCAAGGGAATGAGAATGATGTGGAAGCTCAATGTAGCTGTAAAGAAAGAAGGATCCTTTTGTGTCTATTCAGCAACAGTAGATTTTCAGCCTGAAAACCTCTTTTTCTTCCAAAAGAAAACCAATGCAGGCAGGGAGCAGAGCAAGCAATCTTCCCATTTCACAAGTAATAGTTATAAGAGAATTTCATCTTTAAGTAGTAACTTCTCTCATTACACTTTGAGAAATATAACAAAAAGTTTGTACTTTATGGGTTTGTCTAAGTGTAGAAACCCCCTGAAAAATCACCTAAATAACCAGTAACATTTGATAGATTTGTAAGTGGTGTACATATGTGGGTAATCCTCATATCTGGGTGAAAGCCCCATTCCCAACTGCTTGTGCAAGTGCCACCTTAATAATTTTGTATGGTCAGGATGTCTTCAATGCCCATGAAGTCTCTCTCCTCAGAAACCTGCTCTAGGATTGCTGCATTGCTTATGATGTCCTTGTGACTTCACACATGAACTTGGTGGCCAGAAGACAAGCCCAGTTCCCAGCTTTACTCCAGCTGCACATCAGCTCTGCTATCAGCTGGTCAAGCTCTTTTCACTGGTGCTTGAAAACACTTGATTTTGTCTTTGTTAAATCTACCGATCGAGAGTTAGTGATGCTGGCGTGTTTCTTTGCTCACGTTGATTCAAAAGCTTCTTCCATGCAGCTCCAGGTTGTCTTTGTCTTTGTGCAGCTGTTGTGTAGCAGCTCCAGTCGTGCTGGAAAAGTCCCTTGGATTTTTTTAGTATCGCTCTCCCTTTTTGTCAGGAGTTGAAGGGCTATTATTTACTTATTTATTTAAAACATTTTAATCCTTCTTCATTAGAGAACTAGTATCTGGTGAATCATGTTCCTTGTGATTCCCTTTGTTTTCTGACTGTTATGAATTCAGATGTGCTTGTTGCCCTTTTCATTTCCCAAGGGTATAGAGGGAATGACAGGGGTAGGGCAAGTTGTGTGTACTTGCTGGGCCTTTTTTGCTGATATTTAAAAGTAGTAAAGTAAACTCAGATTGCTCACAAACCAAATAGTGTCAACCAAAACATCTTTTTGCATAGGAAGACAAGCAAGGACTGATCTCTTTTCTGGAACCCTAAGCCTGTTACTCCATGGGCAGATCTATGGAGAACAAAACCAACAAGTCTCTTGGATATAGATGGATTAAGGCACACCCTAACCTTTAATGAATCCCTTAATTTAAAGTAAATACCTGCTTCAGAAATGGAATTAGAGTTGAACATTAGAGAAACATGGGGAATTCTGAGCATGTGTGTGATTAATGGCAATTTTTGAAGATACTCTGGAGGGAAGGTTGCTACAGCCTTCTCCACATAGGCTGAAAGTCTTTGTTAAATCGTTGGAAAAGATGAGAAAAAGCACTTTAGCCTGTCTCTCTTCCTTACTTGCTGCTGTTAACTGTCATAAAATAATGTCAGTTACGTTTTGGGTTTTTGATATGTTATTTCAGACAGGTATTGTAGAGTTTCTTTATAAACTTTAACTAGGCCAGGTGAATAAAAATCAAATATTCTTCAATAAATAGCGTTGTTGAACCTGGTCAGCCTTGGGATTTTATCTGTTAGCAGAAAAAGATTCTTTATGCAATATTGACTAGTCTTTTTACGAGACAAGAAATTTTCTGGTGAGGACATTACCCTAAGTCATGAATAAAGATATGTTATATATTCAAAGAGAAATTCCTACTATGATAGTACAATCCAGTGGTTGGCTTTCCAAGAACCATGTCAAGTCTTTGTTCCTTGTTGGGCATTTTGCGGCAGTTTTGCATTTGAGTAGATGTTCAGTTTTTCATGAGGTTTAGCAGAAGGCATCTACTTACACTTTAAAGTGCTGATAAAGATCGTATGTGCAAAATTCCTACCAGTCTCAAAATGTGTTTTAAAAGAATATCATCTTGTTTTGCTGTTTGAACAAGTACAACAGCTCAGCATGGTAATTTTATAGATAGTAAGAAGTAATTAGCTCGTGGAGACAGAAATTTCCTAGAGCTTTGAATGTATCATATTGATGAAATGTGATGAATTAGGGCTGGTGATAATTATAATAAACTTGAACAATAAAATGAGTATTAAAAGAAGTCTTCTGATTCATGTGCCAACATCCTTAAGCTGGAGTTTTCATGTAACTATTTTGTTCTGAGGTTTAAGATTCTGTTGTTTCTTTTAAAGGAAATAGTAAGTTTGCCTCTAGTCTTTTTAGATTGCTTCCATTTGGTTTTGACAGAAGTTCTTCTTTTCTGAATAAGTGAAAGTAGGTGGAATATGTGACTCTGTACTTTGACATAAAGAACTTTATAGAGTTTTCTTGAAGTTCTTTTAATGCTGGGGTGTTATTCTAGGCCTCTGCAAATGTATGAGTTTTCTGTTAATGTGCTGTGGTGGGTTTGACCTTGGCTGGACAACATGTCCCCATCAAAACCCCTCTGTCAACCCTCAACTGGACAGGGGAGAGAAAATATAACAAAAGGCTCATGGGTTGAGATAAGAACAAGGAGAGGTCACTCACAATTTACCATCATGGGCAAAACAGCCTTGACTCAGGGAAATTAATTTCATTTATTACCAATCAAATCAGAGTAGGGTGATGAGAAATAAAACCAAATCTTAAAACACCTTCCCCCCAGCCCCTCCCTTCTTCCTGGGCTTAACTTTACTGCCAATTTCTGTATCTCCTTTCCCTGAGTGGTGCAGGGGGATGGGGATTGGGGGTTGAGATCAGTTAATCACATATTGTCTCCGCCATTCTTTCCTCCTCACACTCTTCCACTGCTCCACGGTGGAGTCTCTCCCATGGGAGACAGTTCTCTGTAAACTTCTCCGACGTGAGTCCTTCCCGTGGGCTGCAGTTCTTCATGAACTGCTCCAGCATGGTTCCCCCATGGGCTATAGTCCTTCAGGAATAGAGTGCTGCAGTGTGAGTCCCCCACAGGGTCACAAGTCCTGCCAGCAAACTGCTCCAGCATGGGCTCCTCACTCTCTGTGGGTCCACAGATCCTGACAGGAGCCGACTCCAGCACAGGCTCTCTGGGCTCCCAGCCTCCTTTGAGTGCATCCACCTGCTCTGGTGTGGTGTGCTACATGGGCTGCAGGTGGAGATCTGCTCCACCATGGAACTCCATGTGCTCAGCCTGTCTCACCATGGTCTTCACCACCAGCTGCAGGGGAATCTCTGCTCCGGGGCCTGGAGCACATCCTTCCCCTCCTGCTTCGTTGACCTTGGTGGCTGCAGAGTTCTCACAGAAGCCCCCCCTGTAGCCCCCCCACTACCAAAACCTTGCCATGCAGACCCCATACTCATAGCAACTTATAGCATGAAAATCACTGATTACGTGTGGTGAGCCTGTGCTAGAAACACTTGGAGCGTAAATGGGAAGATAACTGTGCAATGGGTTGTGTTGATTGACTTGTATTTTTCTTTGGTGTTCATTTTTCATGTTCATTTTGAAGCCATAGGTTTAAAGAAAGAAGAAAAATAATTTCACTCCTTTTAAACATACAGATAATTTCACTTTTCTAACCTACAGGTCTTGACACATTCAGAGTCTTTTCTATTGGCTGTCCTGCTGGAGTGATTGCACAGCATACACACTCCCTGTGAGCTGGATAGCAATGGAGATACCTTTCATCATCTTCTCCATAACCCTTATTAAACATGCTGGTTTTGTTATGAAGCGGAAAGTTCATGGCTCCCATCATTATGACATGGCAATATTGAGAATCCAGGATCAGTAACTTTGGTCTTCAATTTTTCATATTCTAAAATGATGATATCATTGTTGTAGTTGTCTGAGATCCTGAAAAAGGTGTTGTAGAAACTTCATTACAGCTTTCCTTAAAACAAGCAAATAAAAAAGCCAAGCAAAGCCTTTTAAAAACTCCAGCTACTTATTTCTGTGAATTTAAAAATGCTGGCTTACAGCAATTTTTCATGAATTAATGTTAGGAATTTGATATGTAGATTACTGCATTCATGTGCAAGTTTATGCAGTACATAAAGTTTGTTTATGGACTTCTTACTTATTGTCATTGTTATTTCTTCTTCCTATTCTTCCTTGTTCCTTGAGGAATAACCAAGAAAATATCCCTGCAGTGCTAGGTATCAAACACCTCCAAAGAGGTCCCATTCTGTACCAGACCTGTGCTAGAGACATGGGTGAGCTGGGCGTGCAGAAGTGACAGAACATGTGAGCACCCAGACCCAGGAATTCAGTAACAGCAGCGAACAGGAGCAGTGATCAGTGATGGGGGGCAATGGCTTTAAACTAGAGAAGGGCAGATTGAGGTTAGGCACTAGGAAGATGTTCTTTAATATGAGGATGGTACGATCAACAGGTTTCCCAGAGAGGTGGTGGAGGCCTCATCCCTGGAGACATTCAAGGTCAGGCTTGATAGGGCTCTGAGCAACCTGATCTAGTTCAAGATGCCCCTGTTGACTGCAGGAGGGTTGGACTTTAAAGGTCCCTTCCAACCCAAACCATTCTGTGATTCTATGAAGTGGATGAAACATAAGGTCCAGGTGCAAGGATGAAATATATAAACATAGAGACAAAAATGCTAAGGGAGTAGAGGTGGAAGAAAATTTCTCTGTGAAGCCTACTCAAAATTCTAAACAGTCTGAAATTCCCAAAGAGTTGTTTCTCTGGTTGGATCTGGTGTGTGGCTGCATTTTTTCTCCAGAATGGGCAGCTGAGTTTGAAGGACACCCCTAGGCTGGGGTGGTCCCTACTCCAGTGGGTTCTGGCATTGTGTTTAGTGCTGCACATCCACACAAGGGGAGTTTCAATTTTATACAGGCTTCATATGTTAGTGATTTTAGTTTGTTTCCTATTTGTCTCTTTTTTCTTTGAAAGTTGTAATATACCTTCATAACTGTAAATAAGTAGTTTTATGTTTAAAGAATTTTAAAATTTTGGTTCTACTTTCCATCTTCTAACGTTAACTGACTTTGACTAGGAGCTTCTCAAAGGAAAAAGAGGATTGAAGTAATGGCAGTGTGTTCCCTCCACAGGATTTATGAACGCATCATTGACCCCCCAGAAACAGACATGACACCGGAAAGCAGTTTATGGCTTGGACAGAGAAACAGGAAGCATGGCTTCTTTAAGGTAAGCACATAAGACATGGTGAAGAAGGAAATTATTAGTCAACAAGATATTTCTGATTGCCTTATACTCCTGAAATCTGCTTTGTATAAATTTTAGTAGAAACTGTGGACTTGGGATTTCAGGCAGGCCCAGCACTTAGGGGAAAGGGTCTCTCTGATAGTCACTGAGTGCACTGCTCAGTATTTGGGGGTTTTGTTTGGTTTCCTTACTTGAGGTTTCACCCACCTGCTTTGCTCTGCGTGGCCACTCCTGGGGACAGAGCAAGACTGTGTAGGCAGCGTCAAGAGTCTACTCTTTAAACCTTACTGTTGTCTCCTGGCCAGACAGGGTGGTCTTAATCCCTCTTGGAGGCTGTGTCCTCCTCAGTTCCACATGAAGAATACCCTCATGTTTCTACTGTTTACCTAAGGTGACTCTTCCTTGTTTGCACCTGTCAGCATTGACTTCTAGAGCAGAGAAGGTCTCCTGCCCGTGATCCTTCCAGCTTTGGTGGACGCCACCTACTGAGTGCAGTGCATTTGCCTTGCTGCTAAACAAGTAGATTTTCTGTTCTGGAGTACCTTCCAGTCTTTCTGGTTTTTTCAGCTAAGTGTGTCACTATGTTTCTCAGCAGACAGTGAGTGGTAGGTTACAGAGTTTTGTTCATGAGAAGGAGTTTTGTCCTTCCAACAGCCAGGGTCGAGGGGCAGGTTGGCTGGCATGCCTCAGGCTCTCCTGCCTTCCAGCTGGGAAGCCTGTCTGGTTCCACTTAGGAGGCTCCTTCAGACGTCATCACTGAGCGGGCTGATATGGGCACCAGGAACTTTCCAGAGGAATTCAAGTAATGGGAATATATTCCAGGGTCAATTTACTTCCAAAATGGCGAAGGACAGAGGAATGACCCACAACCTGCAAAGCCCTCTCCTGTGTGTTTCAGCTTTTTGTGGCCCCTGGTTCAGCTCTATGATTTTCTGGTCAAGGTTGAACTGCTGAACCAACCAACAGATAAAATCCACCAACAAAAGTAGCCCACCCCCTCCACCTGAAAATGCATTATTGTACTTTGTAAGCAAGCTACGGAAGCTTCTGATATTTCTTCCAGTTTGGCTAACAAGCCAGGGTGCAAATGTCTGTCAGTGAAGGTGTCCATGGTGCAGCCATGGGCTTGGATTGGATTTGTTGCCAAGGTGATTTACAACCCACTCAGCTTCCCTTTGAAGCTGTCAGTTCATAAGACAATTTTAAGTTGCTGTTTTTCTGAGGACCTCTCCTCGAAGTCTCCAGATTTCAGCAAGCTAGGACAGTTATTTTATGCGAAAATTGTTTAAGTGTAGCAACTAGCAATTTTAATTGTGAAACAGAGGTAAAAGCTAACTTTTAACTTAAATTATAGGCCATAGGTTGCTCTGAACCTGGAGTACATTTCATCCTCCAGTAGCTGAGCTGTCACTGTGAAGTGAAATTGATAGTATTATTTTATTCTACAGCTGTTGTTTTTTTAACTCAGCTGCTTCCCATAATTCCACAGATGGTAAACATATGTTTATAGCTACATAGGGAAAAAAGAAGTTATATTGGACTCTCCCATCTTAAATTCTTATTTTATGCAGGCAGGCAGAGCCTCAGAACTCAGGGATATTATATGTTTGTAAATTAATATTTCTATGTGTTAACACTTTGGAAACAGCAGGGTAGCTAATGATATGCTAATGAGCTGACAGTTTTTATTGATCATAATGAAAGCCGACAAGTGCCTTACTTTGCTTTATGCATGCTTGAATATTTTACTAACTTTCTTCAGGGCAGAAATATAATTGGTTGTATTTTTTTAATCCTGCTTGAGAGTTTCAGAAATCTTACTTTTTTTAATGTTACTCATTGCAAAAACTTGGGATTTTGCCAGCCAGTAAAGAGTGCACTTCTCTTTCCATATATTTACATGCTCAGCAGGACCTCCCTTTCTTTTTTAGAGCAGTTTGTTTCACTGTTTTAGCATATTAAAAAAAAAATAAAATCTATTTGCCTTAGTGTAAACAGAGATCTCCAGGGAAATAAGAACATTAAAAAAGAATTAGCGTTTTTGTATGTGTGTTGGAGCCATGATAATCTATGTAACAAAAAGCACTGGATACGGTTCTGAGGATGTTCTTACTTTAATGATAGTTAATGAATTGTTGTATCCCTCCAAAAATGAACATTTTTTTTCACTGAAAGGGTTATCAAGCATTGGAACAGGCTGCCCAGGACAGTGGTGGAGTCCCAATCCCTGGATGTTTTTCAAAGTCGTGGAGATGTGGTGCTGAGTGACATGATTTAGCAGTGGACTTGGTAGCATAGGGTTATGGTTGGACTGGATGATCTTAAAGGTCTTTTCCAACCTAAATGATTCCATAAATAGCATTAGAGCACATTTTGGGCCATATTCCCACGCCTATTTTGGATCATAGTTCTTCAGTATGTCAGAAGAGGAAGGAGGGGGTGTGATATTTGTACGTCACTATGACCAAATGCTGCGATTTTTCTGCTTTTGTTCCACACCCATCCTTACGTGATTATTCCCCCGGTAGCCCTGCAGTGTCTGGGGCCTTCCTGGGGAATGAGGTGCTCTGTAGCCTGACCAAGGGGGTTGAATCTCACCCTGTACAACCAGTATCCTCTCAGTAGTTGCAACTTACCTGCTATGCCTGAGCATTTGGAGTTCAGACAGGACAGAATGGTTTTAGCACAGCAGGGACAGGAACAGATGTGGAGCAGGCTTAAGAAAGCTTTGTCTGTTTGCTTTGAAGGGAATCTCGTGAATTACTGCCCTCAAAAAATACATGCTAACCCCTCAGGTTTCTTTGGCCCAAACCCACATTTCTTTTAGGGCTAGAGAATATCATTATAATCAGATTAGGAAACCAAAATAAATGCTGCTGAAAAGAGGAAGAGAGTGATAGCAGACATCCAGGGGACCCTCACTCTAGGATGGATCTGATTGCTGTCAGGATCAGAATTATCTGCAAAACTCATTTTATCACTGGGGAGAACCCTTCCTCCGGAGGCCCCCTCCAAAAAACTGCTACAGCAATGAGCTTATTAACGCGTTGCTGACTAGGTGATTCCTGTCAAGACAGTCATTCTCATATCTGCTCTAGCAGGCTCTATCGATCCTGCTGCTGTGTCTGGGGATTGTAGAGTAGGTGCTTGAGAAGGATGATGGTGTTTTTACTGCACAGCATCATGAGCTTGGGCCTCCCAGGTTGTTTTGGTCCTGGAGTTGTATGGACTAAGGTGAGGTCACTCAGTGCCAAGGGCCACTGTTCAAGTGCCTGGCATGGGGCACGTGTGCCCTGTGTAGAGGAGCAGTGCTGGTCTAGTGCTGTTGGAATAGCATTGCACAGGATTTTGGGCACAGCTGCTGGTACCACCCTGCAGAGCCTTTCCCCAGCCCTGGCTGATGCAGCCTGCTCAGCTGAGTGACACGTGTTCTCTTGGTGGGAGAAGTAGGTGTTAGAGAAGGTGAAGGGCAATGGAGGGAATGAAAATGCTGAAGTGGAGAGATCGTATGAGTGGAGAGCTCATATATGAGCCTTTTCATAGAATGTGGGAGGAGTCCTGCATTTAAGAGACATGAGAAGTGCAATAAACAGGGCTTTTGTGTTACATCCTCATGGGATGGGCTTGGTATTTAGTGCTGCAGGCCTGAATTTCATCTTGTAGCTGGTAATCTGCTTGCACAGATGAAGGCTCTTCAAGCTAGTGGGTCCTGATGCTGAACTGAAGCTTTGGTTGCAATTAGTCAAGTGCTTTAATGATAACATAAAGGTCATGTCTGCTTGGGAGGAGAAAAACCAGGAAGATTTTGACCACTGGTATCTCCCTGTCATGGCTAAATCCTAATGTCCTTTCATGGAATGTGGACTGAAGAACTCCAACCTGTGCCAAAGTGAACCAGGGCCCCGGCCTTCCCCCGGGGAGCTGTGGGTGCCTAATTCTTCTGGCTGTGGCCACAGAAACATCTCAGCAAGCAAGACTTGGGCTGATGGAGGCGTAGTCCATGTTTTCTTGTATGTGTTACAATAATTATGGCTGCAATAAGTGTTTGCCTCTAATGAAGTCTTTCTATTAAAAAGATACATCAGCAAAATTTCTGCTCTTTGAAGGTTCACTTCTATATTTGATTGTATTAATTCCGTTTCAGAGGGTTCATAGACTGAAAAGGCATCTGTAGCGGGGAATTGATGTTCCTACGTTTTTCCATGGTAACATGTTTCATGTAGCCAGAAATTAAGGCACAAAAAATAGTGGTGGTTCCTCTTCAGGTTGTATTTAAATGCAAATCTATCCAAAAAGCAATTGAGCCACAGATCTCTGATGCAACAGGCATATTTGAAGTTCAGGATGCACTTCTAGAAAAAAAAAAGGGCAAGGAAAACATCTTAATCCTTTCTCTCTGGATGATGTCTTGTTAGCTGTGCAATATGGTTGGGTGAAACTTTGTAATCTCATTTACTCCTGCCTGAGCTTTTCACTGGAGATGCTTAAGCACTGAAATGTATTTTCGTGCCTCACCTAATTTCTCGCTGATGACTGCAGCAGAAGGTATACGTAAAGTGGCTTCCAGGATGTTCCATTTCCAGTGACAGTACTTCCCATTGTTATGATGGTTTCATTATTCTCATAGATGAAAAGGTTAATACATGTGTATACTTCTGCAAGAAAGCATGATCTGATTATGTCTGTTAATATTTTCAGTTAATATTTGGTCATGAAACACAAGCAGGAAGCTGTGCTTGCTGATTACCTTCTGCTGTTTTAGCAAATGAGCACATAAATGTGAAATGTTACTGTACTTGCCAGGCTGTACTTCAAGGGCTATCTGAGTGCTGTATTTTATTTACAGATGGAGTTCAATTTTTTGAGCAGGTGACTGTCCTCAGTCTGCAAAATTCACTGTATTGCAATTTAACTGAAAATTAAAACATTAGTCTTGCAAATCAGTAATTCAATTAGATAATAACCATGGCAATGATAAATTTACTTTTGAATGAAAGAAATTCTTCTGTGTCTGGGAGCAGATAGAGCCAAGTCACACGTCTGGTTAACAGCCAGGGAAAGTGCAAACAGTCCTTGTTCTCCCTTGCTCCTCTCCCCTGGGTGTGCAGGGTATGGGGCAACCCTTCCTGTCGGCCGCTTCCATCACAGGTATCCTCACAAGTCAGGGGCAGCAGAGGATGCAGCCAGCACTGGACCTTCTGGTCCTTCCTCTGTCCTGTCCTGTCCAGTTCAGCCTCTGGGCCTCATACAACCTGGAGGTGCCTTGGAGCCCTGATTTCTTCCAGTTCTGGAGAGAGGATCTGTCCATCTGTCAGGGCTAGAGAGAGGATTGAATTCTAACTGGTGGCACCATTTCATGAGCTGCCTGTTGAGATACAAACCTAGTAGGCTCAACTGAAGCCAACAACTGAAGTGTGGACTCTTACCTCTTGCACTTAGGTACTCCTCTTTTTATAACATTTGATTTCACAGTCTTATTTGGCTAAATGACTGAAGAGTGCTGCTGTGGTTTCTTTTTGTCTGTTGGAAATGTGTGTCATAGGCTTGAATAATGGGTATTATTTCACTGCTTTTGCACCAGTCTTATCCCATTTTAAGACATTTAAGCAGCTTATTCTTTCTGTGTTTTATGAAAATTAATATCCAAACACGTGGGAAGGGAGGAAGAGTTCTATCTTGTCCATCTTGGGTTATTTTCCTCATGAGAAGAGTGAGCTGGTCAATTTTTTGTACCCACTTAAGAAATGACTTGTGAAGCAGCTTGTGCAGATCTCAGTCGATGCTTGCAATCTGTACTACCAGATTTCTCTTCTTTTACAAAGGGTGTTATCCAGGATGTGAAAGTCATCTTTATACCCAATGGATACATAACGCAGTGCCCTAATCTGAACCGCAGTAAGTACCAATTTCTTCATTCTCTCTATTTCAGATTTTTCATAGAAATTATTTCTATAATATTTTCAGGCTTGTCAGTTTTGCATGTGCTGACTTCCAGAAGGCAAAAATTCTGTGTAAACAGATGTCATTTTATGTTCAGATAAGTCAAGTCTGATATACTGTTGATTATTTATGGGTTATTTTTCTTTCCTTCTCTTCCTTTCCATTTCCTCTTCCTTTATTGAGCATGTCCGACCTGCAGTGATTTCTTAAGTCTGGTGCAAGGAATCATGGATTTGCAAGAACTTCTGGCAAAAATGACTGCCAAAGTAGGTACCTAAGCTTCTTTGTCAATTGTCCATTTCCTTCTTTGCTACGATTAACATGAAAATATTTATTCTTTTTACAGTTACCCTACTTTTTCATGGTAGAGCCATTTTTTCTCTCCACCTGCCAGTAGCCCCATCTGCAGTGGACGTACAGATGGAGTTCATGGGCATCAATTAAAACTTTATATATTTTCTATTGTCTGCCTTATTCTTTGTAAGATAGTACTAAAATGCCCAGGGTCTCATTTTTTTTGGAAAAAGCCTTAGTGTGATTTCTCTTTTCATACTGAGGGATAAATGCGGGAACAAAGGAGTGAGATCCCCCAACAATTTGCTCCCTGTGTGATGCTGTCAGAGGGAGTGTGTTTGCCTGTGGGAAGTCCTGTGGTGTCTTCAGGGCTGATGTGCTCTCCTTCCTGGGAACTGAAATGAGCCCCCAAAATGGTGATGTGGTGTGGTCGTGCTTACTTTTATTCCATCCTCTGCTCCCCGCAGGTTTGGATTGTGAATAGGATGAATGGGGAGCTATCGTGGTTTTTCTGTTTGAGATTTTGGAGATTTTCTTTATGCTCAGCTCCCACAGTAGAGTCAAGTTCTGTGTTAGCCAAGGCCCTTCAGCCAAGCCTGTGGTGAGGTCTTGGGGTAGGAAGCTGTGTTTTAGGGGTGACTGAACCCCTGACGTGTTAAGGGGCAATCTGTGAACACTTCTTGAGGTTAATGTTGGTGAACCATCTCGTCTGTGGTGAAAGGCAATTAATTGTCTCATCTGAAACAGCACTTATGTGCTAATTACTTATAGATTCAAGTGTAACTACAACTGACCTGTAGATGCCTTTAATCTCAGTGTAGCTACTGGCAGGAATTTCAAAAACAGGATTTGCACAGGAGCACCCCTGGCAGTATCCTGTTACTGTGCTGCCTTTGAGTGTCCTTTTTATTCCTAATAGGAAAGGGGAAACTTTCAGAAACGTTTCTTAGCAAGTGTGCACATTATACTGACAATGCACTTACTCAGCTGACGTGCTTTGGACAGGCTGACTCCCAATGTGGAATGTGAAGCTTTTACTTCAGTTTGCTGCTTGCACTCTGGAAGAGAGGCAATTATTCTGAGCCCTGCTGGTGGTGTGAGCAAGTTCCAATTATGTGCTGTACCGAGTAACTTGCTTTCTCGGCTGTTAATTATATTTTTGCTTGCTAGTACTTTCTGAGGAGAAGCAAATAACACAGTATTTGTACTGGAAAGACTCTGTGCTTGCTGGGATAATCCTTCATTGAGAGTTCCTTTTCTGTTACAGCAGCACACTGACTGGTTGCAGTTGTACAGAAATGCTGTTGTCCAGGAAAAACTATGCAGCAGGAAGGGAACTTATTTTGGTAGACAAATGTGGGTTAGAAATGGAGGGACCTGAGGGAAGCATTAGGGTTTGTATCAACCTTTTCAGTTCTAACCACAGTAGTCACAAATGGGGCTGATGTAGATACAAGTATATCATAGAATCATAGCATGGTTTGGGTTGGAAGGGATCTCTAAAGGCCATCTAGTCCAACCCCCTACAAGAAGCAGGGACATCTCCAACTAGGGCAGGTTGCTCAGAGCCCCATCAGACCTGACCTTGAATGTCTCCAGGGATGGGGCCTCCACCACCTCTCTGGGCAACCTGTGCCAGTGATCCACCACCCTCATATTTAAAGAACTTTTCCCTAATGTCCAACCTAAATCTACCCTTTTCTAGCTTAAAACCACTACCCCTCATCCTGTTGCTGCAAACCCTTGTGAACAGATCTTCCCCTGCCTTCCTATAGGCCCCTTTCAGGGACTAGAAGGTCGCTATAAGGTCCCCCTGGAGCCTTCTCTTCTCCAGGCTGAACAACCCCAAGTCTCTCAGCCTGTCCTCATAGCAGAGCTGCTCTGGCTCTTGGATCATTTTCATGGCCCTCTTCTGGACCCTCTCCAACAGGCCCACATCCTTCTTGTGCTGGGAGCTCCAGAACTGGACGCAGTGCTCCAGGTGAGGTCTCACCAGGGCAGAGTAGAGGGGCAGAATCACCTCTCTTGATCTGCTGGCCACGGTTCTTTTGATGCAGCCCAAGTTGTGATTGGCCTTCTGGGCTGCAATTGCACATTGATGGTTCAAGTCCAGCTTTTCATCCACTAGTACCCCCAAGTCTTTTTCCACAGGACTGCTCTCCAGCATTTCCTCTCCCAGCTTATACTGCTATATTGGTATCATACAGGGGTGATGTATGGCAAGGCACGGAGGGGCTGTGCAGCTGCCTGCAGAGATCCTGGTTAGCAGGGAAAGTGGTCACAGAATGGCTTCCTAATGTACCTGAGCAACAAACCCCAGCTCCTAGTCCTGCATTAGAGATGTGGGACGTGAACATCATGTTTTGGAAAAGTGGGCCTTTTTAACAAAACTGCATATATTTTATATATTGTAAATATAATGGCTAAATACAATGACGTGAAAAGGGTTTCTGCTGAAAGCAAGCAGCTGGGAAAGAGGATAGTTTTGCCTCTAAAGTGGGAAAAACAGTTTTGAAGTCACCAGATTGTGCTGAGTCTGGGAGAGATGAGTATCAATCCCCGATTATCCCAGAAAAACAACTTAAGAAATAAAGAGCTTTTATTCAGGGCTTTCTCTCATGAGGACTGCAGAGAAAAAAAAAAAGTCACAGAAATTGGCCTAGTATTTGTCTTTTTCTCCCCCTAAATAAGTTGCTCTTTTACTAGCAGGAATGAAAAAGGAGATATCACTTAAAGTGAATGGAATTTTAGGGGATGGAAATATATGAAATTCAGGTACATGGCATTATGTAAAAATTACTATAGCACTGTACATTCCTTTTTTAAAATAAAATTCACTAGTATTAAAATGTGGCAACCTTATAACGTAGGATAATAGCATCATATTTACAGCAGAATAGGGCGTGCATTCATCTTGTCTTGTGCCAGGTTTAGGCAGCCCTGCTGTTTGCAGCAGCTTCAGAGAGATGCCTTATAGATGCATAAGACAAATGTGAATGTGAAAAAATCCAGACCTTTAGAAACTCTTCTCCAACTGGCACCAGGGTATTTTTTAGAGCAATTGTGAGCAATTTTAGAGCAATTCTGAGTAAGTTCTGGGGCCTGAAGAATGCGTGTATTTACTTCTAAATATGAAGCCTGTGTTTATGTATTTATTTCTAGCATTAGTAAATGGGAAAGTAGTTTTGAGTGCTCTTAGGGATTAGAGATAATGCACTGGGTACGAGGTGTGCATAGCAGGGTTGTTCTCTTGGAGGATGATGGTACCTTGTATGAGGGGGAGGACTTATGTGATGTGTCTTAGGGGAGAGTGGTTCAAAAAACCTTGTCCCTTTGCTCTTGCTCCATGAATAAGCATTGTCCTCACATCACAATTACTGTGCAGGTGTAACACTTGGATACATGAGTTAGCTTCTTGGAATTGAGGGGGTGATGAGAACAGCAAGGAGTGTCAGGAGCTAGCCACCAGCCCAGGGTTTGCTCCAGGAGCATGGCTTCTCCATTAATCATGCTCTGGGAATATTTAATAGTACACTGAATTAAAATGCTTGCTTTCCCTCAAAATCTCATGTGCTGTTATAAGGATAAGACCTTTCTAAAAGTCAGGATTAGTCTGGCTGATGCTTAGCAATGGTGAGATGAGACTGATGAGGAAAAGCCAGTCTCCTAGTCTTCATGCTTTTTGACTTATAATTGAGTTGATGAACAGCTAAGAATTTTTTAAAGTTTTTTAGTTTGTGTACTTTTGGTAGTGCCTGGACATTCCTGAGGGGATCTTAGTGGGGTTTGTTATAGTAAAAGAGATCGTTGCAAGAGTCATGAACTGCTGTTGGTTAGCATGGATAGCTCCATCAAAACCCAAGGATGGGTTAGTTTACACCTGCTGACATCCTGGTTCAGTGTTTCAGAGCTTGTAGCGAAACTTGGTTTCACTAAAAATATACTGCTTTCTCATGTTTGCTTTTTAAAATCGTGTGTTTGAATTGCAGAAATCTCATCAAGTTACTTTCATTTATAGTTAAATTATGCAGAAACAAGACTGAGTCAATTGGAAGACTGTCATTGTGAGAAGACTTGTCAAGTAAATGGATTGATCTATAGAGACAAAGACTCATGGGTTGAAGATGATCACTGCAGGAATTGCACATGCAAAGTAAGAATTTCTGAAGAGTTTAAGGAGTAGGACCTAATTAAAATGTGAAAATGGCCCTTGAATACATAATATTGACTCAGAATTATTATTGCTTTGGTATGCTTCTAGTGGCAGTAGAGGGAAATGGTAAACTAAATAACTAAAAATTTGATATTGCTTGTGTGTAAGCTTCATAAATAAAATCAGCCTTCCCTTGACAACACTTTCTTATTTGCTCCAATTTTATTGTGAGGACTTTGTGGTTTTGGGGTGAAAGTGTGCCATGGTCTGTGTTTGGTTTGGAGTTGTTTTCACTGCAGTGAAAAAAAAAGGAAGCATTATCTTAATAGTATTCATAGATGCTTAGTTGCATCTTGCATGGTAACAACATGCAGATTCTGTTTTCAGTGTTTATCACTGAAAAGCTGAGGAGCAGAAGAGAATTAGTATGTAAATCTTGTCTTGTTGAAATTATTTGATAAATATCTGGAGAGAGGCTTTGTTTGCTCAAGAAAATAGAGACTCGGTTGTTAAAAATCTCAGCGATGATTGGCAGAGCCTACAGAAAGTGGTGCTTATGTTCTTGTAAAGATGGGCTGGTGTTTTCCACTTAATGCTCTTAGCTCAGGGAAAGTGGGGTAAACTCAGTAATATATATCAAAATGGGGCGGTTCATCTGCAGATGCATTTTGATTCGAGTTTGTAGTGGGATAGAATTAAACTTTTTACTGAAGGATGGATCTGCAGACCCAATCCTATTTTCATTTGCTTAAAGAGTTTTTGGTCTTCTGTGTGTGTATAAAATACGCGCTAATTACAACAGTTGAATTTTGTCTTAAAACCCTTTGCTTAGAGTGGAGCTGTGGAGTGCCGAAGGATGTCCTGCCCCCCTCTCGACTGTCCTCCTGATGCTCTCCCAGTGCATGTGGAAAACCAGTGCTGCAAAACATGCAAGGGTAAGTACCTCACACAGACCTTCTGGTTTCACCCTCTGTGTAAGCAGAGTTAAACTTATTCTGAAAGCAGCCATGTTTTATAATGACTTTCATAGGTCCTGGCAATTGAGGGAACGTGAGTCACAAGGGCCAACTTGATTTAAGAAGAAAATAAATAATTGCTGTGAAAAGAACAAGCATTTCTAAGGTTCTGTTTTTACCTATTATCGGTGTAAAATTTCAGACCCTGGGTTAGTGTGACTGTGTGGAGTGAGTTTGCCATAATTATTTTCAAAATAAATTCATGAGAAGGAAGTTTAAAAAAAAGAAGGTGAATTTTGTGATCAGTGTTATTGACAGCTTTCAGCTGCTTCTTCTGGAAATAAAAGCTGTAAGTGACATTCCTAGAAGGAACATTCAGTGTCCTTGCCTTAAGGACATTCAGGGGCTGGAGTGTGTCCAAAGAAGAGCAATGAAGCTGATGAAAGATCTAGAGCATAGGTCTTGTGAGGAGCCACTGAGGGACCTGGGGTTGTTCAGCCTGGAGAAAAGGAGGCTCAGGGGAAAACTTATTGCTCTCTCCAGCTACCTGAGAAGAGGTTGTAGCGAGGTGGGGGTTGATCTCTTCTCCCAAGGAACAGGCATAGGAACGAGGAAACAGCCACAAGTTGCACCAAGGGGACGTTTAGATTGGACATCAGGAAAAATGTAATTACAGGAAGGGTTGTGAAGGGGTGGCCCAGGCTGCCCAGGGCAGTGGTGGAGTCCCCATCCCTGGAGGGATTGAAAAGGCATGGAGATGTGGTGCTGAGGGACATGGTTTAGTGGTGCCCTGGCAGTGCTGGGTTAACAGTTTGACTTGATGACCTCAAAGGTCTCTTCCAACCAAAATGATTCTATGATTCTCATGTTCTTTGAATACTAGTACCAGGGGACAAAGACAATTTATATATGAAAATTTTCTCTGAAAACTGATGCCAGTTGTACCTTAAGAAGCACAAATTCTCTTCTCCCCCCGTTCTTGGAGACTAGTAAAGCTCATCCACTGAATTTATTAGTCCCATGCCCAAATGTCCCTTAGCTGTGATCATGCACTTGCTCTTGTCTACTCCTATCATCTCATTTCTCTCTGATGTGTGTCAGCACGAGTATTCTGCTTAACTACAAGATGTTTATGAACTGAGTACTTGGATGGGAAATGGCCCTTCTGGCCTATGTTTTTTGTCTTGAAATATTTTTATTTGTAAGGTTGAGAGTCTGGAAAGTTCTTTCATGAAAGTGGGTGCTTCTCTTGATATGCGTACAGGCAAATTGGTCCAAATCTGACACAAAGGAATTTTTAAGGCATGAAATTGTAGATTCAACGTATATCCCCATGAGTAAACTCTGTTCTTGTTGTTTGTAATGGAAAGGTGAACAATGAAACTTGCCTTTTGTCAGTGATTGGCACAAACTTGACTCGTTATTCTGACAAGAACTCGGCGTGTCAGTCAATGGGAAGAGATGTATGGGAGTTGATTGAAATTGATTGTAAATGGCAGCTCCTTGACAGAATGATGTGCTCAAGCCACAGCCAGTCCCTTTTGGGTAGACAGTGGTAATTGCTGAGGCTCCTTCAAGAGCTGCACTGCAGGTGTTAATTTCTCCCTGCTTTTCCTATTTAGCTCTGATAGAATCATCAGTTGTAATTTGCTGTCTCTAGGGATTATTGAATGGTTGGATTATTGAACAACTTCCTGTCTTAGCTGAGGGTTAACGAACAAAGTAGCTCTAATGTCTGATATGTCAAGGGTTTTAAAAATGAGGTTCTTCTGTTTTCATCCCTCCCATCTTGTGTTAGCCTTTCAGCTAATATTTGACAAAAGCCTATAATTTTGTTTAAAACTCATCATTTTTCTGAGTTGTGCATTAACTTGCTTTCTGGTGTGTCCATTCTTTTGTTAAGAGCAGTCATGTCAGGAGAACAGACAGAAAGGAAAAGGACATTTCTCTAATTCATCTTCTCCCAAAAATAGTTACTGGAATTCCTAATTTAAACAAAGCTTTCTGATCTGAAGTTTTCTTTGTAATTGAGATCACAACTCCTCAGACATAAAAATTAGGGCAGCTTTTAAAAACTGAAGAAAACTAGGATACCAAAAGGGGGAATCCTGTTTTTAAAATGCATTGTTGATGAAAACAGAGTTCTTCTGGAAACCTTGTGCTTTTTCTTTTTTTTTTCTTCTTGAAGAAATGAGCATTTTCAGCAGCAAGTTTTTGTCTGAAAGTTTATTAAGATTGAACTAGCAGTTCTTTATGTTCAAAATTTGGGAATCAAGCTGGCTGTGACCGTTGCTGCTGTGGAATAGTCTTACTGGTATCACTCGTAAGGGGTTCCCAAGTGCACCTCTAGATGCTTGGTTCCCTTACCTTGGTCATCAGGAGGGAAGCTGAGATAAAACAGCCTGTGACTTTTTCTGAGAAGAGAGTACCTGGAACACTTTCACTGTGCATGTGCCTTTACTCAGGAAACTTTTAAAGCTTTGTTCAGTTGCAGCACAGGATTCACACCTCATAGCTCTTCTCTCAGTGTCATAGGTCAGACTGTTACTGGCCAAGCACAGGAAACACCACAACAAACAGTTATGGAAATTTAGACATCTGGTTGGAAGAGGGCAGTGGTAGTTCTGGTAATACTTGACCAAACTTGATGTTGCTGTGGCCATACTGGAGGTCACCTCCTCCTTCATGGTGGCAGCTCTAAGCTAAGCAGTTGACTTTGCCTTGAAATGCATGAGGAGCGCTCACGTGTTCTAGTCTGTTGGTTCAGTTGTGGGGCTGCTTAACTTTAGCTGGAGGATCAAAACTTAATTTTTTCAAGACAAGAAGCTCTCACTTTCCTGCAATATCTGCTTATTTCGTGGGTGCTTTAGTAATATTTTTCTGAAACAGATTTTTACAGCTTGTTGACTCAGTAAAGTCATTTGCTGCATCTAATCCATTTCTGCGATGCTCCAGCAAGTTGAAGAGTTCACCTCTGTGCTCACAAAAAAATGTGAAGGTTTAATTGAAATCTGTGCTTATATTATTCTCTTGATGAACAGTGTGCCAACAAATGTCTCTGGTTCCTGTTGTGAGTCATGAAGACCTCTAGTAACACAAATACCATAGCTAATCTAAAGAATGTCAGTAATGAAAACATTTTCTGTCGAATTCTAATGGATTTGGTCCAGTACATATTGTCTTATGCTCTTATTTTTTCTTTTTAGTTTGAGTAAAGATGCTACTGGCTCCAAAAATGAATTTATTGTCAGCTGCTTTGTAATTATATGTAATACCAACTCCTGATGAAAGCTAAATGCATCATATTTTAAATATATTAATATTTTTTCAGTGTATGTGAATACTAGTTTTACTATTGTGTAATACCTTGCATTTGTTTGCTAAAAGACTGATTTAATTTCCTTATCTTTAATCTCCTCCCTTCCCTTAAATTACAGCAAAGTGTATCTATGGAGGCAAGGTGCTGGCAGAAGGTCAACGAGTCTTAACGAAGAGCTGCAGGGAATGCCGAGTAAGTTCAGTTGTATAATCTTTTCCTGATTTTAAATATATGAATGTGGTGTTCAGAAGTGGCAATGATAAGTTAGTGCAATCCTTTAGGCTTTCTTCATGCAAATGTGACATCTGTTGTCTTGAAAAGGTGACCTTGAAGTCAGTGAAAGTCACAAATAGGAAAACAAGACAGGAATATGACCCTTGCAGGGTAATAAAAACATAGGCAAAATAACTTGGAGGGATGTTTTCTCTTTATCTCTGCTTCATGAAGTCTAGGAAAAGGCAGCAGCATCTAGAGCCAGTTACTAATTTCAACCAAATTGCTAAAATTTGAAGCAATCTGGCTTATATTGTTCAAGTTCCTCCAGTTTTTCCCTGGTATTATTAACTGGGCTACATATAATTTAAATAATTGAAGTAAATTACTAAGTATTGGGCTGGACTGGGGTCTTGGCAAGCTCCTAGCACTTACCCGTGCTCTTAAATACTGACTGTAGTTGGCTAAGTGGAGGCTGTGGTAGGTAGAGACATTCAGGGAGTGTTGGTGAATAGGAGCACTACATGGTGTGTAAGTGTGGCAGAAACCAGTCATCAAGACCAGCCTTAGAAGAAGAGAGTAGTGGTAGATGATTATTAAAGGCCCATTGCTCTGCTGAGACATGTGTTTGTGGGTATATGTGTCTTAAATGTGACATCACTCCAGAAAGGCACAGCTCTTTAAAACACCTTTGCTCTCCCATGTGATTTTCAAGTGGTGTTTGGTTTACATCTTGTTGCACTTGTAGAGAGGGAAGGGTCCTAAAGGGGGGACTCACAAATGTTATTGACAGGTCAATATGCTAGAACGATTATGAAAAACATCTGGAAAAGATTACAATGATCTGGTCATTGTTGTGCTTGGAGCTAAGTGTGCAGAATGGCAATTTGATGTTCACTAATGGAAATGGACAAGATGCCATCCAGAGGTCCCTTCCAACCTCAGCCACTCTGTGATTGTTAGAAACACCTGTGCATTAATTTTGTCATTTTATCATTGTAGATTAATACAGAGAGTGTATGTGGGCAGGATTCCAGATGTTGTGAAAGCAGCTTGTTATGCAGGATTCCTTTGGTGCTGTCAGTGTTTGGCTGTCCAGGGGTGCCCAACATTGTGTACACAGAGACGGGGCAAAGTCGCTGCCTTGAAGACAGACTAAGATGCCTGTTATTTTTAATATGCCACAGAATGTTTATTTGGGAGGGACATGAAATAAGATGAGAACAGGAGGATTTTCACATTAAAGTGAAGTCAGAGAGAGTGATCTGAATTATGTTTGTGAGACTTCTTTGTGCCATAAATAAGAGCGCTGTATTCATCATTATGAGTGTGATAATACATTTGTGAAGATTAAATGCAAATACTAACCATCAAATAGCTGTCATGTTAGAAATGACTAAAAGAACAATGCAAAGAGCTTTGGCATTTTACTTACTGTGAAAGGAATGTTAGATGGCAATGCTAATTGCAGGAACATTGCAGTTTGTATTATTTGTATCTTCATGGAGAGTATTGATAAGTATTTGAAACAGCATCTGTGAATGTGATGGCAGAAAAAAATGGGTCCATGCCTTAAAAAAAAAAGGTATTTCCACATCTGGTATTTCAAAAGGAGATTAAACCTCACTGGCAATGCTTGTCATTCTGACTCAGGATTGGTTTTAAGTGAGTTCTTACCTCTGCTTCTGTGTCTCCAGACAAGGAAGTTCATTCAGTGTGTCTTCAGCATGACCTCTTAAAGCTGTAAGCAAAACACCTACTTATTTATTGCCTTAATTTGGAACGTTCACTAGGTGAAGGATGAATGGTGATGAAGCAAACTGTGGCTGTAGTAACTGTTTTCTACCTTATGTAGACCTGCTGGTCTACACGGTGCTGTATGAATAAAGGAAGGGCTTTGAGCTAGGGGAAGGACTAGAAAAAAATTAAGATGGTTTAATTTTCCAGACTTGAAAAACAGATATCAAGTTTCAGAGGCTGTTGATCCATGAAGGAATACAGTAGAGGGTACACATCAACTGTCAGTTTATTAGTGTTGGTAAAGATGACTTGAAAATCTTGGGGAGTAGCTCTTGTGTCTGTACAGGAGGACGTATTTGTAAGTGGAGTGGTGTCAAACAGATAAAGTTGAAATTGCACATTTCAATTTTTATTTGAAGATAGATACTTTATTCTTTGCATAAGTACTGATCCAAGCTTAAGAGGCTTTTAACTTTTATATTTTTTCCATCTAACAAAAGTAATAATACTGATAGATTTGGATAGATTTTTCTTTATCAGGCTGTGAGCAGGCTTTTTTTTTAGTTCTGAAAACTAATCCAGACTAAAAATGTATTTATGGTGCACATCCTCTTAACCATAAGCACAGATGTTACTGGTGGATAGCCATTCCCAGCTGGAATCCTGCCCACAAACACTCTCTGTATTAATCTACAATGATAAAATGACAAAATTAATGCACAGGTGTTTCTAACAATCACAGAGTGGCTGAGGTTGGAAGGGACCTCTGGATGACATCTTGTCCAACTCCCCTGCTTGAGCAGGGCCACCTAGAGCCAGTTGTCCAGAACATGTCCAGATGGCTTTTGAATATCTCCAAGAATGGAGACTCTACCATCTCATCTCCTTGGGCAACCTGCACCAGTGCTTGGTCACCCTCACACTGAAAAGTCTTTCTTGATGGTCAGACAGACCCTCCTGTGTGCCAGTTTGTGCCCATTGCTTCTGGTCACTGGGCATCACTGAAAAGAGCCTGGCTCTGGCCTCTTTGCACCCTTCCTTTGGCGAGATACCCCCTGAGCCTTGTGCTCTCCAGGCTAAACAGGCCCAGCTCGCTCTGCCTTTCGTCCTGGGAGAGATGCTTCAGTCCCTTACTTGTCCTTGTGACCCATGGCTGATATCTCTCCAGTTGTTCTGAGGAGCCCAGAACTAGACCCAGCTCTGCAGGTGTGGCCTTACCAGTGCTGAGTAGAGGCGAAGGATCCACCTCCCTTGACCTGCTGGCAATACTTTGTCTAATGCAGCTCAAGTTACCAATAGTCTTCTTGCTGCAGGGGTACATGGCTGGCTTCAACTTGGTGTCTGCCAGGATCCCCCAGGTCCTTTTCTGCAAGGCTTCTCTCTAGCATGGTGGCCCCAGCATAGGATTGTTCCTCCCCAGCTGCTGGGCTTTGCACTTCTCCTTGTTAAGCTCCTTAGGGTTCCTGTTGACCCATTTCTCCAGCCCGTTGAGGCCCCTCTAGCAACCACAAATGTGTTTGTGCGTTAGAGAACCGCGCCTTTCCACACTCAGTGAGTGGTTATTGTGGTTTGTGGATGTCACCAACATGGTGACGTGGCTCATTTGAAGTCAGTGGAAAAATTCTGTGACTTTTGTTGGATTTGGAGTCTCCTGCTGATCAGCTGAGTTAATGCCTGTGGATGACATGATTGCCCGACACTTGACAGCGAAGGGTACAAGAATAAATCCCTCCTCACTAACGCTGGCAGCGGGGTCAGAGTGGGCCAGACAAATGCTGGAAAGGTGGACTGGGCTCCACTGGCTTCCAGGAAGCTTGACTGAAAAGTTTTTCATAAAGATAAAGAACAATGTGGTTCCTAGAGTGGCAGCTAAGGACGCTGTTTAGAACTTTCTCCTGAAAGGCTGATCAATAACAAATAAAACAAAAGAGGAAAAATTCCCCAAACAAAACCCCCAAATAACCTTATCTGAAATCTTGCTATTGTGCTCCAAGGCGGATCAGCTGAAATGAGCTGTTTGTGGTTCAGATTTTCACTGCATGTCACTGATTAGGCTTATAGCCAATTCTGTGGTTATGTACTTACCTTTGTAATTACAAGAAATTTAATTATCTTGTTGTAAATGTTTGACTCCAGGTCTCGTTCTTGTGGATTGTGTGTCACAGTTGGAGCTTGATGTATTTATTTCAGCAGAATGTCTTTTTGACATCTATTTCTGTCCAGGCTCTATGGCTACGTATGTGAATTGAGTATAAAAAGTTGGTAATTTTCCTAAGGCTGCCTGAAGCAATAATTCTAAAGTGTGAACTATTCTTACTTATCTCAGTGAATAAGATCTGAAATCTAATGATGATAATTTGTATAATTGGATCTGTACTTGTTTATAACAAATTGATTTTAATCCAAAGAATACTCTACATGGAAACATTTTAATTGTTTAAAAAATTAATTATAAATAAATTCAGTTTGTTTTCCCAAGCTGCAAATTCTGCAGAAAATGGGAAAAGTAGGGAAATAAAATCTCGCTGTCATTAGGTTAATAGAATTCTCAATTTGTGTTTTTTTATCTCCTTGTGATTCACTGAAGAAGGTGTGAGCTTGGATTGAATTTGTCTTTAGCTTTTTGACTCATCCTGATCAATGATTTGACTTTTGTATGATTTCTGCATGATTTCTTGCCATCTTCTGACCAAATCTATCACCAGTCGATGCTTTTTGTCCCTGCGTTGGCACTCTGTACCCTTTCTGCTGCAATTGTCTTGTCTGAGCTTGAAGAGGCAGCGAGTTACAGGCAGAGCTTTTCCAGCTGCTGGTTTGATAACATGATGGTAAATGATGGCTCAGGGTGTCTGGCTCTTTTATCACCTTTGCTGTTGCAGTTTCACAGCAGCCATGGGGGATTCCTCCCTTTCACTTCTGGAGGGGAGATCAGAAGGAGACCTAATACCTCCATTAACTTCACTGCTCTTGTGTGGGCACTTGCTTCAATGATGCACGCTCTATGTGACACTCTGGAGAGCTGCTGTTTTAAGAAAAGAAAAGAAAACCTAGTGCCTGTGGGTTCTTTAAATATTATTTTTCATGACAACAACTGATGCAACTTGCCAGTAAAGACAGCTTGGAAGTGAGAAGGACAACTCGGTCCTGTTGAGCCTTAAATTCACAACCTCAAGGGCAGGGACTGACAATGAGTGTGGGACAGTCAGGTTTGTGTTGCCAGGTCTGCTGCTCTTCTCAGGTGTGAGTCCTGCTGCCTCTGGGCACCCTGAGCACTGTTTGCACCATGTGGAGTCTGTGGCCACAACCATGTAGGGCAGCTTGATGCTGTGAGAGCCAATTCCGGAGCCTGGAGCAACGTAGCCATACGAGTGTGGCAATGCTGGAGAGGAGAATTGCCAGCAAAGAGTTTTACCTGTACTGGTTCTGGCCCCTGGGCTAGTCTTGTGGCATGGTGGTGCAGATATTTGTAGTTATGAAAGCAAGGTTGTCTCTGGACAGGGGTCTTTCTTCATACAGGGTAGACACATAGGTATTTTTGATATCCTCTATTCAAAGTCACGTATCTGATCCCTCAGATTATGAGAATGGTGGCTCTAATAACCTATTTTGTCTTTTTTTTTTTTTTATTAGCTTTCCTGTGCCCTCTTAGCCCTAGATGTGTTTGGATCATATTTTTAAACTTTTCTCTGCAATCATAATAGGTAGAAAATGTAATTTATTTCTTTGAAGAAATTCTCATTCCATCTTTTCATTCCACCATCTGAGGCATCATAAAAAAAAAACATTTTGGGAGGAGTGGGGACTAGGCTGGTATTAAAAAGGTGTATTGGCAATAGAGCAGGCTGCTGGCTTTTGGAGTGGAGTTTCACAGCCCTTTGGAAAATGGGATTACTCAGGTGTGGCCAGTCCTGTGAGACAGTGATTGTAGCTGCTACTGAGCACAAGTCCTGGTTGTCGATCTCTGCTTCAGTCAGCAGTGGTGGCACAGCTGCACGAGGGATGCTGGAGAAGTAAGTTATGGTGTGACGAAGACTGGAGGGAAATAAGGGCAAAGAGAAGCTATTTTGGGGCAAGATGTTAAGAAACAACTAACTGAAGAGCTAGAGAACTGTTTGGTCTGGAGATATGGTGAAGCTGATTTCCTGGATGGAAAGAAGATAGAGTAAAATTTGGAGTAAAATCTCCCCAGAAAGGTTCTGTGTCTATGATTTAGAAAAATTCTGCCAGCAACTAGACCTCTTATGCACAGTCTTACTCTAAATCTAGCAGGAAATCAAAGTCATAGAAATATCTTGACCCTGATTTACATTTTAAACAGCAATTTCTTGGTGGATACCTTGAGATGGGATTTCTGCTTTGCCGTAACTTTGAAGGACCTAATTTTTGGAAATTAGATATCAGTAATTCTGAGGAAAAGGCACTTTTAATTGGACACAGCAGAACAACACATGGCGCTTGAAAATGTTGGTCTTTTATCTGCTGTGTTTTGTTTGATTGAATAGCTTATCAGTGGGCTATGTAGAATATGAAATATTCTAATTCTAAAACTCTAATAAGCAGAGTAAAACTTGGACTTGCATAAAGCAGGAAGACTGTCTTTAACAAAAAGTGAAATTCTTTAATTCCTTCAAATACTTGGAAGGAAAACAGCTCTACTTGTATGCTCGGAGATAATGTATTTGGTAAAACTACTATAGATTTTTGAGCTTAAGTGCTTTTTAAAATTTTTCTTTCAACTCTGAGCATAGAAATGTCCAAGTAGATTACTTGAGTTTCCATGTTATGGTATAAAGAATGAATTTAGCTTGCTGCCTGCTAGTTTACCAGTGTTGTTAGAGATTACCGGAGTTATGGATAGAAAATTATGTGATCTTTGCCAACGCACGTGTTTTCACCAATGTCATTTTTTCACAATGTTTATTTTCAGAATGGAGTTTTAGTAAAAGTAACAGAGACTTGCCCGCCGTTGAACTGCTCAGAAAACGATCACGTTCTGCCAGAGAACCAGTGCTGCAGTGTCTGTAGAGGTAAGCAGAGGCTACTCATGTTGGGGAGGAATAGAAGTTTCTGATTCAATGGGGGGATCAGTGGAAGGAGCAATTCCTTTTTAATGAGATATTAGGTACCTCTATAATTAGCCTTCATGTAAAACCCGTCTGTGATATTCCTGTATCAAGCAAGTACAAAGCTGTAATTGCTCTGAATTAGAGGGAGGGGGAAAAGGAAGAGCTGGAGAAAGGGCCCAGTAGCTCCAAAGAACGTAACTAAGAAGTTATATTTGGAAAAAGAGGTGATTTATGTTGTTTAAACTTGGAATGGAACGTACAAGGTGTTGGAAATGGGTTTTTAAACGTTCTATTTTAAAATCACAATAATAATGTTAAGATTCCAGTATTCAGAGGTTAATTTAGATCTGACCTCTCTCAGGACTCATTTATTAAGCTGGATAATTATAGAATAAAAATGAAAAAGTAACCCTAGAGCCCCCATTTTTGCTCCTTGCAGTGGGGTGTTGAGGTGCAGGTTCCTCCCATTTGTTCCCTTTCAGTCCTGGTGAATCCTGGTTGTATGACTGGGCTGCACTGAGCAAGCCATAGCTGAAATGTTAGTTGAGGAAATCCCCTTAAATGAAGAAAATGCAGGTATTGTAAAGCCAGAGAACTTGAATAAACTTTCTTCTTAAAGCCTGTGGTAATCAGTGAGCTGTGGAAAGGTGTCAGAATAATCATTCCAAATGGTCATCAGACATTTCCAGGCTGGGATGGTTGTTGAGGCCTGCTCAACTACTTGTCTTGTCTGTATGTAAATTCCTCCAGTGTCATTGGAGATGCCAATTAAGGGGCTCTGAATCTCTCCCTTAGTCAGGAAATATTAATTAATAAATATGCATTCTTAAATAACTAAGGCCTTGAACTTGCAAGCATATGCAGATGGTTGCAGGACTGGCACACTTGAGACTGCTCGCTGGTTCATGGTCTAAGAATATACATGTTAATTTTTTTAAACACTTTCTAGAAACATCTGTAACTATTTAAGCAAGCAGTAAATGTTGCTGCTTTGTCCCTTGAGGGCTCAATGTCTTAATGCTGCTTCTTCACAGATGGCCCAGTTTGATGTAGTGCAGGACTGAGAGAATGAGCGTCATTACTTAAAAGCATTAGAAATCTGAAAGCTTCAAAGTTGATGAAAGAAAAATTCTGTAATTATTCAGTTCTATATTATTGTTAGTGACAGGTGGTCTCTTTAGATATCCATCCCCAAACTGGTTTTATTATTTATAAAATAGCATGAATATGGATCCTTATGTGATGGTCTCTCAAAGTGAAGGAAAGAGGTGTACTTTCACTTCCTCTGAATCCTAATATGTGGTGTGCTCAAGTTGATATATTAAACTTTCAGCCCAGTTCTGCTTTAGCTGACTGCTAAAACAGCACCACCTCCTTTTCTATTTTGTCTTGGCTCTTTAAAATTCTTTTGAAAATTATGCTTAAAGAGATGATTAATTTTGTCAACTTTACAAAGGCATAAATTGAAGTCAGCACGCCTAAATTGCCTTTTATATCTTGAAGTAGAATATATGCTGCTTGACACTTCTGCTTCAGTTGCACATGAAGTGGGAGTATATCATTTTATCATATGTAGAGTGCTGGTGTTAAAAATGGATATTTATTAAGACTTCCATGCTTGGTGTGAGTTTTATCATGTGAACAGGTGCCCTTTGACATGGCCAGCAGGCCATAGTTTCTGGTCCTGTCCTGTGCCAATGTGTTCTTCACCAGCAAAGGATAGAGTGCTGCTCTGTTTCATAACTACCCCTTTCAGTGACTATATTCAGCATTTATTGTCCAGAGAAGAGCCATGAAAATGATCTGAGGGCTGAAGCACCTCTCCTATGAAGGTGATCTTCCAATACCTGAAAGGGGCCTATAGGAAGGCAGGGGAAGATCTGTTCACAAGGGTTTGCAGCAACAGGACAAGGGGTAATGGTTTTAAGCTAGAAAAGGGTAGATTTAGGTTGGACATTAGGAGAAAGTTCTTTACTATGAGGGTGGTGGATCACTGGCACAGGTTGCCCAGAGAGATGGTGGAGGCCCCATCCCTGGAGACATTCAAGGTCAGGCTTGCTGGGGCTCTGAGCAACCTGCCCTACTGAGAGATGTCCCTGCTTCTTGTAGGGGGTTGGACTAGATGGCCTTTGGAGGTCCCTTCCAACCCAAACTATTCTATGTTCATGTGCAAATTTCACCTGTATATGATGACACAGGTAATTCTTTGAATCAGCCTTTAATTGGCCAACAGGGTGGTTAGGAGCATTCACTAGTGGTGTTAAATGAGAGCAGTAATTCCGTGTGAAGTTTACCATTGCACACCTGTGACTGGTAGGTTCTGGTTTTGCATCAGCTTGTACTTTCTTTAGTATCTAGTTGTGGAAACAGAAAGCTTCTACTGAATGTCATATTCTGCAGAATGAGAGAATACCTTTGCTGAGCTGGGCAGGGGTAGGAGCTTTGCAGCTTGTGCTTTTCTAGCTGCAGCAAAGGGATTTCCATTTAATGAAAGGATAAATGTGGGGGATTAACAATAGGAAAAAACCACAGAGAAATACGGAAACTTCATGATGCTGTGGTATGACTGTACCCTCTTCAGGGATCTCTGTAATATCTACCACAATAATAGATAAGTACCTGAAATAAAATGGAGTATGCAAGGGAAAAAAAGAAATCTGTGGTGGTTGTGGAAATTGTGAGTCAGCAAAGGAGTGGGTTGAATACTGTAGCATCCACAGCTGATGGGCTTCCTAAAGAGTCATGATTGTTTGTAGAATGTTAGAAAAGTGAAGACAGCAAATAACTCCTTTTCTTCTTCAGGTTTGAGACATGAGTTTATAGAGCAGCAAAAGCCAATATATTGCTAAAAGCCAATTCTAGATCTCGGTCAGATGACTGTCTGAGGTGTACAGCAGGGCAGGCGTGGTGTGGGAGAGCTCTGCTCAGTGCTGTGTTTGATGTACCCAGATGCAAACATGGGCCTCATCAGGCCTGTCTGTAGGATCTACCTTCAGATGTTACGTAGAGTGTACCGAGTTCTTCCCTTCATCTGTGTGATTAAATATAAATGTCTGCTTAAACTACATGGCTACTCTGTACTTTTCATCAGGACAGTGTGGTATTATTAAACTCTTTTTCTTTTTTTAGGCTTACAAAAATTTTGATTGTAAAATTTTACAAAGAATCATTGTGTAATAAAATATATGTTTTACTACTTTTTGAGAATCACTCATTTTTCTTACAGCATGCCTTCTACATTTTTTTTTATAGCCCAGGGATAAATCTGATAGAAAAAATAGTGCCATAAAAGTGTTTTATTATTCCCTTTAGCTGTTTTTCTCCTTGCCAAAGACAGTGCTAATTTTGAAAGAGCAGAGGGGTTTTTTTCCTCGTTTGAATGAGTGATTCAAATAAAGTTTCATGAGAGAATTTTTATGTTGTTATGGTCACAATTTGAGTATGTAAGAAGAGCCTTAACAGCCCTGGCAGTTTCATTTGTGCTCTCCTTAAAAGAGAGTGTGAGGAAATAATGAAGTAGTGAGAACTATTTGGTTTCTGCAGAAAGTAATTTTTATTTGCTGTCCTGTAATATGGTTTGGCTGATGGATTTAGATGGACTGCTGATGCTGGTTAGCAGGGACTGGAGAATCCTACTGGGAGAGGGTGCATTTTACAGCAGGGACCATTTAAATCTAAAAAGGGGGCTTATGCCACCCTTATTTGTATCGCTTTGTTTTGTTTTAAGGAGGTTTTTATTCTTTCAATTAGAGGATAAGGCTCCTCGGTTACCATGTTTCTTGTCTCTCCCCATGTAGCTGTGAAACTGAGTTTTGCTTTTTCAGAAATGAAATGTTTCTCATTCTTTGCTGTGAGGTATGAGCTATGTCAAGGTTTTAGATTGATTAAGATTTACTGGAGGTTGAGAAATACGAATTGGCTTATTTCTAAACATAGTTACAATGCTGCTTAGCATTTAGGAGAGCTTTATATCTGAAAACCCCCCACCTTTCTTTGTTGGGCCATGCAGCACCATTATTCCAGTGCACACAACTAAGCAGTGTGTAATAAGGTCTGCACTGAAATAGCAGCTTGAAAGAGTTTGTGAAGTTCCTGTTTTCTGTCAAACCACTGAGTTCTGGGACCACGGTCTCTGAAGGTGTAAAAGCTGCTGTTCAAAGTGCTTCATTGCTCGTGACTCATTAAAAACTGATTCAGAGCAAGAAGGGACATAATTGTTAGTGCAAATCTTAGACTCTTCTATGAGTTGTCCTCCAGATTTACTTTACACGTTTATGTAGGAACTGTGGGTTAAATCATTGCAATAGATTTTGAGGTTGAAGTGGCCTTGGGCCTTTTGAACAATGGTAATGCTATTAATGGAAGCATCATCAGCCTTCTTTTTAGAAGCCTCTGAAATGTGAAACAGTGAAATGTGGATATTTGAAAAGTAGCTCCTTGAACAGCAAGAGAACAGGGGTTTTACAGTTTTTGAAGTGAACAGCTAGGGATATTAGAAGAAGTACAGAAAACATTTTGGATGTTATAAGGAAACCCTCAGGAAAATGAGGGGCACATCAGTGTTGCCCATAAAAATAGTAGGAAGAGGTATGGATACAAGATACATTGATTCCAGCTGTAGTCTTGAATGAATTCTTGCATTCCTCAGTCAGTAATTAAGCCAAATTACCAGATACATTAGGTACTTAGAAAACTGGACGACAGCACAAGACAGCTTACCATGCTGCTCTGCAAAAGCAGATTCTGGGAACTGGAACCTGGAGATGTTGAGAAGCTTGGAAAAATAAGAGTGTGTCAGGTGTCCTAAAATGGAGAAGATATTTAATTTTAGGTAATCTGACTTGGGGCCACTAAACCCTGGCCTGTTGTGCGGGTCCTTATGCTGCAGAAGTGATAGTTTTATGTCTGCTAGCATGAAATCTGGTCTTTTTTTCATAATTGTGCTAGTACACTTATTAATGGCTGTTCTACAGTCAGAAGAAAGTAGAAAGATACAAATATGTTCTTAGGAAAAATTGGAGCAAACATTTCAGCAGCCTTGATAAAGGGAAGAGAGTAATGTTATCAGAAATGTTTGGGGAAGAAACAGAGGTCTTCAGGCCCGTCAAAAATTTAAAGACACTCTTCAGTCTTTAATTCCCCTGTTGGTAGTATCTAATTGTATCTTGAATGTCTTGAGTGACTTTGAAGGGCTGTTGTGCACATTTATGACTGTGTGTGTATGTGTGGGGAAAATGGTTTCTGACATCTGTTCTGAATGTGTTTATCTGTAATTTTAAGTCGTGCTCACTTGCCTTGTCATCTGTGTTGGCCTGAAATTATTTTAGATTATCAGAACTATTTAAGATTTTGTGTGCTCCTGTCAAATCCTCTCCAAATGCCTGCTTGCTCAGATGTGCTGATTCTATTTTAAGTGATTTCTTATATTTAGAGAGGAGCTGACTGTCTCAGATAAGACATTGCTGAATATTCTGAAGTCTTGGGAACTCAATTATTTTCCCCTGGGCAGTGGGAATGGGTGTCCTCTGCTACCTGCCACCCACTGCTGAGACCCAGAAACCCCTCTGCACTATCAATGGGTGCTTTTGCCATCTGTGTAGGTATTTTAAAGGAATCCTATAATCCATTTCACACCAAAATAGTAACAAAAATCAGATATTTACGTTCTTTTCCATTCTGCTTGCTTGAGGACAAGTAATTGTTCCCAGGACTAGATGGGCCATGAACAGACTGATGTTTAAGTCCGTGCTTAGGCCTCTCCCTGTTTAGTCAGGATTGTAAACGTGGCTGGCGCAGTCGGGGGCCCCATGTGCATTCCTGACTGTTTTGCTGAATAAGAAGAAATAAAAGATTTAGCTAAATTAGGTGCTGAATTTGGATTGTTAAATGTGACAAGAGCACAGCTTATTTCTTCATGTTACAGTTCAAGCACCAGGTGGCCTTTGTTTGTCCGAAGGGCAGGAGAAGCTCTCAGGCCCAATATGAACAGAGATAGAGCAGATACCATTTTATTCCTTTCTTGTCTCTGACACCCCCACAGAGGAGAATGCAGACCAGGGGCTAAGACACGCAAGAATCAGGCTTCTTGGTGTGCACCTCCTGGCTCTTTTAAAGTGCTAAATGTGCATCTTCACTGCAAAAGTACAGTGCTTGGGGAAGCCTCCAATCCAATCATAGAACCATTTAGGCTGGAAAAGACCTCTAGGATCATCAAGTCCAACCTTCATCCCAACATCTCCCTGACCCCTACACCATGTCCGAAAGTGCCACATCTACTCGTTCGTTGAACCCCTCCAGGGATGGGGACTCCACAAATGGTTGCGATGATTCACCATGGTGAATCCATGGTATGTGTGCTCTGACAGAGACACAGTGATCTTGGACTCTTCTATACCATCAAGAACTTTTTTTTTTCCTGCTGATTAACCTTAGATTACATTTGTTTTATGAAAGCTTGGAAACACACAGGATTGTAGCACCAAACATGCTCTTAATGGGAACAGCCTCCACTTTGCACTTACAGAGGTACTGAGCAAGTTTGCTGGAATGCTATGAGAAAAATTGAGTCACTTTTAGTCAACCTTTTAAAAAATAGGTCTTTTAGAATAATAAATGTCAAAGCAATCTAGAGTTGTAGGTGTTCTATCACTGTATATCCCTAATGAGAATAATAAAAAGTTCTTTAGAGCCTCTGATTATGAAAACTGCAGAGCTATGTTACTTTTTTTCTTCTGTGATCTTCTACGTTTTCAAACTTGAAAACATAAGGGTCTGATTCTCAATGGGGACAGTTCATATTTGAGTTGATAAAATAGAATAGAATAAAAGCAATGCAGCTTTTCCCAGAGGATTTTTAAAAAAGGGTGACAGCTTTCGTGGTACCCAATGGATAGCTGGGGTAGTCATCAGCCCTACTGGTGAGTTCCAGAGGTGGCAAATCAACAGTGAGAAATTGATGGGGCTATGATGTGATATTGAAAACTCATCAGCAGCTTGTGCTTGGGAAAAAGTGCTGTTAGAGAAGGGTGCTTGATCTGGGGCATGGGACCTGTGGTGAAAATTAGTCCTGAGAGAAGCCATCCCTTTGGCTACTTTTAAGTGTTACATTTGCCCTGATCACAAGATAAAAAGTTGACTCACTGGGACAAAAAGAGCCTAGGAACAAAGTTTTTTGGCACAGAAGGTTGTATAAGAGCTATTGTAACTAAAACATGCTGAGAAAGATGAAATATTTTTTACAGATTTGGATGAGAGGGAAATAGAAATAAAGAAATAAGGAAAATATCCAAAGACAGTAGTAACAATCCACACTAAATTAAAATGTGGTATTTTTATAGTGCCTAGCTTAACACACTGATATGTTACATTGGTTCTGAGGAGTATCTGCCAATAATAACCAAATATAGAAACTAATACTATGTATGAGTTCAAAGGAGAATTATTATTCTAAAGAAGCAGGAAATAGACTGGGATGTCATAGTCTTAGGGGAAACAGTAACATAGAAAATGTTATAAGACTTGTTGTCTCTTGGATATTATCCAGAATGCCAACAGAATAGCAATCCTGCTTGGGGAGCATAAATTAGATGCTGAATAGATAAGTTTGGGGAGATGGGTTCCAGTGTTCAGTTTTGATTATAATTATAAAGGCAAAAATGAGAAGTCAAGTAGTGTGATTGCATAAAAGGCTGAAGGCAGTGTAACTGCACCCTTTTTTACCAGTATAAAATGTACCCAGGCTTGACAAGGCCCTGTCTGGAATACTTGAGTGGTTTTTACCAGACTGTGAAATGAATGAAGACTAGAAGGGATATCTGGAGTTTTCATTAATAGACTTGGTTCTTTTTCCCAAGTTGGATTACAATGAAAGAACCAAACTAACTGAGCACAACTTGGTTTTTAATACAATTAATCTGAGGTTTAACTGCTGAGTTGGACATTGACACAGAGGAAGAGTCTTCCTTGCTAACAAGTGTCACATTTTTTAAAAAAATGACCTTAAACCCAATGTTAGATGATCAGACTCATAAAGTTGGAGTCCCCTAAAGTGACAAAACCTGCATTTTAAACATGAAGTGCATGTTTAAAAACAAAGTAAAAAACCTCCAATGAACAACAGCCTTAGGATAGCCCTATGAAAATTTTCTTATTGTAGTTTCCGTATGAAAACTATATTTAGTATAAGCTGAATTCTCTGAGAGTTCTTTAAAGAGCATCAAAGCAAGGGCTATGAACAGAGATCTGAATCTGGCATTTAGATGTTAGAAACCCAACTCATCTTTTTGTCAACTGTCTTTAGTGGATGTTAGAAAATTTTAGGATTGCTGTACTGGGACTTTTAGTTTGCTCCTTTATGACCAGGCAGAATTGGCAAAAACTGTTGTTGTGTTGATCTAAGTGCAGGTTGGAATAGGAGCAGCTGATGGGATGTCTGGGTTTCTGGTTTCCCTCCTTCCAGGAGAGAAAAAATCCAGACCAAATGAGAATTACCAAAATGACTGCTTATATATCTCAGGCAAAGAGAAATTGACTCTTGGATGTTAATAGAGAAAAATCCATCCAAAATACACCAACGGGAGAAAATAAATTCTTGTTGTTAAATTCTGTGAGGTATTTATTTGACTTCCAGTGGAGTGCCTTTAAAGAGATAAAGTTGCAATTACTTTCACTGTAGACTTCAGCAGAGAGAAATTTTGACATGTCTTTGAGAAATACTGAAAATCAGAGAGGAAGAACTTGAGCCAGTTGAGCCTTTATAGAAGAAATTGGTAATGTTCATGTTCCCAAAGAAGCTACTCAGAATCTATATGAAGGAAAAAGGAGAGATTAATAAAAATTCTGCCCTATGAAATGTGATGCATAGATGAAATATAAACCGTAGAAACAATCCAGCTAGTTTTGGATGCCACAATTACGAGTCAGTGCATGAAGTTGTTCTGAGTGCCAGTGTAGTTGTGTGTTCTAATGCAGTGTCTCATTTTGACTCTTAAAGCATGCTTGATTATGCATAATAAGAGATCTGTGAAGGACTTTGATTTACACTTTATTATCCTTCATGTAAGTTAGTATTACACTTCTTGGCAAGCAGAGATAAGGTGGCATTTTATCCTGCATGGGTTCAGTAGAAGACTACCGTGTTGTCATGGCTTCCTGCTTTGAAATTGTCATTTCTCCTGACTAGAACTATTTATACAAATACAGTTTTGAACAAAATGAGTATGAATTGATGGAGGAATCCCCAAAGCCGCTGAGCACTGGGTAGGTTTATAGAGGGAATTTCTGGAATGTAGCATGACAAAGATTTTCAGAGTAATACAGTCAATGTCAGTATCAAACCCAAATTTCTGAAGTAAACATGTTTTAATACCAGGTTGCATGTTCCTTGTCCTTCAGGCCATAACTTCTGCGCAGAGGGGCACAGATGTGGGGAGAATTCAGAGTGCAAAAACTGGAACACAAAAGCTACCTGTGAGTGCAAGAGTGGTTACCTCTCTGTCCAGGGGGACTCTGCCTATTGTGAAGGTAAGCAAAAAATTCAAATGCCTCTCCCTGTACCCTGGTCAGAAACGTGGTATGAATTACATGGTTGATGAATGAATTTAATGGCAAAGTTCAGTTTCTTGATGGTGAATATCTCAAGGGTATTCATAAATATGGACTGAAGATGAGAAGTGGTGTTGGGCCATTCAAATTACCCGTCTATGAGCTTACTTCATTCTTGCGGTTCTGCCTTGGCACACACCATGGTCACGCTGTCATGACAATTTTTACTGTTCACAAGGATTTATAGAAACAGAATGAGGGGTAATGGTTTTANGCAACCTGCCCTACTGAGAGATGTCCCTGCTTCTTGTAGGGGGGTTGGACTAGATGGCCTTTAGAGGTCCCTTCCAACCCAATACATTCTATAATTCTATGATTCAGACAATAGCACCTACCTTCTAAAATGTTTTTTAGAGAAGAGCATCTTTATAAGATGCATTCACTTAGGAAGTGGGAATTCTGATGATATTTGTGAGCAAGGTTAAGTGTGGAGGTGTACTGAGGCTTGGATCTAGAAATGATGATCTGCAGACCTTCCTCAAGCACTTCTGTGGACTGGGTACTTTACTGACATGGTTTTCGTGTGATGCAGAAGAGAACTATTTCTTAGAAGAGCATAGCTGAGGTACTTCTGTAGATGTATTATTCCATCACAGGAACAAATGCAATGGGACATTATTCTCCTTTTTGTTTCTCAGTCTTTTCTAGAGCTTGCTGTTATTCATAGCTGTGATGTACTTCTTAAAAACTAAACTGAAGAACCAACATATACCACATTCCTTCCTGCCTTTACATTGTAGGGTTTTTTTAATGCCCTTGTATGTCAGGCTGATATTTAATCTTTTGGCCGCTATAGGTTGTTTTTGAAGTATTTCACTAGATTCTTTTTCTAGTAGTACTAATGATGGAAGGGAGATGGCATTTTTGACAAGCTGTTAAAATATACTGTAAGAATTGAGGACAGGATGGAAGAATGAAGAAGACATGCATGGACTGGGCTTAAATGATCCTGCTTTTATAAAAAGACTTTTTAGTGTATGTAAGTGAACAGGACTGCTTTAAATAGCAGTTGATGAAACTGTTCAGTAAATTGCAACTGTAAATCTCATGGTATTTAGTTAGTTCTCTGCAATATTCACTTTCAGTGAATGGGAAAATACTTTACCCATTTCTTTTTAAAGGTAGGCAGCAGATATACTGTATATAGAGAAACATTTTTTTTGTACAAAAGCGGAGAAGAGCTGTTCCACAAGGACTGGACCAGATGATCCCTGAGGTCCCTTCCAACCTGGCATTCTATGATTCTATGACTGCTCAGAAATCAGAAGACAGTGATAAGGCTCTTTGTCAGCTATGAAACAGAATCTGGTATTTGTTCTTTTTTTCTCTTTTAAATAAAGAGAAAATAAAATATTTACCTAGTAGCAAACTGTCCCTTTTTTCCTTTATGGAAAAAATGCAAACATCCTGACTCAAAAAATTTTGGAGATTTTGGTAGTGCATTAGTGGTAGTGGTGGGGAAAGAAAGAGCTTTTTGAAGAAATTGCCAGAAATTCCAAGATATCTGCTCCATGTTGCATTAAATTTCAGAAGGGCAAATCAAATCCCTGCCTTCTGTGCATATGGGTGAAACGTGAGAGAACAGAACAAACACAGCTGCTTTTGCTGCCTGAGACTGTGGGATAGATGAGAGAGGGTTATGAAATTATAAATTTGCTAGAGAGAATGTAGCTTTTAGGAGGTAACGTAGAGGAGAGAAGACCCTTTAGCAGGGGACTAGAGACTGACAAATGAATTAGCCAAGATGTGGCTCCTTTCAGCCCTGTGAAGAGCTTCCTTGCACTCCTCAAAATAGCTTTTTGCAAAATTTCTTTCTATGCCTCTCCAGCCTCTTTTCTCTCACCTGTGTGTTTAATCTGCTGAATAGAATCATTTCATAGTTGGCTGTAGGAAGTTCCCAAATGTATGGTGAAGCTGTGATTGAAGTAAATGAGGTCAATGGCATGTGTCTGAAGGGACAATTTGGCAGGATGCTTGTGTAGTATAGGGATGGATTTTTCTTTTTTTGTGGAGTTTTAGGTTTCTGCATGTGCTGTGTAAAAAATAGCTATGCAAAACACCCCAACAACAAGTAGTAAACATACAAAACTCCGTTCTTAGCCATAGTTCTTGGTTTGTCTTCACCATTCCTAAGCCTTTGAATTTAAGAGATGCGTAAGATTACGGTTCTCTTTGAGATGGCAAAGTTAAGCTATTTGCTACTCATTGGCATGTGCTGGAAAGTGGCACCTGGGTTCAGAGTGCTCCAGATCTTTAACTTGGGCCTTTCTGGATTTCTCATCTCTTCCAAGGTATTTGAAGTACTTGTGCATGTGAATTCTAATTTATGGTGTTATTTTACCTTGCCTATGTTTTTGATGTTCTTTCTGCTTGCTCTTATTCACACAGTGTTAACCTGCTGGAACTTATGGCATTGTTTTGATCTTGTAAGATCCCTGAAGAACTGTGTTTAAGTCTGCTTTGCTTTTTGACATGTATTTGTGTCTTTTTTTAGCATACCATATTCATATTTGCAGTACAGTGGAAAAAATTAAAAAGGTAGAACTAGATGATCTTTAAGATCCCTTCCAACTCAATTCTTTGTATCTATGATTTTCTGCTCTATATTTTGCAGTGAGGAGCAAAAGCAGAATCATTTTTTTCCTATTACATTTCAGTTCTGCATTCTTTTTAACCTTCTTAGCTTGAAACATTAACAACCCTTTTCTGCTTGCAAAGTTATGTTGGTGCAAAAGTGATTATTACCTAACTGCTGTTGAGCTCTGATTCACTGTGAGAGCTGCTTAGATCTGAAGTGGGATGAATCTCCCAGTTAGGACAAGCGTGTGCCTCTTCTCACTGATGAGAGTGCACAAAGCAAGAAAATGAGTATTAACCTTCTGTCCTTTACACCCCCAAGAACCCTCTAGTAAAAGAGATAGAGTAGATTACCACGTGATTTTGATTTAGAGCTATGCAAGTTAGTTGTTGCAATATTTGAGCTTGTAAAGCAAGAGATCCACCCTTACTTATCTCAGATTTGTGGGACAATATCATTTCCCAGCACAGGTGTGTTGGTTAACTCCCCTGCATGAGGCCATCAAGCTCTTGACCTCCAAGAGGACAAGCTTGGAACCTCAGGATTTTTTAAGAGTAAAACCACATCCTTGTAATTTTCAAGTCTGTTTCAGACACAATAAGTGGTCTTTGCTGCTTTCTGTTTCTTTTCCTTTGAGCTTGATGATGTCAGCTGTACTCAGGAAATTCTTTACAGAAAGATAGATAGGTTGAAAAATTCTGTTCTGAAGATACTCACATGAATGTAGGTTTGGTCAGTAAATGTTTGTCTTCTGTAAGTCATAGAAAAAAATAATTGCGAAATGCAGAGGAAAAAGGTGTGTTTTCCCATTGTCACAGAAATGAGGAAAAATTAGCCTTCTAAGATTAATGATTTAGTTCCAAATGCTAGGACCTTGCTGTCTGCTTGCTTTGATGAAAAACAAAACCAAAAGTTTACTTCTGTTGCAAAAGACAGAGGAACAAGAATGTCTTTGATCATACAATGTAGCTTCTGTTATGGTTCTGAAGATGTGAGGGCTTTATAAAGCTTAGCTCTAATGTTTAATCCTTTGACTCATCACATGCTGTGTGTTAATAGCTGGTTAGTGTGCAGAACTTTTCAGGAGCAGATTAAACTGGAAAAGAGCAAACCCAGTCCTACATATGGCCTTCCCAGTCAAAGTCTGCTGGCAGCCCACTGAGTTTCCACAGCTGGTGTTTTTCTCACTGTCTGAAATAAGTTGAATTTTGTTAAATTTTCCCCTTCTCCTCTGTAGTGATTTCCTTGCAGCTGTTCTAATTTCACTGCGTTGTGGCCTGGGAAGTGACATTAACATTATGTGGTATCACATAAACCTTCTGTGTGGCAGTGATGTATGAGGGTGGTTTTGGATGGTGTCCATTGACTTGACTTCTGGGTCAGCGTTTAATGATAATCCTTCTGTCTGATGTACTCTAAAACCCCTGTCTCCCAAGATGTATTTCCTGCAGTCGATACTCAGTGTATGCTACACCAGCTCTACACTGTGTGCTGCACGGTGTGGGTGTGTGCAGAGCTGTACCTACGGGGTCCTTCCTGAAATTACCCCAAGTTCAGAAAATGGGACAGATGTTGGTGACAAATGACTCGTGTTCTTTGCAAATGCACTGAATTTTTCTTCATGCTGAAACCGTAGCAGAGAGGAGGGCAGGAGAAGAATCTCACACTGTTACAGTCAAGATCACTGTCTCTGCCACCAAGACCACGCCAATGGCAGTGTTTCAGTTGGAACCAAGTCCTCACAGAGGGGCTTAACACCCCCCTGCTGCCAACAAAACAAGAAAAATACCCCAAAACACCCCCCATGCCCAAAACCACAACCAACAACCCCCTCCCTTTTTTATAAACATGTTACTTGATGTCAGATTGGGTTTTTAGAAGTTCACAGTTTCTTCGAAGGACCTACTTTTTAAGAGTTCAGTTCCCTGACAGTGGGAGCGTTAAACTTCCACTGAGGTATGAACCTTATCCTGGTGATAAAAGGCAAATAATATATTTGTCCTGCTGACTGTTCTCCTAGAGAAAGGCTTTCTATTTTAAATGATAATCTTAACCATTGCATGAACTCAAATTCATCTTTTATAATATGATCAAAAGTCAGGCACTTGTCAGCTGGTCTCCTGCATTTTAGGGACTTTAATAAATGAGACGTGCAGTTTCCTTTTGTTATGAGCTGCTAGGGGAGGAGACTGAACTAAACCAAAATACACCTTCCCCCTGCCAAGTAAATGCATACATTCAAAGGCAGAGATGATACACCTGCTAGTGGACAGAAAGCTTTCAAAAAAGGTGTTATTTTTATAAGAAGATGATTCAGGAGATTGTTGGAAAATGACGTTTATGCCTTATATGGCTCTAGATCTATTATTTGTGTTATCCCAACTGCTTTTATATTTACAAGTGAATTAGCTTCAATTCCTATTCCAACTACCAAACCCTGAAAAGTGAAATTATTTGCCTTCCCCTGGAGTAACTTTAGTTCTTTGGGTGTCATGTTATGCTGAGATTTATATAAAAATAGATTTTAACTTATAATAAGGTAGCCATATGTTTTGAAGTTGTTGTAATAAAGATTCGTAAATAATTGTGGCTCCAAAGAAATTCAGCCTTCCAACTGTCAGTTCTTGCATTTGAATAGATGACAAGCATTGCTATTCAAGGGAAAAGATACCTTCACCCCTCCAGAATGGCAGCAAAGGTCCCGCTCTGAGGCTGTTGAGATCTTTGTTCACATGGTGGGGTTGGGGATGGTCTCCCCCATCCAACAAACGCTCTCAGGTGTGAGGGTTCCATTCTTTTGACTTGTATTGGACACAGTTGGGTATCTCTTCCATAAAGCTTTGCTTTTTACCTTTTGTTGTTTGCCCAGAATAGGCTGATGACTTGTGATACAGGATGAAACAGCGCTGGTCTGGTTCCTGCCTTTGAGCACCTCGCTGTCTCTCTAATCTCTAACTACTTACGTCCAGCCTCCACGATCCCTTGTGTGCCCACACTCCAGATCTGGGGGCAGGGCTGTGTTCGTGTGGCTTTGAACTTGTGGAGAGGGGCGGGTGGGAGCAGAGTAGGAACCAACGGCCTCTCCTGAGGACACCCTCTACAGGAGGTGGCCCAGGGTTTCTGAGTGCCTCATACGCTGCACTTCCACAGCCTTTTACTTCTAACTACTTGTTAAAAATAGAACTTTATCTCATTTTAAGATGGGCTAAAGAAAAGTCCAGTGACATGGTGTTGGCTACTAATTGTAGCAGAATCTGACTTCAAAGCTGACCTGTAGGAGAAAAAAAATAATTGTATGTTCCTGCTGGGTCAGCATCATTATTGTTACGCTATAATGACACTCAGAGCAAACTGTCCCTATTGCATGTTCCAGCTTTTGAAAGAGAGAGAAATCTCTGCAATAAATGGTGACATGATATCTATGTACTAACCCTTGCGAGCAGAAAGAGCTCCTGCTGCTCTTTACCCGTTAAGCCCTTGTATTGATCCTGATATTGCCAAAATTCTTTCTTCGAAGTGTGACACAGTACAGCTCCTGTCATATTTCTGCTGACATCAGTGAAAAAGGGGAAAATTTGGAGGAGTTTTTAGTGGAGTTGGGGCAGTTTAGACCAGGTAAGTGTTTGCATCAAACATCTGTCAGCAAAACATAGAAAAACGTGCGTATTGTTCTTGTGGTGGTGATTGGGAGGTTTTTTGTGGCTGAGCTGGGCTGTAAAATGCTAAGAAGTATAGGACAAGAGGAAACAGCCTCAAGTTGTGCCAGGAGAGGTTTAGATATCGGGAAAAACTCCTTTCCCCACAAGGGTTGTAAAGGGCTGGCCCAGGCTGCCCAGGGCAGTGGTGGAGTCCCAATCCCTGGAGGGATTTCAAAGCCATGGAGATGTGGTGCTGAGGGACATGGGTTAGCAGTGGAATTGGTAGAGGTAGGTTAATGATTGGACTCGGTGATCTTAAAGGTCTTTTCCAACCAAAATGATTCTGTGATTTTCAAAGGCCTGTGAAGTTCAAAAGGGGGTTGAATAGAAAACCTCCAGATGTAGGTTCTAACTTAACTTTTGTGTGATTCCTCTTATGCTGTACTGTGTTTTGCATCGGGAGACTGGAGGGGCATGAGATGCTGTGGACTCTCTGTGGTTACCTTTTGCAGTGCTAGGGGATGCAGAGAGGGAAACTATTTTGCATAGTTGAAAGTCTTGAAATGAGAAAAAGATAATATCTTTTAACTGCTGGTACTAGTAAACATTTTTCAGCTACTTGAAAGAAACTTGAGGTGCAGTTTTGATACTCAAGCTGTCACTCTCTTGCTGTTAAAGAGTGACTCTGGGGGCAGGGAGTCCCTTGTCCAAATGGAATTTCTCACAACCAGTTTATGGATAATCTGCTGGATTGGGATTGACTGTGACCATGTGAAAATGCTGTTTGTAAATCATGTCATTGTGCTGCTCCAAGGTCTGTGCTGGAGACACACCAGTAGAACAAGAGATCCAATTTTGAGGCTGTCTAAATGTAACTGTAAGGTTGTAATGGGCAGGTCAGAAGAGGGAAGGATGTGCACTTGTCCTACAGCAAGATGTATTGCATGAACACTCCTCAGTCCCCATCAATTTTAGGAACACAGGAAAAAAAAACTTGATTCACTAGAGAACCCATGTGAAGGACTTAGAGGACTCTGATCTCAGCTCAGAGTGTTGAGTCCTGAGGTAATGGATGCAGTAAAGTATGTGTGAAAAAAAATTTTTTGTTTGTATGTAGACTTTAGAGATCTTGGGGAAAAATAACATCAAACTCCTCAGGAGCTGTTCTCATTGGTGTGTCTAAGAAATTTCAGCAGTTTCAGCTGTTTCTGTACAAGTGGGTCTGAAGCTCTGGTGCTTCTGGAACAGATGCTGAGCCCTAAGTGACTATAGACCCTGAGGGACACAGTGGCACTTTGTGTGGCCATGAAGCCACAACACCCCGTTGTGGGAGAAGGTAATAGGTGAGTGTTGCTGCACAGAAGGTGACAGTGGAAGGGTAGGACTTTGGGGAGCCAGGAGATTTACAGTGCCCAGGGTCTGTAATATAGATCACAAACTCAGCAGCTTTGGTGAATCGAGAGGAGGACACCTAACAGATGTTTTGTGTTGACCAGTCGTATGATTAAAATTAAAGGCTTCACCTATAGTTAGTTGCAAAAGAAAAAAAAAAAAGTGTAACAAACAAAAAACCCACACTCTTCGCCCCGCAACTATTAATTTTTATTTGGAAACTACTGAATGAAATTAAGTTTTAATCCTTCAGTCAAAAAAGCCCCCCACAGCTAAATGGAAAAATCATCTGGTTTCTCATAAAAGATTTTTTTAAAACTTTATTTATAATAGAAAATGTGTTTTGCCCTTGGTAATAGCATAACTGGGGGCTATTCCAGTAAATGATATCTATTACCTTTTTCCTTATGTGAATATATTTTGTTTCCAGTAGATGGAAAACCAAAATTGCTTCTAAAAGTACAAGAGTCTCTAAATCCATGACAAATGTCAGTTTATACTGACATGGTTTTTTTTCCCTGCAAGGTTTAGTGAGTGCCTTGCTGGTACAGTTCTGGGTGTTCAGAGCTAATGTGCATATAAAAAACAGAGCACAAAAGTGAAGAAGTAATTGGAAAAGAGGTTCTTGTAACCCAGGGCTTTACTGTGTGGTTAACTCTCTACTTGCCTTTTAGGGTTCCAGCATGCATATTTTCAGAATTTCTCCTTGTGCCTCTTGTTCAGGTTAATTTGGAATCGAGTTGTGTACACTGATTGTACAGGATGTGTCAGGATTAAGTTACATGGTGTATAGCAATTTTAATATATCTGGTTCTGCTCACGACTGAAATTGAGACATATTTGTTTCATATGTTTGTATTAAGTTTTATTTTTTAATAATAAATCAATTCCCTGTTTTTTTTTCAGTGCAATTCAGTTATGGAAACACATTTATAAATTTAATTAAGAGCAGCAACATATTATTTTCTTCTTGTATTGCTTGAGGGGCTATATTTGAATTAGAAATAACTTTTTTCAATTGCACTGTCCTAAAGAAAGCTTTGCCTAGACCTTCATGGCTGTAGGATCTGCTCGTTTCCCAGTATATATCTGGATGGGTTTCTCTCTTTTGGCTGTCTGGAAATAAGGATAATAAAATAAATCTTTGTTGTCTTGCTGGGGTGTTGTGAGGTTTACTGGGTGAAGGTAATTGATACGGGACAGCACAATAATACCACAAAATAGACTGAAGTAAGTGTAGAAAAGTAAACAAACTGCTTATAAAATAAGAAGGAAGTTTTGTTTTCTCTTCTTAATTTTTATTTAGTAAATGTTACTGACAGAGGAGGAAAAGTGCTCTATAAAGTATTCATGTACATATGCAATTTCTAGAAAGATAATTCCTCTTAATCTGTAAGATTTTAGACAGATGACTCTGAAAAATCTCTCTTAAAAAAGTGCATTTTTCTAAGACATTCACCACTATTTAATAACCTGCTGCTTTGTACATGAATCTTTTTAGAGGCTGAGGAAAAGAGTTTTAAAAAGTCAGAAAGAGACTTTGATTCAAGATACAGAAATTAGTACGAAATTATGCACAGCATCTACAAAGATAACTCTTCTGTTGATGTTAGTTTCCTATTGATTTGCTGACTCTTAAAATATTTTTCATATTCAGGTTTTTTCCAGAAAGATGCCTTACCATTTTTCTAATTAGTGTATCTGTTCTTCATTTCTAAAGGGTGCTTTTCAAAATACCCTTTGGGTGTTCTAGAAACTTTTTCACTGTCTCTTCTTAGAACTTTCTTTTTATTTCCTCCTTTCATTTTTAGATTAGACATCTCAGTTTTCCTTCTCACTATTGATAGTTCCTGATTAATTGCATTTTATTAATCTAACCTTTTTTTATTGCTTCTAAGTTGCTGCATCTTTATCTTGCCCTGAGCTCCCTTACTGAAGCTGTAGATGCCTCATACCAGTCATTCCTGTAGGGGATCACTGTGTTCCAATAGTATAAAATTATTTTCTCTCTACTTACAGGCTTAAGAAAGTGCTTGAAGAATGAAATTGGCAATGCAAACTCCTTTTTAACTCTCATCTTCCTTAGGATTGTTTACCTCTCATCCTCATTTTCATTATTTTGTTTCCCTGCTTCTTGTGACTCATATTTTCCCTTCAAGCCCTCACCAGAGATCGTGTCTGTACATACTGGTAGCTGTTGGTGCTGACATAACTGTATGAGTGCACAGCAGCATCTTCAGACGTGAATGTGAGTGAGCATTAGCTCAGAGACACATTGTGTTTTGCAAAAGGAGAGATGATCTAATTTGCAAAGAGTTTTCACTGAAAAATTACTGGCTGGCTCTAGGCACAGGCAAAGCAGCAGCTCGTGGGGCAGCAGGCTCCATCCTGGCAGCCTGGCCACTCTGCTTTCCCAGTGCTGGAGCCATGACACAGGGCTTAGTGGTGCTCCTGCTGCCCAGAGGAGAGATTGTAAAGTAGGGCCTATCGTCATGGTGAATGTTCATCAAGTAGCTGTTGCTACTCCCACTTTTTCCTCAGGAACAGATGAGTCAGGTCTTTGTTTCCTTGCTTTTCAGTCCCCCATCCATAGGAGTAAAACTCGGTTTTGTGCAGAGTTGGTTCAGTTAGTAAGTCAGTTGGCTTGCATGGGATGCCATGACAGGCTGAAATTGTTGCTGATGCTTTCCCGTTTCCAGGAGTAGGAACAATCCTGATTATTTTCTCTCCATGGAGCTCTTCCTTACCACTAGAATATGGGCATTTTTTTCCATTGTGAGTTTCTTAGGCAGAAAGAATTTTGCAGTATTTCTATGGTCTTGTATCATAATTTAACTGATAAATGAAAAACCAGGGAATATCATATGGAAATATCAAGATACTGCTAGATAATAGAATCTATGCAACCAACAATTTGGCTGATTCAGACTCCTAAGTCACCAGTGTCAGAGATGCCAGGTTCATGGATGTGGATTATTTTGAAGTGCTCTGTTTCACTAGGACGATAACGTCTGTTTAAGAAGCATTGTCTCCTGCATGTTCTTGGGCACAGATGACATTAACCTTCAAAGGTCAAGCCTTCTCCTCTGTTCTGGAGCTTGCTTTAACCTGTTAGCCCTTAGGTGGCTTTATTTGCTTTTTGGCGTTGGGTCTTGCTGGCTGAACCAGTGCTGCTGTGAAAAGGTCACAGCAAGTGAAGAGCATTGGGTTTGTGAAAGAATGTAAGGCACAACTGCCCCTCTTTCGTTTCTAGGAGAATCAATTCAGAGCCTGGCGCTGCCACTATGAGTAGTTTTCTTCTGAAGATTTTTCTGTACAAACAGTTCTATCAAATTTGGCTAAAACATGACCCAGCTTTGTGGCTGGTGGAGCAGCTGAGGCCCGACAACCCAGCAGCTGCTGTGCAGCAACATACCTGGCAGTCATCAGTACCTTGCTGCTGCTTCTCTCAGTGCTGTCCTACATAAAGGCCACAAGACACTGGACGTTATGGAAACATACAGCTTTTGTCACACACAGTTTTGGTTGCCAAGAGTCCTTGGGTTTGTGTTGTGGGTCCACAGGGTACAACTCGGTCTGAGCACTAACAAATTAACAGTTGTTCCTTGGTTCATATTGGAGTTATTGGATATTTGTTAGTGTGCAACAGATGATGGATGTGGAGGCAAACTGAACCATCCTCTCTCATTAAACATTTGGAAACGAATGAATTTCTGTTTCAGGTGAGTAGAATTCTTTTTTCCTTAGTTAATATAAATAACTGGAGCTCCGTTACTTCTATTTTGCAATTCTCATAAATCTTGAAATGAACTAATGAGGAACATGAAGAAGAGAACTGTATCTTGGGCTGCATGGGATCTAATCAATATAAATTCCCCTGAGCCAGATCTGTTTTGTGCTAGGTTCCCATTGATTTTGTAAACATTTTAGTGGTAGCCATAATCCCCTTTGAATATAAATCTTTCCCTGGTAGTTTCTTCTTTATTTTAATTAATTCTGAAGTGACTGACTTGAGAACTCATCCTTGATGTTATTACTAAAACAGAGAAATTCTCCCTCATTTTTTTCACAGCCTTAGTCTGACCCCAGTAGGCATGTTGAATTCTAAGGAATTGGTGATGCTGAGAAAACCTGAGACAGACAGAAAGTGTCAAAGTTAGAAACTGCGCAAAAAGCAGGAATTTTGAGGGAAAAGCAACCCATTTGTAGTAATTTCTTTATTTTAACCTGTGAGCTTCTGTTACAGTTGATAACTCCCCATCCTTCAAAAGAAAAACTGGAAGGAGACTGACGATCTCTCTGGGACTGGAGAGCTGGGGTGTGGGCGTTATATCCTCATTCTAATATAAGGATATAGGAGGCATGGGCTATCTAGTCCCTTTTAGATTGAATTAGTTGAATTTTTTTTTTTGTAACCTCTAACCTGGTTGGTGCATTTTCTTTGACTTAAGTCTTGGAAAAGAATGTTACTTAAGTTAAAGAGATGATACTGAAATTTTTTTGTTGTGACAGAAAGTATCCAACAAGTAGCATAAAATCTGGCACAGATATTCCTTGAAATATCTATCCATCTGTCTGTCTGTCTATTGATCTGTAGCAGTAGGAGATATTTTGACCTGTAGATAGAAAGATTGTATTATCTGTTGAGATGTTTGGAGCTCCAGGGGATAGGCTGAGTTGGGGATGTCTGAAGAGCAGCAGCATCAGGTGCTATCCTTTGATTCCTGCTCAGGGGTGCATTTAAACCCTGGGGGAATTTTGTTTGGCCGTATGTCAATTGTATGTCTTGTCATATGTCAGTTTTATGTAGTAGAGCACATTAGATATATCTTGAAATATCTTGGCTCTATCAAGAAAAAAAAATGCTTCTTGAAAAAATTGAGAATATATTTTTGTTGCAGTTTAACCAACAGCAGAACTGCTGTGTAATGCTGAGCTGAATAGCAGGATTCATGTCATGTTATGGTAGGCAGATAGACAGGAAATAGACTGTGTGTATATATAAAAATATATATAATTAACTTAACCCGAATCAATGTGTTTGTGGCGTGCCACTAAAGCTCCAGTGTTTTGGGTTTTGCTAGTTAGGCCAATTAGCCTTCCTTAAGAGGTACTGCTGCAGTTTTAGAGTAGCTGTAGGATGCCATTGTCTTGGATTTTATTCTAACTCATGGTAGGATAAATCAGTAAGTGTGTGTATATATCAGATGGCATGGAAAGATCTAAAGATAGAGGAGTTATATGTGTATAACTGCTTTTATTTATACACTGTCTGGGACTAATGTTTTTGAACACAGGCTATCACTGTGGTAGGTGTTATTCAGATGTATGATTAAAATAGGATTTGTTTTCCAGAAGGCTTTATAACCTAAGTACAAGAAACTATTTTAGGTGGGAGGTAAAAATGTGGGAATGTGGTTTGAGGCTGAAATCCCAGAACAGCTTCCTTTTTGCTTCAGTAAAATCCTGCTTTTTGAAATACTTTTCACTTTAAAATTTATTTTTGTAAACTTAGAATAATTCTGTTGCAATGAATTGGTTGTGGTGATGAAAGTAAGGCAGGGGCATCTCTCTCTGAACGGTAGGAAGTTGCAGTAAGTTCTTACTTCAGCGAGACCAGACTTTGCCCCAAGTGGAGAAAGCTGCACTGACCAGTTGAAGACCAGATCTCAGTAGGGTTTCCTCTCTGCCCTGCTCCACAGCTCTGGCCGTCGCTTGAAGGTAGCAGTGGCTCATTTCCAGCCACCCCATGTCACACACTGTCAGGAGATACCAACAGAAAACCCCAGACAGCTGGAGAAATGCAAAAATGTGGTACTGGTTGGAGTACACCTGTAGCTGAACCATGTATCAGGGCTTTTTGGCATCATGGAAAAGAATTATTCCAAGGGGGCTTTAAAGGGAAACATATGCTTGGGGTGATACTGGTAATGCAGAACTAATCTCGAGTGCAATGTGAGAGAATAAGTGACTGTGCTTAGGTTTTGGTTTTCTTTAAAAAAAAAAAAAGAATGTTCAAAGGTAACTGTCATGATTTGATTCTAATAGGGAGTCTTGGCACCAAATGAGTGGTTAGAGGTAAAATGGGAAGAGTGCATGATAGCCATTGAAATTGAAGACAAACATGATAGAAAATGGCCAATCAGGCATGGAAACTATAGAGAAGATATGATTAGATCTTTTATTGAATCTAAATAACGTGAGCTTGGACTCTGAAATGCAGTTTTCTGTTCTCATGTTCCTCTGCACTTAGAAACTAACTCTAACTATTTATCCGTCAAGGTTGACTTGAATGAATAGTGAGATGTAAGCGTGAGGATAAGTGTTAGTGTATGATCAAATTGTTACATTCCTCCCAGTTTGTGTGTTGTGCATTTCCATTTAATGGCCACAAGTCTCTCACACTGAGTTTCATGCATTTCCCTCCATCACCTTTTTTACCCCTGTAAAAGAGCAAGTGATATTTATTCATTACCTCAAAGCCACTTTGTTGTGATGAGGAGCAATTTTGAAGGATGTTAATAAACCAAATGTTGGAGGTACCAGCAAAATGTGCTAGGCTTTGATGATGTGGGTTGCTTATTTATGAAGAGAAGCCCCGGCCATGGCTGCGTGCACCCTCATACATATGCATGCACTCGTGTAGTTTAGATGTTAGCTATGTCTGTACCTTTAGGCTGTTGTTTCGTCTGTTGTAATCATGTTGCAATAATTAAAACATCAGAGAAACAAACAAACAAACCCTCATTTTAGTGTAGTAGAGCTTGTGATGCCTGACATAGTAGTAATTAATTTTTGCATGGAGAACATACAATGGGAATGCTATCAAAACTGGGCTCACCAACCTGTGTGTTGAGGAGGCACTAAGGACACTTGAACTACCTGGACCTCACTTGACAGGAACACATTTGGATTTCCTTATTCACCCTTTCCAGTATTTTGCTGTCCTAAGAAGCTGCATTTGTCACATTGGAGCAAAGCCCAGTTACTCACCAGCTGCTTTCTTTGCATAGTTTGCTGAATTCTCTGTCATGGCAAATGGTGCCTTTCCTTTCAAAAGGTGCCAGTCATGTTTTTTTCTAAATGTCTCATCAACCTCGATGCAAATCCCAGGCTCTCTGTGTGTGATTGACTGTTTTTATTTGTTTGGACAGGTTAGCTGTGTAGACTCTCCATCAGTTTTATTTTTATGATCGGCTTCTTGATTTTAGTGGAGATTTCTGAGAACTTTGCTGTATCCTCTGATCAGCAGATATTTTCTTTGAGGCTTAGGCCAGCAGTTCTAGCCAACTAGAGGTAAATAGTTAAATATTCTGCTCTTCACTGTGCTTGTCTCATTGTCTCTAGGTGGATGTGGTGTGAGAGCTGAAGAGCTATTCACGGGTGGTTTAAGCAGAATACAAATACTTTCTCAAGCCTTTTAGAATTTTTGTTTTCCATTGCCTGTGCATTGGCATTCTTTTTCTAACGTCTTATTTTTCAAAGTTACTCAAAAGGCTTCCTAGTCTCCCTGTGAGCTCCACTTCCAGTGGAACCAGAGCCCAGTGTGGTCCCACAAAAGCAGCAGCTGACTGCCAGGGCCCAGCATTGTTGTGTTGCCGCAGTTTCCTACGTGCTGATCCCAGGAACGCGTCTCCCAGGATCCCTGGAGCAGTGACAATGGAGAGACTTGCCAGTTGCCCCAGGGCTGGGGCAGTGCTCCCAACCAACAGATACAAAAATCCCATGCAGTGCAGGCAGAATCCATCCTCACAAAAGAAAACTCTACTTATGAGTATAATTGGCCGTTGCAGACAATTTTTTCCTGACAAAAAATTAAGCAAACACTCCAGGAATTATTTGGCATGATTAAAAAAACCCAGCGTGGCTCTTTTGAGGGAGTGAGGCAGACTTGGATCGAGTTATCCAAGATTTGGATCGAGTTATCCAAGATTTATTATGACACTTCAAATGACAGTAATCTTCACGTCTTGGGTGTCAGCCTGGGTCATTGAATTCAGTTTGATTTAACCCAAGAGTCACATGAGATACTGCTTTAAGGTCAGCAAATGAGGTTTTTGTGGGAACGCAATATATAGCAAGAAACTATTATTAAAATCGTAACAGGGCTTCTCTACTGACAGTTTCCTAGTGTGGCCGTTGGAAAGAAGTCATTCCCAGATTTTTTATGTGTGTGTTTCTCTTCTCATCAGTGTGTTATTCCATGTTTTGAAACATGGGTCTATTCTTTTTGAAAAACCCAAACTTCTACAGAAGTTTTTCTAGGTTCCCGAAGTAAGGAATCTCTCTGGTTTTGTCTCTCTGGGGGATGAAAGGGCTCACAGCCCTCATAGGACCACACTTTTCATATTCAGTAAATGCTGTGGTATAGTAAAATAAGAATGTGCTATATGAGGAGGAGAAAATAGTGAAGCTTTTCTTGTATACAAGTCATGCAGCCGTTAGAGCACGTGATGGAAATGAGTGCAGTATAAAGAAAATGTACAATTCTGATGGTAGAGACCAGCTGTCAGCCCTTTTCCTTGGCCTTGGTAAGTGCCTTGACCATTGGCCTTACAAGGGAAATTTCACTCTCTCCTGATGAATCTTTTTATGAACAAACATAAACCAGTTTGAATTTCAGCTGCAGCCAAGTTTGCTCTGATGATTGGGATGGTGGCTGGGAAGGTGGCAGTGTGAGTCCTCTGAAGGGGAGGAGTGACTTGGATGCTCAACGTGCCTGGAGGCATTTAATGGTTGGGCTGTTGCACAAAGGGAAGAAGCTGCTTCTTTCTGCTCTATTGGAAAAATTAAAAAAAAAAAAAAAAAAAAAGGTCGCCTTTTGAGAGAGAGAGAGGATCAATCCCTAAAGATAGTTCAGCTCTTAATCTTCAATTTAAATCCTTAAATTCTCATGACTTTAATGGGTGTTTTAAGTGCTTAAGTAGGAATTAGGAGCCTACACTCTTTGGCCCATTGTGCCTGTGTTCTTGAGGAAATGTGAGGTGAGGGTGTCTCCCTGTTGCATGGAGCGAGGCCTCTCAGCCTGGTGAGAGGTGGGATTTGAGCTAAGCCCTTGTCAATGCACTGCTTTTTATGAACTACCATGGGCAGCTTCCTGCTCAGCAGGCTCGCTGCTGTGAATGTCAGGCTGTGATTTGTCCTGCTCTTACACGTGGACCCTGGGTATCTACATCAGGGTTCTAGATTTTGGAACCAGACGCCAGTGCATCTTAGGGGGCCAGTAAGAGTTATGTGGGAGTTGTGACCTCTAAAATAGCAGTGTGGTCCCGAGCGTTCATTATCTCTACTTCTATGTTAGTTGACGAAATAATTTTAATATTTGGCAAGATTGTGTGCATATTGATAGCCTAGATTGTGTCATATTGATAGCCTAAGGAATAGACACTTGTAATAATTATTTAAAGATGCCACAGTATAGCTCTCTTCTTGGCCAGCTCAGCACAAAGAACAAAATACAGGTACTAGTTTAGGGAAATAAGTGTGTATATGCTTAAAGATGAGGAAACTAAGATGAAGCAAGCCAGGCCTTACCTGGAGTATATTGTCTGCTGAAGAAGTCACTCAATCCAGCAAAAAGTTTTCTTGAACGTATGTATCAATAAGTAAATGCAATAAATGTGATTTATGTTTGTGCCCATATTACGAGCTGACGCACAGACATTTTTCTCTGCATGAGATGAACATAACTTGAATAGTCCTAGTTTCAGATCCTAAATTAGGTGCATAAAATAAGATCCCAACATTCTAAAAGTTACAGAATTTGGTGTAACATTTGGATCAATTTTAAGGACACTTGTGAGACCTCCAGATTGTGTTTGAGGGATGAATGACTTGAAGGATTGGTGACCAGCTGATGCCTATAGCAACATCCTTGAAAACCTTGTAACCCATTGTCTTTACTGATACTAGTGAAAGAAGGTGGTAGTAGAAAATAAATATATAAAGAACAGGTGCTTTCTGTGTGCAGAAGAGAAGGAGATGCCTCAAGCAATACTTGACTGTTGTCCTTAATCTTTGGACTTAATTGCTCACAAAAAGTGAAGCCCCACCCAGAGGAAAAAAACAAACCAACAAACAAACAAAAAACCAAAACCACCCAAAACAACAAGAAAACCCACAAAAACCCAACAAACAAACAGTGCCAGAAAACTAGAAATTTGTGTCTATGGGTGTCCTGGCATTTCTTATCTGAAAAGACAATATTTTAATAACCTGCTTTGATGGTGTTCTGACTGGTGGTATTAGAACCAGCAAGCAACAGAAGGTAGAAACTTTGCGTTGGAATAGGAGGTGCTGGAATGTGATGTTATGTTAGAAAGAAAGAATGAATTTTAATTTCATCAGACTTCTGTAATATTCAGCTGCTTTATGGCTCATGCTTCATTTACTGTCTTCATTAAAGGCTGAGTAACTTTATATCCTGACTCTAAAAAAAATTCCAAAAGTAAAATTGAAAATTGTGTGGCTCAGAGTGTTTATAAGCTTGGTCATTTGAGTTCTTTTATTCCCTTTGAGAACAGAATACTCTTTTCTTAATGCCAAGTTTCAAGAGCTAGAAAAAGCTAAAAGTGTTATTCTTTACCAACTACAGAGATCCAAGGTCTGTTAGAAGTGCTTCCAGTTTTTTGTGGCTCAAGTGAAATAGATTACTGGGGACAATTTCACAGCACGGAGTTCTTGGCTATACCGTGGTTTACCCGTTATAACAATGTCCAAGCAGGATCCGCACCAGTACCTCAGGTTTTGTACTTGTTCTCACGAACTGGCACCTCCTCCCCCCTTTGTGTAGCCTCACCCCCTCAGGGAGATCTGAAATTTGTGAGAATGCAGGTGGATGTTCCACCTGCACATCAAACATCTCCTGGTATTGAAGTTAGGTCCTGAGGAACTGGATACAGTTCCTCATAATTTCTTGTAATTATTACCTCCAAAGGCTGTTTGTGGATCTTATTCAAGAGGAATTTAGAGGTAATTTTGTGTGGAAGGGAAAAGAAGACTTTGTCAGTATTTTGCTATACGCTCTCTTTTCAGATCCATGCTGCTACTTTCCTGTTTGCTTATTCAGTATGTTCAGGTTAGACTTGAAACATGAGTTGTACAAGATTTCAAATGATTGTGAGTATGATCATCCCCTGCTTAGGCTGAGAACACTCAAGAGACACTGGCAGAGCCCTGTAGCTGTGAGGGTGATCAATAATATTAATCAGTCTCACTTGCCATTTCCTTCCTATATTTTTGTATCTTCACTTATGCTTTTACAGGAACAGCCAGTGCTGAAAGGTAGGAAACTGGCCTGAGAGACAGGTATTATACGTTTTGTTTGCTCAGCAATGGATTAGCTTAACAAAAACCGTTCCTGACAGATAGTTACCTAAGCTTGTCTTAAATACCTCTAGAGATGGAAACACTACAGATTCCACACAGATTCCAGTGTTTTGGTGCTGTTACGATTAGAAGACCGTTTCCAATACCTAATCTATGCTGCAGTCTCAATCTGAATTTAATAGGATAGTTCAAAAAAAAAACCCAAAAAAGACTCTAGAGAGTCAGTGTTATATCTGGGGGTCCAGTAAGTCAGCATTGTATTGTTGCAAAATTAGACAAGATCTATGATGGAACAAGTACAAAACATAATAAATCTTCTTGCTCCCCTCAGCATCGCAACACGTCACTTAGAGCGTTTCCTTGAGAACTGGACTCTACACGACAGGTTTGGGTTTACTGGAAAAAGTCCGAGGACTAAGAAGGTGTTAAGCTAACAATCTACACTGAAAGAGTTGGTAGTGTTAGGCTGTTGGTGAGGAGGACACATCAAAACAATCTTCAAATACACAAAAGCTACTGCAAAGAAGTATGAAATAGCCCTTTTTAACTTTGTGTTTGATACGGGGTTTTTTGTTTGTTCGTTTGTTAGCTGTTTTGCTGGAAAAACAGTCCATCTCATTAGTTGTTCCCTCCCAGTATCATGATTTCTGTGTAGGTGTAAACTTGCCCTTTTCAAATTTCATTTTATTTTTAAGGAATTGTTTGTCAGGACAGCTTTGAATTCTTATGTCCACCAACATTCCTGCCAGGAGAGCATTGTTGGTAAATTTTGTCTGTGTACTCTTTGTTTCATCATCCAGGTGGAAGCACTGAATAATACGAGTCAGGATAAACCATGTGGTTATGGTGCTTAATTATATTGAGCTTGATTTGCAAAACAAAGTTCAGAAATTCTTTTAGGACACAAGGTATGTTGCAAAAAATCCTTAGGAGTCCTAGCTGATCTGTTAGCGTCTTGAAATAACTCTGGTGTCTTCAGTGATGAATGAAGGAGGAAAAGGACCAAAATGTCCCATGTCCCATCATGAACAGAGAGTAAATGCTGTGCTAGGGCTTCCAGGCAGTGCTCATTCTCACCTCAAAAGGTATTTTCTGTGGGCTGTGTCCATTGCTGTGTAAAGGCTCCAGGTGATCCCTGCATCCTTTGGGAGTGAGGAAGGTGGATGTAGCTGAATCATTGCTCCAGTGCCTGACTCTGTGTCCCAGTTCAGCCAGCTCAGTCAGCCTCGGTTTAGCTTTTCATCTTGAGCCTCGTCCCTCTGAGTTAGCTGGAGCTGCTCAGGTGCTTCGAGTTGAAAACACGATGAAGTGTTTCTCCAGCCTGTACCTCTGAGCTTTATAACTGTTAAACACTTTGAAGATATTTCTGCTGAATGAAGATATTATCTTCAACATTTTCAGCTTGGTGGGATCATGACTTTCTGAACTTACAGCATTAGAAAACTCTTTTGTACGTGAAACTCTAAATAGCATGCAACTCCTACCAGCTGCTGTAGCTTTTATTGTAAAACCTGCTTTTGTCGTGGTGCAGAGAAAACTGGAGCCATCTTTATACTATGAAGAAGCTGTATCTTAATTTGCTGCCCTTGTGCTATTTCAGTCATTGTTGAACAACATCATATTTGCCACCAGCATTACGGAATAGAATCATTTGGGATGGAAAAGACCTCTAGGATTATCAAGTCCAACCTTTGTCCAACATCTCCCTCACCCCTAGACCATGTCCCAGAGTGCCACATTTACTAGTTTGTTGAACACTTAGCTTAAGTTGACACCTGTGAGCGGTTTGGAATGTAAAGCATTGTGTCCGAGAGGAATTAAAGAAGAGTAATTATAGATATTGGTGAAAATGGGTAAAGATCCTTCTCCATATTGAAGCCTGACTGGATGGGACTATTGGTCCTGGCTGTCCAGTCTTGGAGAAAGTCCTCGCTCCAGTTGGTTTGGATTTGGAGCTTCCCTGCACTGCATTGTTAAAATAATTGAATATAAATAAATAATATAAATCATTAATATAGATAAGTAAATAAAATATAAATAAAAAGCATTGATGGATGCTTGACTAGAGGTTTGCTTACCCAAATATGGTTGAAAGAAAATATTTTATTTAGTTGTAGCTTTTTGACACAGTGATAAGAGAATCAGTCAACACATTAATTGGACATATTAATTATCTTTTATGTATGGTCTCTGTTTATTGTCTAATAGTAGGTGAAACCGTTTTAAAGTAAATTGAAGGCCAAGGGAAGAAAAAAGACCAATAAATATCTTACCATTTATAAGTGAATGTTATTCCTGAGTGCATGGTTAGAACAAATTATTGTTTTAACTTTTCAAAGCAACCTCCTATAAAATAAAGTGAAAAGTGTGGATCACTAATAACATTTAATCTCTTGGGTTCCAGTTTGTCTTTGTTATTAGTGGCATCAGCCTGCACTGTGATTCCAGGCAGGGTTTTATAGTTAAGGTAAAAGGAGGGAAAAAGAAGCTTAATAAAATGTTAGCATGACAATAAGTGAGTCTGCTAGAAACACAAGAGTTGAATGTCAGTGACATTCATAAATTGCAAGTTAAAAGCACTGGAAACTTCTCTGGTATCAGAAAAAGGAAGTAATTGGTGTCTGCCATTGTCAGCAGTATTATTTATCTTCAGTATTTTCCCTTTTGTTGCTCGAGATGATCTGTGTAATTTCTTTCTCCCTTAGCCTTGAGAATCTCCATTCAATAGAAGGAAAGGCAGAAAAGCAAAGAAAGGGAAAAGCTTTGTTAGAGTGATGTGTTTCAGCCCCCTCCCCTCCTCCCCTGGCAGTGGTTGTATATAATAATACAATAATGCGCCTTCTAAAAACGAGAGTTGAGATAGAATGCACTCAAAAATAATGCATTATATAAATTTAGTTTTCAGAATAACATGAGTTTTGAATTGCTTTTTCTCAAAAGGTGCCTTAATCACTACATGCAGTCTGCTCTAGAAAAGAGCTGAGCTAAGGCATGTGAACTCTTGGTCAATTCAACATCAAAAACTCTATTTCCAGTATTTTTATTTTTTTCATTGTGTAAAAATATTCTTACATACACGGCGATCGACAGCTGATATTTTCCTTTTCCTTCCTCTGTGCCTTGATAATTAGATTGAGTTGGGCTATTTCTGGGCATAATATTTCTAAATTGCAGAAGGAACTCTTGGTACCAGCTGATGTTTTTTAGTATAAGCTCCATTTGCAACTGGGAAGCACATGTGCCCTCCAGACTGGTGTTTGAGGAGCTGCAGACTCTGCCTTGGTTTTTGACTATTTCACTGGGGCCCATTTTCACTCTGGTCTTGAAACTGGAACAGCATCTACTATTACAACTACCTAAAAGGAGGTTGTGGTGAGGCCTCTTCTCTCAAGTAACTAATGACAAGACAAGATGATGGCCTCAAGTTGTGCCAGAGGAGGTTTAGATTGGATATTAGGAAGAAGTTCTTCACTGCAAGAGGCTCTGGCCCAGGCTGCCCAGGGCGGTGGTGGAGTCCCCATCCCTGGAGGGGTTCAACAAATGAGTAGATGTGGTGCTTTGGGACATGGTGTAGGGGTCAGGGAGATGTTGGGATGAAGGTTGGACTGGTTGATCCTAGAGGTCTTTTCCAACCTAAATGATTCTATGATTCTATTACTGACTTTTGTCCCAAAAGCATTGTGTTGTCCTACAGTGGTGTCATTCTAGGTGGAATCAGGTGCAGAGGTGGAGGATGACTGGTACTCGTTTACAGCATGAATCCTGCCATGCTGGGTAATCATGTGGGTGGTGTTGGGTGAAGACACAGAGCTGATAGGGAGCCTGATTGTGGAGTTCAGCAGCTCTGCACTCACTGAAGTGACTTATCTTGTTTAGAATTTACTTCTCTGTGGTACCTTTGCAAAATGATTGTTTCTCAAGGGAAGGTGTTTTGTTTCTCAGGAGAAGGCTGTACCCCAGGTGCTGTTGTGGTTGCCATGGCAATTTGCTGGCAACCAACCTCTTAAAGATGTTACTACTGGCAAAGAAAGGGTGTCTTTTTGATCCTTTTGACAGATGCATATTTTATAGAATATTCAGCACTGAATGGTTTTGATTTTGGGGGATTAAAATGTCCTTTCCTTCTGAAACATCATTACTTGAATATATAATTAGAGTTAGCTTCACTTTTTTCATTCAATAAATATATAAACTTTCTATCCTCCCTTCCCCGGGTCTTCCTCCTTTTTAGAAGCTGTTTTGGTAACTGGTGTGCAAGTGTGATGGAGCCAAGCTGGCTTCACTTACATAATCTTACTGGATTTTCAGACACGATTTTCTTGTTGAGAATATCTGCTTTAATTTTGTTTGCAATCTGTCCTTTTCCCATTGTTAACTTCTGGGATGTAAAGCAGAAGAACAGCCTGTGTATATGTGGGGAGGGTGGGCAGGAGGACAAGGGAGCTACTTGCTCTTTAATTGAGTCTGTTTTGGTTTGGTTTTTTTGAATCTTCTGAGCTGCCCGAAAAAAGTGGTTTGGTTTGTTGGTTTTTTTTTAAAAAGAGATGAGAGTCTTAGTATTGTGTCTTAATAGGCAAAGAAAAAGATGTGGGGATTTCTTTTGAAAATGAAGATATTAGTATTCCTCACACCCAAGCATCCAAGGTAATGGAATTAAAATGAAAGTACTTAAGGCTAAACTAAAAGGAAAGGACTTAAGGCTAAACAGAGCCTTTTGGCACGTGTCTGAACAAAAGTGCTGCTTGAACTGAATAGCTGAGGGTTCTCACAGGAGGTGTGGTGGCCCAGGAACCTCTCTCTCCCCAGACCCTGCTCCTGTGTTTGCAGGGCTTTGCACGCAGAGGGAGGTGGTGACACTGCCCTAGGTTGTGAGGGTTGTGCTGGCTGCTCACTGGGAAGCTCTGGGAAGTGGGATGTTGTCTCTGCATGTTCTCCACGTTTCTAGTCCACCTGCTCTGGGTGGGAAGGTGTTGACATCTACTGCAAGAGAGGATTTATGATAACATACAGCATAAGTTGAAGTCACAGCCAAGCCCTTAAGCAAGGTTTGATTTAGCTGCTCACTGTTTTTTATGAAGGCTGTAGTGAAACTTATTCAGAAGGTTATTCTAATCCTGTTCTGCAATATAAAAATAAAAGTGTAATTTCAAACAAATGACTTGCCAGACATTGAATGCCTAGTGAGCTTGTGCTAGTCCTTAGTGCAGAGGGTCATCAAAGCAAATATTGTGGCTGAATTTTTGAAGTGCTTGGATAATTTTATGACCAATAGTAGCATTTGTAGTTATGAGAAGTAAGATAAAGATCATCAGCTCTCATGCTTCAAGGCATAAGGTAATCACTGCAGTGTTACAGGAGGGATATTTCCCCGCTGAGCAGCATTACACAGTTGGTTATGTACATTATGAGGTGTGTTCTTTCCTTTGATCTAAACCATTAGCCAAAGAGGTGACACTTGAGGAGTGAACAGGTTACTCAGACAAATCTCATATTAACCATAGAGAGGATAGATGTTCCTATGTGAAAGAGTTTTGTAGCCTCACGTGATCCAAGCTGTTGCTTACAGGAGTGTTGATTCTCTAGAATTCCCATAAAGGTGAGGAGTTCCCTTTTTGGGCTCAGTAACTCTTCACCTGCTGCAAGATGCTTGTTGTTCCTATATATATATGAAAGACTGGTTTTTTGTTTGCTTAGTTGGTGCTCTCTCTTGCTTCACTCCCACTTGGAGCCAGCTTTAGACCACAGTTTGCAGGTGTGCTTTTTTTGATTTCAGTGTTTGGCAGGCAGATGCTTGGGCTCAAGAGTAGAAGCTGGATCCTGACTCTATCTGCAGCCAGTGACAGGGTCATCAGGCATGGCTGGGTCCTGTCTGAGGTCCTCTCTGCCCTGATGGATTACACCTGGTTTCCACATAGAAATCTAATACTTTTGCATTCTGTCTGTATTTAGAGCTAGCCATGAGAAAAAGCTAAGTATAGTAAGCTTATATAATAATAAAATGTAATTACATATATTCTCAGTCTTTAACTAGGCTGAAAGGGACAAGGTTTCCTTGCTTCTTTTTGGGAAGGTTATTTCCATTCTCATAATCCCCCCAGAAACTCCTTTCTGGACGCATGTGCAGGTTTTATTTTGAAAACAGGTGATCAAGAAGCCCCACATTGTTTCACAATAGATCTGATTAGTCCTTCTCTGAGTCAACTGAAAGTAAATATCCTACACATCCCAGAAATTCATTAGACCTTTTTGCACCTGCAACACATTGGTCCCTCGTAATCGTTCTATTGACCAGCTTTCTTCTTCACCTCCTTCAACTGATGAACCTCCAGGTTAAAGCAGAAATCCTTGTCATTAGTTCACCTTGTCATGACGTTGCACTTTCTTGCTTTTAAATTTCATCTCATTCAGTTTTCTAGCTCACAAGGTCATCTGATTCTTCCCATGTGAAAATCTTGTCCTCTTCCGTGGTGATAACTGTGTCATCTTTGCATTTCATAATCTAGTCCTTGAACCACGGTTGTGAATGAATATATTAAGCAGGATCAATCCCAAGAGTGGTTCCTGAGAAATACTATTAGTAACATTTTTCCATCTTGCGGTCTGCTTTTTTCAATATAGACTCATGTAGTGCCTCTTGTAGACAGTTTTCTATCCACATTATGATGTATTTGTATATTATTCCTCATTGTTTGCCTTTTAAGTAATAATTTCTTCTAGGACGTTATCAGATGCTCAGTTTAAATGTAGTGTATTAGTTCCACTACACTGCCCTTGTCTAAGTAGTCAGCTATCTTACTAAGAAAACATTACTTTTCTCAAGTCATCTACTAGTAGTGAGAATATATTTCTTTTTATCTCACTTCAAGTCTATGTCCACACCCTCTGTTACTGCCTCTTCCAAAGTCTGCTGTATTGAGTGTCAAAATCACTGGAATTTGTGTTCATCTTCTCCTTTCTTGGAACACAGGCTTCTCAAGTGATATTTTTGCTCTAGCAGTGATGATCTGGGATGCACAAAGTTTTCAAGTAAAGGTTTATGAAACTAACTGGTATAATGGGAAAACTTTAATTCCTATTAGTTTAAAGGTTTCATTAAAAAAACCCAAACCTGCCGCTGAATTTGTATTTTCACCTTCTGTCTCTTTGAGTGTGCTGGAGATGCTCCTGTCTGTGTGTTGTTATTCTTAGGAGAAAATGGGGACTTTTGCCCAGGTTTGGGGCTACACTGCGTTAGCTTTTCATTGAATCTATAAGAGAGCAACAGAATCCATAACTAGTTGTTCTCTTTATGTTCCTCATTCTCTTCTGCTTAGATGAAAAAGAGCCTTTCACTGTTCGTTCAGTTTTGCTTTGGAAGATTGAGCTCAGGTACTGTTGTTCCTGTGTGGCTAACTCAGGAGACATGCCTTACCTTGTTAATCTCTCTTTTCCCATCCATGTAAGTTTTTTTGCTTGGTCCTGATATCTTCTTTGAAGTGCTTTTCATCCTTGCTGTGTTTTTCTCACTTTTACTCCAAGTAGTTTCAACCTTTTACTGGAGTTATTTCTCTCTATTCTTCAGCTCTATGCAGCCCAATCAGTGTGTTAACTTTCTTCAGCATCCAGAGTTGGCCTTGTTAAATCCCAAACCTTCTTTGTAGACCTATTTTTTATATGCTGCTGTATATCAATTAACTAATCAAAAGATGCCATTTCATTCATTTCTTTCTTTAGCCAGCTTTTCTGTAGGATTATTGCTGCTTTTAAATTCTTCTCCCCTGCTGTTGTCTCCAATGAGGTTATTAGAGGTAAAGAACAACCTTGAAGACTTCACATGGTGGGTTAAAAAATTGCAACCTACCACCAAAAAAATCACTAAGAAAAGATGTTTCCAGTCTATTATTGTCTTTTGATTTACTTTCAGTCAATAGGATGTGATGATAGGATTATTCCCAGCTTCCTATACATTGTATAGTTTTCTGTTTTCTACTCTTGATTTCTGGAAATTGGTAAGTATCTTTTATTTGATTTAGAACTGTCTTCATGTTTAGATTCAGATTTATAACTGTAGTTAATAAAATTCTGTTGCATCTTAATTTTGAAATAATTTTTAGTAATGAGATTATGAATTTTAAAAATTTGTCCATTCAGAAGAACCTCTTTGAACCACCTGTAGTTTTAAAGGAAAACGCTGTCTGGATAGTATTAGCATTGCTTTTCAATGCTAAAACACAATTAAAAATGAAATAAGTGAAGTGAGAACAAATGGTACACAGACTTATTGGATGCACTACTACAAGCAGAAAAAAAAATAATGTGGTCTTTCTGTATAATTGTTGTATCTATGACCAAATTATTTCACTTGTTACAGTTCTATCACTTCTGTGGAAGGCCATGGCTAGTGAGTGTGACATCTCTGTGGCTATGCTCCATCATTCTGTTTGTCTTCTATTGTAAAACATGCCAAATCCCACTGAAGTCATAGCTTGAAACTTAGATGTAAATTGCTGTAATAAATGTAGAGCAAAAGGAAAGGAATTAATGGCCTGCCTAGGAGAGCTCGTTCCCAGAACCAGAGCAGCTCTTGTTCACGTGGGCATCACACATTGGTGATGCCACAGACTGTTTCATTCGAGATCTATTCTACCTATTTTTTTTGGAAATTTTCCATATAAATTCTGACCCAGACTTTCCTGACAGAGACTGTGAAATTTGACAACTTTGTACGCATGTGTGCAAAGGCTTCTTGTGTGGAAATTTGCCAGTCTTTCTGCTTACATTGTATTTTGAAGACTGAATTAGTGAAAACCTGTAGATCTTAAAACATTTTTCTAAATGAAAACATAAGGAAGTGTTCAAGAGAAATACCTGATGACAGAAGTTGCCCAGATGTCCTAGATTTGGCCTACTCAGGAGAATTTAAACAGTTATATTTTAGGCATTAGATTTATAGAATGTCTTACATTTGTAAGCAATGCTCATATCTCTAGGTTGGAGTAGAAAGAGAAGAATATGGGGGCAAGATTACCTTTGCACACAGTCTGCAGGGATAATTCAAAATTCATAAAAGATTGTCTTCAAGAGAAATCATTGTCAATATTAGTAAAAAACCCACTAATATAGCAAGCAATGTATTGCCCAAGACGGGGATCAGATTGACTAGAGAGGTGGGGTGGCCAATTAAATCTGCTCTTGGGGGAGGAATAATAACTAAAAAGTGACCTGAATAATGTGTGCTTTTAAAAGGTTATATTTTGGTGTCATGAGAAGGCCAAACTCCCAATTCTTCTAGTAATGGTGGTTACAATTTTTTTTTGAGTATTTAAATTCCTTTTGTTTACGTATGTAAGGCCCATTGTGACTCCTTAAGTTTGCATAGGCAGTAATATCTCTGAAATAGGTATCAGGAAATGAATCTGAAGTTATTACTCTTCAAGTTATTCTACAGTCTGTAGCAAGTGCTTCAGCTGTTTATTAGAATAATTAACAAGTATTAAAATGTTACAAAATATATAGAAATGGGATGAATTGCAGATCTCTGGAGAGTGTTGTACAACAAAAAATTCCCCAAGAGAGTAAACTCCCCATCTCAGAAAGATCTTTTGATATTGCCTCTGTTTGTGCCTCTCCAAACTGTGGCTGGGACGGTTTCCTGGTGGAAGAGACCCTTGTTCAAACCTCTCCACATCCTCTTCTGTGTGCCACTTGTTCCCTTGCGAGGCTGAAAGACGTTATTTCAGAAATGTCACACTCTCCAAAAAGTGTTTTATTTGTATTACTGAGCTATACTTTCTTAATTTGTTCTAAGTTCATGAATGCTTTCTGGTAAGCTGAAACTGTATTTTTGACACGTGTCCCATTTACTAAAAATTAAAAAGTCATCCATCTCTGCTAAATACCTCCCCAAACCCCAATAAATAATTTCTAATACTGGACTACTTTGCTCTTTTTGATTTGTGAGAGATTAATTCAAGTTCTGTGAGCTCAGTGTGCCAGTAGAGCTGCCTGTTCTGCATTCCCCATGCAGACACTCTGCATTTATCCCCCGCTTGTTCTTGTACCAAATTTGTCTCCTTCCATTCCTCAGGGAGAAACTCCAGGTTGTGTCTGTGATCTTTGGAAAGCTCTCTAAAATACTTAGGAAATGACTGACACTGTCTCTATTCCTAACAGTACAAAGTGGGGGTATCACGTTGGTAGGGAATAAATACAATACTTTTTCATTGTGCCTGTATTTAGTCTGCACATGGGTTTGTGGGTTGGTTTTTTTTTAATGGGTACTTTCGGCATAACAAGCTGATAAGGAGAAATAGGTCTAGTCTAATGACCATTTCACACTTAATTGCCACAGCTATAATATGCCACACTAGAGTATACCGTGGACCTTACCACCCCTGGAGAACTTGCAGTGGAAATACACACTTGGAGAAATAAAGCTTGGAGCTATTGCCACAGCCTCACAGGAAGGGTCACGGTCATATGTGAATAGTGGCACTTATTTAAAAAAATTGCGGCTTGATTAAGATCCAAGAGTAAATGTACATTTTAAACACCAATGGCTCTGAGCTGGGGCTGGTGTTGGGTACGGCGGGTGCTGGCTGGGGCTGGGGCCGGGTCCTGGTCCTGCTCTGGACACGGCGGCCGATTCAGAAACCTGAGCTTACTTTGATTTTCCTGGGTCTGTGCAAAAGTGTGAGAACAGAAGTGGAGCTGTGTGTGTTCACAGCTATTGGAGCTGGGTGGCTTTAAGGTCCCTTCCAACCCAACCCACTCTGTGATCCCTTGGTTCTGCGATTGTTCAGGTTTTAAATGAAGCCTCTTTGGGTTTCTGTGTTTGTTTTACCTTGGATAAGAATAGGGGGTTTTGTTTGTTTGTTTTTAAAGAATAGGGAGGTTTTGGTCAAAATTAGCTTCTGCTGTTCTTGTCCATTGTCACATGTTTTTTACATGGACATTTTACAAAGGCCTCTAGTAATAGGATGAGGAGTATTGGTTTGAAACTGGGAGAAGGTAAATTTAGATTGTAAATTAGGAGGAAATTCTTCACTCTGAGGGTGGTGAGACACTGACACAGGTTGCCCTGGGAAGTTGTGGACGCTCTATCCCTGGATGTGTTCAAGGCCAGGTTGGATGGGGCTTGAAGCAACCTGGTCTAGTGGAGGTGTCCCTGCTCATGGCAGGGGGGGTGGAACTAGATGATCGTCCCTTCTAACCCAAATCATTTTGTGATCTCAGAAAATTGAGAACTTGCCAGACTTGAAAAGAAAAATTCACCCCCCCAATCTGGCTTTGCCCACTGAAAAAAAGCAGTAATGACAGTGGGGGAGAGGTGGGACTGGACAATGTTGAATTTTTTTTGTCTTGGCTTCCCCCTTTTTCTATAAAATGAGCAGGGTTTTTTCATCTTTCAGAGACTTAAGGGGAAAATGTCATCTGAACACTGTGGCAAATATACTATACCAAAGGACCATTCATTGCATGTGAAATAGTTTCACAGTGTAAAAACCATCTGTTGATGTGTTTTCAGAAGTTCTCACTTCCTCTAAGAGCTTGCAGGTTGTATATCTCTTTGAGCTCCAGGTTTGAGACATAAGGACAATGACAGACTGATTTAAAAACTGCTTTTACAGTCCCTGTTGATAGGCAAGGCTGTTGTCAGAAATCAGAGAAGACTTGCAAACTGATTTCTGAAGCAACTGTATGATCACGTGTAGGTTGCGCTTTCTCTTTTTCAAATTTGGAAGGAATTAACCCATTTTTCTCCTGAATTGTGTGAGACACCACACTGACTTGGGCTATTCCTGATGGTTTGTTTCCAAAGGAATTTGATGGTCTGTAGCCTACTGCCATCATGACCCCAGAACTCTTCAGTGCAGCTGAGGTGAGGAGTGAGAAAGGGCAGATATGGCCAAGTTCCTACTTTTCTTTCAGGCCGAACAGAACATCGCAGCCAACTTCTTCTGGTAAAACCCACTGAGTTAGGTTTCAGCCTGTCACCCCACGCTTGGTAGTCTAGGCCTCCTGTCAAATCCATATCTAGGAGGGTCTCTACTGTGTGATTACAGCAGTCTTGTGCACAAATGCTTTTGTTACCATTTGCAAGGCTGAAATGTGTTCAAGTGGCTTATGCTCCTGTGTCTGAGTGCTGTGGTGACCAACCTAGGAAGCACTGGCAGTCAGCCTGACAGCTCTTTTGTTTATTGTGGGAATGTGGTTGTTGATTCCTGTTGGTTTGTTATTACACTGTCATCTTATGTTCCCTTGTTTTTTGCTGTAAGTCTTTGGTGCAAACAGTAGGCTTGTAGCAGGGAACCAAATAATCTTTGAATCGTATAAAGTTTCTCTAACAATGCAATGAGATGATTTTATGTTTGATAGTATAACTAACACATCAAAACCCAGGACTTTGTGGGCATCAGGACTTTCCTTTTTCTTTATAACACACTGTTGAGTTGTCCAGGTACAATGCCATGTTGACATCTATAGTTGGATGGATAGTCTAGTCCAACTGGATGGAAGATGCTGGACAGGCTGGAGAGCCTGTCTCTTTCTGAAGGACAGTGTGGTTTGGTCTGCAGCCATCTGTGTAGCCTTGCCATGGCCACCTTGGTTTCTTTGCTCCCTACTCTTTACCTGCACAGGCAAAACTTGCTTACAGTTATCTCCACTGAAATGAATGGAATTACATCTGTTCAAAGTGCTTTTGAGTTCAGAAATGTGACTTCTGTGGTTTATGGCTAATTTAGAAGTCTAGCAGGCAAAGAGACTATTGTTTTAAGCCATAATACATTTTTCTTCATACTGTATATCAGCTTGCCTCAATAGCTATTGTGAAACCAATTTCTTCATGCCTTCAAGATGTCTGGGCCTTTGGGTTGGTTGTTAGACATCAACTACCAGTATTTATTTACATGGACACTAAATAAAAAGGCAGGTTAAACTAAGATTGATAAATTGCAACACTGCAAAAATATAAACCAGTGAAATTTGTACTCAAAAATAGGAACAGTTTTCCCAGCAGAGAAAATAGCAAGAGAACTCAAAAGAGAGAAAAAAATAAAAATAGGAGTGGCAATTGAGAGATTCTGTGAGTAGAGGAAGATTTTATTTTTGATTCACTTTGGTCACCTTGCAAACAAGCTGTTCATCTGTCAGTAGGTATTTGAATTATTATTCAAATATTTTATTATTGTTGTATCAACAACGCAGCTAATCAGATGTTTTAATATGTGATAGTGCAAGAAATCAATTTACTGACAAATATAGACTTTAGCATATGGGAATAATACCCTGGATGTGCTCTTAGTATCTACTAGCCAAGTCTTAAAAACTCCCTGTGACTGTATGAAGATGGATGCTTTTGAATTTTTATCTACTTTGCATTAGAGCTTATCTTTTGTTACTAATTCCCGAACAAATTGCAGTCTGTGATGTCCCTTCAATTATATGCCTGTGCTTAGGATGCCCAGACAGAGACTTCAGGGTTTTAAAGTGTGAAGGGATGCTGTTATTTAAGGTGAACACAGAATGCACAGGGAGCATAGCCCCTCCTGCATCTGCCTGCAGGAACGGAGAATTGTTTTAATTCGTGTGTGTGTATCTATGTGACTGTGTGAACATCAATCTTTGAACTAGTCTAAATGTCAGCTCTCTGGAGTTCTGATCAGCTGATGATTTGGCCTGCAGACGTTCTAGTGCACCTCAGGAGCTGAGTCTTGTCCTTGAGCCAAAGAGGATATCCTCTGCTCATCATCCTTGGGATGATGTCTGCCTTGTATTTTAGGTAATAGCAGGTTTATGGGGGATTTATCAGAGTACAGGAATCCAGTACGTGGCTGAGAATGGCAAAGAAGATTTGTATAACCTAGAGTCAGCACAGATTATATGCTATGCAATTCTATTTCTATGAAATTCATATCAGTCTTCCCTTGGTTATGAGGTCTTTATGCCACTGTGTAAACCTCCAAATAATTTAACCACAGGGATTTCAGTATTTCTGTAGAATTTTTTTCCTTCATATTTTCTCTAAAACTATTTTAACGGAATCTGGTTCTGGGATAATTTTCCAAGGTCAAATCAGTATATGATTTTACCCTTCCAAAATCATTGTGAAGATTCCAAAGCAGAGTTCAGAACACGTGACACATTGAGGCAAATGACAGTTGGATAATTTGAAATTAATAAAGAGAAAGCTCTTCAGAAAGGACTGTAAAAATGATGAAGGGTTTGTAGGAACTGATTTATGAGGCAAGACCAAAAGTTATATATGTATAGCTTGGTTGAAGGGATAGAATGAACATAACTGTCTTCAAATATGTGCATGAACGATCAGAGAGCAGCTTTTTGTGAATTCAGGACTGTGGACTAGACAAAGGAAGCGTTTTAAGGCTCCAAGATAACGAGAAGGTAGAATTAAGGAACAAAGTTGTTAAAATTTCTGGAAAAACTGGAAGGTAAATAGAAACTGGTTCTTAAGGATGAATTTCTATAGATATATTCTTTGTTAGACCATAGGATGGATCAGTCTATTGTGTTGATAGATTATTTCACTTACTTAGATTTGGGGTTGTGAAAGTGCTGCAGGAGAACCAGAAGCTGTTTGTTATTGGAAGAAAGTGGATGACTTTAAAAAGAAAGGTCTTTTTTATCTTGGATATCAATGTTTTGTGAGAAAGCAGCATGTGTTCTGTGTACTAATCTTGTTGTTGTGCATTACTAATTTTTCCTTGACATTTATTATACCCAGAAATACGGATGCGGTCTAGATACAGTAGTCACATACACAGTTTCCTTTGATTTAATAGATTAAGTGAATTGCTTCAAAAAGGCTGGCAGTTGTGTTAAAAGATGGTTTTATGACTCAATAGAGTTTCAATATATCACTCACCTTAATGAAAAACAATGCCTAACTAATTAAAATTGCATCTATCTGCTGTTTAAATTATAGTTATTAGCATCATTCTTACAGGAATTAAGTAGAGTGGAAACTTGAAAAGTCTTGATTTTGCTTTTCCATCTTAAGCAGGGTCTCTGATTCTTCATTCTTTAGTACTTAGGAGATACAAAATGTGATGATAGAATTGCTTAGATTACTTTTTCACAGGCTAAAGGAAATACAATTGTTTAAAGCAATAAGTAAATGAAGTGGGTTGACCTTGGCTACCTGCCAGGTGCCCACCAGGCTGCTCTGTCGCTCCCCCTCCTCAACAAGGCAGGGGGAGAAAATACAAAGAAAAGCTTGTGGGTCGAGGTAAGGAGAGGGAGATCACTTAGCAACTACCATCCTGGGCAAAATAGACTCGACTTGAGGAAATGAGTTTAGTTCATTGCCAATCAAAGCAGAGTAGAATAATGAGAAATAAGAATAGATGAAAAAACCCTTCCCCTGACCCTTCCCTTCTTCCCAGGCTCAACTTTACTTGTGATTCTTCTACCTCTCCCCCGTGAGCAGCACAGGGAGATGTGGAATGGGGGTTATGGTCAGTTCGTCACATGTTCTCTACTGCTCCTTCCTCCTCACATTCTTCCCTTGCTGCAGCATGGGATCCATCCCACAGGAGACAGTCCTTCATGAACTTCTTCTCCATAGTCAGCCCTTCCCATGGGCTGCAGTTCTTCACAAACTGTTGCAGCATGGGTCCTGTCCATGGGGTGCAGTCCTTCAGGAATGGACTGCTCAAGTGTGGGTCCCCCATGGGCCATAGTTCCTTCCAGGAGACCTGCTCCAATGTGGGCTTCTTTCCATGGGGTCACAGTTCCTGCCAGGACCCTGCTCCAGTGCAGGCTCTCCACAGAGTCACAGTCTCCTTTGGGCATTCACCTACTTCAATGTGGGGTACTCCATGGGCTGCAGGTGGAGATCTGCACCTCCATGGACTATGGGGGGACAGCCTGCCTCACCATGGTCTCCACCACAGGCTCAAGGAGAATCTCTGCTCCAGGGCCTGTGAGCACCTTCTTCCTCTCCTCCTTCACTGACCTTGGCATCTGCAGAGTTGTTTCTCTCCCATATTCTTTATCCTCTCTTGTGGCTGCTGTTGCCCAGGGCTTTTTTTCCACTTCTTAATATGTTATCACAGAAGGGCTACCAGTGTTGCCTTGGCCAGTGGCATTGGCTCTATCAGACGTGGGGTAAGGTTCACATCTTCTCACAGTAGCCACCACTGCTGTCCCCCTGCTACCGAAACCTTGCCATGCAAACCCAATGCTGTAAAATAAGTTTCTTTTCTGCAGTCGGGTGGTCTAAGTGACCATGACATAACTTCTGAAGTTGATCTCTTCCTACACTTTCTCAGCAGAAGGAGCCATTCTAATTGTGATTTTAGGAGGAGAAACATCTTTGGATTTTGATATATGGCTTTGACTGCCATGGAAATGGAATGTTCTGTGTTTGTCTCCTTTTGATTTTACAGCCATCTCAGTCTTGTTTTACAGCCCATCACCAGGAGCTGTAAGCCTGTCCCCTTTGTTCCCTGTTTTCATGTCTGTACTCCTTGGACTTACTATCCTAACATCTAGGCTGTTACTTCCCTCTCTAGCTCAGTTTCATTTCTCTTTTTTCTTTTCCCAAACATTAAGGAATGTTTTTTTCTTAACATTGTTGCTATGAATCTATTTTGAGATGTTCCCTCTGCTTTCCATCAAAGGGCACTTGTTAAGGATGGAAACACATACAGGGGATTCTCCTTTCCCTTCTCTTTACACCAATCCTAAAAGTGCTGCTGCTCCTCTTGCGAGCAAAGAGGAGGTTTCATGGTCTTTGCCTACATGGAGGCTGTTCTGTGCTGCCCTGCAGGGATGTCTGTGTGGTCGAGGTTGTCTCCTGTGCTCCTGTGCCTGCCTTTCTGCCCAGTTTTTGCTAGATGCTGGTGAATTAACCAGATGTTGGGCTGTTTTTTACTGAAAGCTCCTTGCAAGTGTAGGTTCTCCTGTAGCCCAGCTGCCCAGAGCCATTTTTGGTGGCTGTTATCCCAGCAATTTCAGCTAGAGAAGGTAGCAGTTTAGGAGACCAGAGGATACCCAGGACAGGGACATGTGGACAGAGCATGGTTTGGTGAAGCAGTCTGCCTTACTCCAGGAACTTGCTAAGGTAAGAAGTGTGATGATCTTTTTTTTTTTTTTTTTTTTAACACCTTTTGTCCGGGATTCAAGGGTCACGTGGTGATCTGCAAGCCTGTTGGAGGACCAAGTGGCTCTTCCCCATTCTTGACAGCTACAAATTGGTATTCCTTTGGATATGCTGGTATAGAAATGTTGATTTGCACTGATGTGGACTTTATATTCTCCAAATTTTTTTCATTAACAAAAGTGAGAAACTTGTGTTAAGAAAACAAATCTCAGAGACACTTCAAAGTAAGGTCTGTATAATTGTAGCTTTACTTTGATAATCGTCACCTTTTGTGTTCTAAGAAGTCTTAGCAATGGCAGAATGTTTCCATAAAGACAAAGCAGTGTCCTGCCTGGCTGTCTCGGTGGGTGACTTTATGCTGTGTGTTACCATGGGACTAGGTTGAGTTGCTGTTAATAAAAAATGAACAATAGTTTCAAATGTATGGGGAGGGAAGAAGAAATATTGGAAGCCATTGGAGATGAGGATTCTTTTGCACTAATTTTTGATACTGATTTTCTACCCACAGCTTGTCTAAATTTGTTGTGTTTAGTTTTTTTTTCATAGTTTATTTGCAGCTTAGTAGAAAGACCAATGAAATCAGGCTAGAATTTTGCTTCTTAACAGAGATGGTGAAAATAGATATGTATAGCTATTTGTCTTTAACCCTCTGCGGAACCTGATTAATGGGCAATAGTCTGGAACCATGAAAATAAAATCACTGCATCCCGTTACATGAAACCACCTGGTTTGTCTTGTGTGGCATTTTAGATATCTATAGAAGTCTCCATCCTTATTGATAGCGGAAGTTCACATGGTTTTCATAATGGTTCTCTCCAGAGACACAAAACCATGAAGCTTTTATGAACAGCAATCTAAAAGTTACTATTTTGCTTTTAAATAAAACTTAATCTAGCTTAAAAAAATTGAGCATAGCATTTGAAATCAGTAATGCTGCTTCAACTCTTCTTTCTTCTCGTTCAGTGTGAGATCTTTGTTGATTCATGACACGTGCATGTGCAAATACACAGTATTGAACTCTTAGTGTCTTTCTCTTGGCTTTCACAAGGATTTCTTTAACCTGATCTATGCTTCTGCTGCTGCCTTGCTCCGCACTCCTGTATTTCACAGAGACTTTTCCTGGGTTTTGAGAGAACTTATGGTTGGTAAAAGCCTGTCTTGGTCATTCTCGAACTGGAACTTACTGCTGATAACATGCTTTGAAATGTACATAGTCATGTTGGTAATAAAATAGTACTTTAGTATCACAACTAACAATGTAGTGCTGCCTCTGTTCCTGACCTCCACTCCCAAAGGTCATGGTGCTGTGCACTACAAGTTAACATCCTGCTTCTGGAAGAGTCTCAGAAAGCTTGTTTGCAGAAAGGCTCTTTGCAGGAGGGCATGTGTCCATTCAAGGTCTTCCATTAAAACATGAGCCAAACAACAGACATGCTCAAATTAGCTTTCATGGCTGCAGGGCTTGGGTCAGCATTTCTCTGCTCCCTCTTTTTTCATGCTCTGACCGCTGGTCTTAGTGGGACTGGAGGGGATCTCTGTGAATGAGTTCCTCAGTAGCTAATAAAGGACATGTGAGTAAAGACATCGTTGCCTCATTGTGATGATAGTGGACACAGTAATTTGAATGCAGAGTTATTAGAAATTAAATTGTAAGGACCTGAGTGTCCCAGTTTCATCTTTTTTGACTGCAGCTAAACTTTGACTGTGTTATCAAAGTGGAGAGCATTAAATCACCAGTTCAATTTCATAGCCAAAAGCAAAGCAATTAAAATAAAATTTCATACTAAGTGTTGAGGCAGGAATTAGGCTTGCAGGTAAGGAATATTTTTATGATCATCTGTTGGATTCTTCCCCCCCCTCCTTTTACTGCTCCTCTTGTTTAGCTCGCCTCAGGTTATGCTGAAGGAATGTGGTATTGTTGCAGTCTCCACACCAGAAATGCCTCTCTCAGTACCTAGCACTCTAAATCACACCTGATTACCATATTTGCTTGGGTGAGAAACGCATTTTTCGCTTTTCAGTTATGTCAATTAAGGTTATGTTTATAGGGAGAAAATATTTATATCATCTAAAATTAGGCATTTTACTTCTGCTGATGTTTGAGTATTTATTTTTACATTATAGATTAAATTAAATTTAAAAAGACACAGACAGACCAGATCGCATAGTAAGGCTGTAGAACAAAGAAAGGTGTTTAGCATGGCTTAGAGCGGTACTAGCAGAGGAGCTGTTGTGCAGCAATCTCTAATTTTCTTATCTGAATAAGATATTTGCCTTTAACCCTCTGTGGAACCTGATTAACAGGGAATAGTCTGGAACTACAAAAATAAAATCACTGAATCCTCTGCTATATGAAACCACCTAGTTTGTCTTGTGTGGCACTGAAGAACATAGCTGCCAACTTAATAATGGTGACGAGTCTGCCACTTTAAGTTCAATGTTTCCACATGGATTTTTCAGTAGAGTTGGATAGAGGAACAAGATGTGATGGAAACAGATGAATAATGAATGGTTGAAAAAATGTTAAGAGAACATTTAGGAAAATGCAAATAGTGTTGTGAAGGCCACAAATAGAGAAGATGGGACACAGTGAGTGTTTACCAACACGGGACAGTGTTTTTCCATTACCCGTGTGCTGCTTTAAATGATGGTTGAGTGGTGGAGTATTAATTTTGTATGATTTTTTGCTATTAACACATTACGTCTCATTTATTATAACAGTATGTGTTAAAAGCCATTATAAAATGCACAACTAGTAGTTTTCCAGGCACTATACATTTTTTAGACACAGTAAAGACAGCTTCTCCCCCAAAAAATCCCCCAAACCAACCCATACAGCTTTCATCAGCATTTAATTTTTCAAAGAGATACAGTGTCCTTCAAAATGCCACAGTAAAAGGTTGCTGTGGGCACAGGGATTCCAGATCAATTATATGGGTAGCCTTCTACAATTCATCATTTGAAGATAGCATCTGTGTGGATTTGAAGGAGTAAGCCAGTCAATAGCACACGACACAGAAGGAGACAAACTGGGTAAGAGTAGTAGGGATAAAAATAGAACAGTGAAGCAAAAATTGTGGACACTGGTCTAAGGCAAGTGCTGATGGAACCAGGTATTTAATGTAATTGCTCTGGGTGTAGCAGCACGAAGAAAGAATTGCTCATTTTGATAGAGAAATCCGTTGTTCACCCTTAGCCATTAGTAAAATCAGATAGAAGGGATTGAAAAGGTGAGGTGTTAGCTGAGTGAAAATGGTCCAGTTATTGCAGTGTGTTGTAATGCTTGGCTAATGTGGGTGAATGGCAGAGGAGAGGAAAGCAACACTCCCCTCACCTCTTCCATGGGCATCCGCTGGTGTCTCTAAGAATGTTTAGAAAGATTAAAAAATAACGATAAATAGCAAAGTGAATCTGTTACAGAAATCTGACATTTCTCTCCAGCAATGGTATTTATTTCATCAGTGCTTACTGAGATCTAAGAGGAGATTCTTCAGTAAGTGAAATCAAAGCCAAAGCAAGCAGGGCTTTGGGAGTGCATTTATGGAATCAGCAAACTAGAGGCAATATTTCTGGGGAACAGAGCTATTTTTATAAGAATGAAGTGATTATATTGCTTTGTTTTCTAATGGGCTGTAATATATTTGGGAGCGGTAGTAGCATAACCTTTTATTTGCCATAGACTTATGTAAGGGTAACTCTTACAGCCAAGCATGAAGTAGTTAGATCTAGGATGAATTCTTGTGCATTAACAGCCTTTGAAGAAGAAAAATGGGTGAAAGAGTGGTGCTACATACTAAGGGAGAGTAGTCCGGTTAGATTTATTATATATAACTCTTCCTAGTCCTGTCCCTGTAGTAATTTGTTGAGGTTTCTGTCATGGGTTCTAGCCAGGGGAAAGTGTTTAACATCCTCCATGCCCCAGATTGCAAATTGTGTTGCACTGATCAGCATAGAAAGGGAATAAACCTCACAAATATTCACATTTTTGTCGATCTGTATATATTGACTGGAGGAGCATGGTGCAGATCAGACCCGTGTCATCATGCTCTGGGTTTTAGTGAGTGTCAAATTGATGATTCCAAACTTGAAAGCTCATGGTTGCCCGGAAACATGCTGTGCTGACAGTACAGCTCACAATTGGTGCTTTGGCTTATCATCTTTGGTGGCAAGAATTTGTCCCACATATGCCTTGTGATGAACCTCATTTTCTCACCATCTTCTCCTCGACAGCTAGGGGAATCCCCAAACATCTCCTCTTTTTTATGGAAAGATGTATAGGATGCCTAGGGAGGGATGCCATCATTTTTTCAGGCCGTTGCCAGCTGCAGATTGGAAAGAGCCAGGGGCTTTTCATGTTTTGTGTACTGCTTCATTGCTGGTGAGCTGCCAAACATCATGACTCTGGAGAAGTTCAGCAGTATTTCCTTTACTGGGTTATGTTGCTATACCTATGCAGGCATTTATTACATTTACAAGGATGGATCTTGGGTACCCCAACATTTTACTTATTGCAATTGTAGGAATTTGTATTTATTCCAGAATTAACATTTGGAGTGAAGCTTTAAGAAAACTTCTATTCTGAGAAAGGTAGCATGTACAAACGCGATTGTTTCCTAACTTTGAATAGGTATGGATGAAAGAATTCATAATGGGAACCATGGAATACAAAACCTCTAAAAAAAAAAAATAAAAAAGAACAGCAAACAATTTTTTTGATCTGATTTTAAAACAAAGCTAATATGAAAGACCAAGCTAATGCCATCATGGGATTTACAGTTACATGGGCTTATTTCTAATTTCACATTTTTATGAGAGAGGATTTCAAAATGCATCATATTTGAGTTGGATTCTTTTTTTGAGTTAGCTTTTTATCTTTCTCTGGGTTTAACTCTTAATTATTTCAGTGTCCTTGGCAATATTGTCAAGAATATTGCTCTGACTATAGAGAGGTGGCACAGATCCTTGCTGGTTCATTGCATAGTCCTGGTCTCGAGGATAGGTCCATGAAATTCCCTGTGTACTCTCACCCAGGGATTGGAGAACTTCTCCTGTCATAGGCTTGCTCCTGCACAGTTCTGAGAGCCAACAACTCCTGTAGGGCCAGGACCAGCTTATTTGGGGTTAGCTCCATTTTAGTCGAAGTGCTCTCAGCAGCAGTCACATCTTACTGCTCATACAGCTCAAAAGGATGTAAAACTGTTCCTTGCTTCTTTTCTGATAGACACCAGGTCCCTTCCCTGAAATGCAGAAAGTTTTGTTGAAGTAGCTGCTGCTATTCCTGAGTATGTTAAAATACCAGAGGGTGGCAAAAAGCCTCTCTACCATAATGTCCGTGAGAGGATGTAATGGATTTTCCTCAGACTCCATGAATCAGCAGAGTGTCCTCAGAGACACTGATCTGCATTGATTGAGTCCATGAGGCCAGAGAGTAGGTGGAGAGCAGGGATGGTGGCACTGACTTGGGTAGAAGCTCAGAATCCTGCTGGCCAGAGAGACTCTGAAAATGAAAATTAGCTTGCTCGTTACATAGCCTCTCATGAGCCTCTTAGTGGAAGAGCAAATTGAGCAACATCTTTAAGAAAGCCTTTACACCCACTCGGGCACGCTCCTTAGTAGCCCATTCTGCTGCTGTGCATTCTAAATACAAATATCAGTATAATTTCAAAGAATAATTAGAAGGAAAAATTAAAAGGTTTGACTAATCCTGGCTAAAGCAATATTTCTGAACTTCAGTTGACTTCTAAGCATCATCGTGGCTGCAATTATAGAAGAATCTTGGTTTTGCTGGTTGCTTTGGCATGTTTGAGCAAATGACTGATCTGCTGCTCTTAGCCAAAACATGCTCCCCCCAATGTTTCCTCCTGCTTTTGGTGAGTATTTTTAATCTGGGCTCTCGAAACTGCATTATCATGTGTGAATTCTGGCCGCGTATTTTTTTAAAATAACTTACTTGCAACTGACAGAGATACCTTATGAATAAGTTATCAACCATCCCCAAGAGCCATAGCTGCAGACATTTAAAAAAAGTAATATTTATAAGTGTGTGAGCATTTTCTCTTAATGTATTTATCAAATGAATGAAGTCATTCATTTAAGGTTAAGAAAACAGCTCCATTCTGTTAAAAACACACATTACTTGTATTTCCTTTAAAGCTAACATATCAGTGGCAGCTTTCTAACTGATTTAAATGATCTTTGCAAAAAAGTTCAATTTAAATAAACTGTTTTTAACCTAAGAGATCTCAAGGCTCTTAGACACCATCCCCCCCAAACCAACCACACAGACATTTAATAATGCATCATAAATTTGCCAATGTAATGATGGAAAGCACGAGGGAGAGTGGAACTGGAAATTTTCAATTTTCCTTAGAGGAGCAGATTTTAGTAGAATAATAAAAGGAAAATCTTCACTCTTAAAGGGACACTAGATAGTCTGGACAGCAAGCTTTAAAGAGCCTGGTGCTGTCTGTCATGAGAGCTTGGGGAGTGGTGACCAAAGTGGCTGTGGCTGAAATATCCTGGCTCCAAAGTTACTCAGATCATTGGAGACTCAGGTTATGAAAAGCTCTATTTTTAATTTTCATTTTTTAACAATTAAAAGAGCACCTGAAGGAAAGAGGTAATGGCCTCAAGTTGTGCCAGGGCATTTTAGATTGGACATTAGGAAGAAGTTCTTTACTGCAAGAGGGGTCAGGCACTGGAACAGGCTGCCCAGGGAGGTGCTGGAGGGGTTCAACAAACATGAAGATGTGGTGCTTTGGGACATGGTGTAGGGTTGAGGGAGATGTTGGACAAAAGTTGGACTTGATGATCGTAGAGGTCTTTTCCACCTAAATGATTCTATGATTCTAAGAGTCTAATGATTTGTATATTCCTGTAAGCGTTAACAAGGATGGAGAAGGGGAGCTTGTCTTGGACCTGGGTGATATTTTGATGTCTAAGGCTGAATTTCACCAGTAAAACCAGTAAAAAGCAACCACTTTCCTGTATGACTACTGGGCGGACTGTTTACTAATGTAGCTGAGAAATAGCTAGCAAAGGGATCCTTGTTCGAGAATGACCACTTGGGTTCTTAAGTGTGATTGGCAAAAGAATTTAAGCTCAACAGCATTGAAATAAAGAGGAGGAAAATGACTTCACTGGAATTTCTATTTTTGTCCCTTCTCAGGAATGTTACATTAGTTTGGAGCTGGTCTGCACTGGAAAGTGTGACTGTTCAAGTGTGACTTGCATGTGAGTGTGTGTTTTAAAATATTTGTTTGTTATATTGTATCGATAGTTACTTTACTGCTTATAGATTCCCAGGTGATGCTACACCAGACGTAATTTATGAAGGCATTTTTAGCTGGTTAATTATTTAGTGACATTAGGGTAATGCTTCTCAGCCTTATTGAAAGGGAAATTTTCCTTTGGCTTACCTGCTTTTGCTGTGGGCTGTTTCCCTGCCTCTGCCTGGGCAGCAGCTCCATCCCTCACAGTCAGGAAAGGGCGAGGGTCTCCTTGGAGGAGATGAATTGCTATCAAGCAGTCCAAGTTGGTAAACAGTTTTAAGGCTAGCCTAACCATTTCCACCCTGATTAGTCTTTTCTTGGGCAAGTGGGGAATCTGAGCTGCTGCCAGCTCACAGAGATCTGCTGACTCCTGCTGTCTAAGGCTTTATGGCTCCCTGAGGGGTTTATTGCAAAATTTGAGAAGCCAACCCTGTGCTGAAGGTAAAAACTAAGTATGGAGTTTGTTAGACGTGTGAAAAAAGTGGCAGGGTTCATCAAAAAGGGGAGGGGGCAAGCAGAGCTCAAGTGAAGTGAATTTAGCAGTAGAAGGGAGATAAAAGCAGGAGAGAACAGGATCAGGGAGAACTTGGAGAACAAAAAGTAAATATAGTGAACAAGGAGGTGCTAAGTCAGAGGGGTGGAAATAGCATGTGTTCACTTTTGCATAAGCAGTGGGTGACTCATGCTCCACTGCTTTGTAAATTTTTAAATATGATTCTATCAGCTTGCAAACATACTTGAAGATTTTATATTATTTATATAACGCATGTTGATTTTACACTTTTTAAAATCCAGATTATGATTTTGTAGACCAGGGTTTAATACAGTTCAAGTAAAGACATAATATTAACTTAAATAGAAAGGAAGGAGGGGAATTTCCTCTTTCCATTAGTAATGTTTTCTAGTTGGGAGTCCTGAATTGGAGATCAGAGATTTCTGCAAAGCTGTCCTTTCTTTTCCTTCTTTTCGATTTTCTGTCTTTGCTTCCTTACACAGTGCTTGAAAATTAGAATTAAGTTTGGGAAAATACACTCCCCAGCCAGAAAGCGAGTAATTGGGAGGTAGCTGGAAATGGAGTAATTGATTCTGATGCTTAGCAGATTTCTAAATACCTCATCTGTTGGTGCTCTGGACCTCTTCATAGTTTGTTTAATTTTGTTTTGATATAAATGTTACTGTCTTCCAGTAGTTAAACTATAATGCCCCAAACAACAGGTGGTGATACTGCTGATGTCCAAATAGCTTAAATGGCTTATTATTAAATGCATGCAGACAGTGGTCTGCAATTCCAGGGCAGAGAGTGCTGTGTTTCAGCATTGTTCACATGTGGTTATCAGAGTAGGGTTCTGAGCAATCTGGCCTAGTTAGAGATGTCCCTGCTTATTGCAGGTGGGTTGGACTAGATGGCCTTTGGAGGTCCCTTACAACCCAAACCATTCTATGATTCTATGAATTCACCCTTTGGGTGAATGGACAAAACTTCCATTGCCATGAACAGGAGCTGTGCCCTCTTTACAGCAGAGATTAATTTGGTTTGATGTGACTTGTTGGAGGGGAGAAACAATAAAAAGATGCTCTAGTTGTGATTTGCTCTCTCATCATCACCTTTAAATAGAATAAATATTTAGCAATAGGATTCCAAGCCAGGCATGGACAGAGTTAAGTGGTTTGTAAAGTTGGTAAAGTACCTTTGCAGAGGAGAAAGCCTTTCACTGGCCATGGGTTGGACACCATTTGTATTGTCTTTCCACCTCATCTTGCTTTGCCTGGTTGGTCGGTAGGAGTTGGTGAGTGCCTGCTGTGTGGCAAAAAGCAGCTCCACTGAGACATTGTTCTTGTATTTTGTCCCAGTGTACTCGTGGCAATGCTGGCATAGATAACAAAAGATAATATGTGTGTATTTCCCTCCCAAACTCTGTTTAGAACTGTGAAGAGCAATGGTGATAACTGATGAGCTAGAGGGTAGGTGGGTACTGTGGAAGAGAGAGAGCTGTAGAGGCAATAACCTGACTTCACTAACTGTTAAGGAAGCACCATGGGCAACCCACCCTGGAATGTCATGGACTCACTGAAGAGCTGAAGCCCAATGTCTTTGTTGCAAAGAGCTCGCTTATATAGATGGAAGCTGGTGATATGTGAATGATCATTATGCTGTGTCAAGTCTCATTTTAAAGACCATAAGTATACCTTTTTAAAAGAAAAACAAACTACTTCACCAGTCTGGAGAGAAGCATAAATCATGTATTTTTATCACCTCAAAAGACCACTAGAAGATGAGCTCTAATATTTCAAATGCGACAAGCAATCTATACCCATGAATCACAATTTGAGTTCCATTACAACTGAGCTGATATATACCACTGTGTGCTTTATGGATTTTACTCTCACAACATTAAGTAAAAACCCAGGGCTTTTTGTGATGAATACCTAACCTTTTACAAGAATTTGTAGAATTGTGGTCCAGAACAGCTTTAGCATTGCCCTACAGGCTTTAATAAGAAAATGCTTTTGCCAGTTTTGACCTCTCAATATTATTGTCTGTGAAGAAACGAGTGTATTAATAGAAAGCTAATACTGCGAAGGTAACAGAAAATGTGAAATGCTGAAAGAGTGTTGGTGTATCTTGAGTGTGAGCACCGAGAAAGATTGAGAAGAATTAAAGAAATGAGCAAGGTTTGAAGACAGGGGTCTTTTATTCCTTCTGCTTCCTTTGTTAGGCCCAGTCTTTCTCTTCCTGGACTCAAGGACTTCAGCAACCAAGTGTCAGTTGTTCTCAATTCCTCTATTTATAGTCAAGTCACCACTTGAAGTCCTTAGTCTCCCTTTGAGAAATTCTCCCATAATGGCATCTTTATATAGGTTGTGAATTTTCTTTTAACTCCTGGTTATTCTCGTATTTTGTGTTCGGTAGCGTGGGCCTTGCTTGCAATGCATCAGAGTTCAGGTTCCTTCACCTTTGAGACTTTTCATCCTCTTGATTCCCTTTGGGGCAGTTCAGTGCCCAGTGAATTCAGTGAGGAAGTTGGAGATAGAAGGTAGCACATAAGGTTAATTTTCAGTTGAATTGGTGGCTGTTTTGACATTCTTGCTTTCTTTTTGTTCCTTTCCCTTTTATGCTAGAAAATTATTAGATATGCAAGAACAAAACTCCTCAGAGCTATACTCCAAAAGCCTATTAAAAAGAGGCTGCAAGCAGAACAGTGTGAACACACGTCAACACCTGAGTGTTTCCCAAGTGGCTCCAGCGCTCAGTGCTGTGATAACAAGACATGTGGGAGGATTTTTCTTGGCTTTTATCTTCCCTATATTGATGCTCCTGACTTTTTAAAATTCATTTCATCAAGTGCCACTGTAACAGAAACAACAGAAGTTCGGGAAGGAGATAGTTCAAGGTGTTTGCAGTGGTATACAAAGTCTTTTGCCTCCAGGCCATCATTTCTAATTCAGCCCAAGTTGGCAGCAGTCAGAAATCACTGCCAACTGACAGCTGTTTGGTGGCCAATACCAAGTGATTTAGCTACTGGACAGATGTCTGTAGTATGGAAAGTGTGAGTATAGCTGGCATGTGTTTTATTTTCAGAGGCAGGAAAATGTGATTGTATCTCAACTGCAGCTACTTTGGTTTAGGAAGGTTAAACAGGATACCTGAATTTACACAACTGAGAACCCAGCATGCACAATTAAACTCCCCACCTTCTGGGGTTAAATCCTGATGTTGTGAAGTTAACCCCTTGTAGAACTTCCACTGTTTCTCCAGAAGCACAGTATGCTGAGGGAGAAGAGAGACTGTAGCTTGGTCTCTACAGGAGACCACACTGTGGGGTGACCAACACATCTCCACCCCACGGCTGAGGAAGTTCTTCAGTTGGGTTGTCAATTAATACCTTTTGTGAGTGTGAGCCATCAATAACAAAGAGAAAGTAATGGAGAGGAAAAAAGAGAGTCTGATTCATCTTTCTTTGTGTGGACATATCTAACACTAGAATTAATCTTTTGAAAACCATGAATTATTTTATGTAAAATCTGTGCTACTAAGCAGAAAATCTCTCCTGCTGAGATGAAAATAAAGAGAATTCTTCAGTATAATGTCTGGTTTTGTGGAGGAGGAAGTGGGAAGATTTTACATAGATATCACAGAGCTTTGGGATATTTAAACAAGCAAGTAAATGATAGGTTTGATTCATTACTCTGAAAACTGTTTTGAATTTTGGATTTGCAGCAGCAGTAGAGATTGCTCAGGAAAGTAGACATATGGGGTCCAATGTCTACTGCTCCCTAGTCATCTTTTTCTTCCATTGGCATGATGGAAAGCAGGCTTTAAAAGGGCTTAGGTGACTGGTCTTCTGCTTGTGGCACAGAGCAGCGCTCAGTAACTGCTGCAGCAGGACATGCTCAGAGCATTGGGATGAAGCTGGAGGGCTGCAAAACTCACTGATCAACTCAGCAGTTGAATCCTCTACACTGCCCTGACAAACATTGCCCTGTCAGGTCTGTCCAGCACTACAACTGTGTGCAGAGTTCCTCTGCCTTCGTGCTTTAGTTTACCCATGAGACAGGATTAGAATTTTCAGCGTTACCTACTTCTGATGCTATTTTATGTGTTTGAAAACTCTACATCAGTTTTTGTCTTTTAACATTGTCATAGAAAAAAACCCAAATGTATGTGTCAGTTCTCTAGAGTTAAAAAAATTTAGGATTTCAGGAAGAACATGGAAGGAACCCATTACTATGAGTGGTCAGGCACTGGCCCAGGCTGCCCAGGGATGTAGTGGAGTCCCCATCCCTGGAGGGGTTCAACAAACCAGTAGATGTGGTGCTTTGAAACATGGTCTAGGGGTCAGGGAGATGTTGGACAAAAGTTGGACTTGATAATCACAGAGGTCTTTTCCAACCTAAATGATTTTATGATTCTACATAGGAAATTTAGCTCAATTGTAAGGAATACATTTCTACTGACTTTGCCTCATTCTTCAGTGCTGGAGTTAAACCAGATTGCCTTTGGAGTTGTAAATTGAATTTATTTTCTCTTACTTTAATACTCTGTCACATTATTCATTTTGCTAAGTCTGACTGTAACTTCCCTTGGTGGTTCTTCCCTGCAGATATTGATGAGTGTGCTGCCAAGATGCATTATTGTCACGCCAACACCGTCTGCGTGAACCTGCCTGGCTCCTACCGCTGTGACTGCGTCCTGGGCTACGTCCGGGTGGATGATTTCTCCTGCACAGGTGAGCTCCTGGCTATACAGCAAGAGCAGTGTTCTACTCACTGTGTTGTGTGTCTTGCTGAGCTTCTCTTAGTCCCTGTGCCACACCAAATGCCACTTACTGCGGGCCCTCTACTGGTATAACATTTAGGCAGGAGGGAGATAGGAAAATGTGGTTTGAGGAACCTTCTTTGTGTATGGGCCCTTTGGGATTAACTCAGAAGGTGGCTCAAGAATCCCTGTGGTGCACACACTGGGTGCTGTTGTCAACCAGGACATGGTCCCTTCATGTCCAGTGGCTGGCTTGCTTGAGGTGCAAAGGCTGAGATTAGATCAGGTGTGGTGAGGAGAAAAACCATTTTATACTTGTGGGTTGAAACTGGTCAGTGGGTTGAAATATCAGAAATTATCAAGAGGAGAAGCTTTCTGGATGGAGCTGAGACAAATATGTAAAAGCTAAACTGCAAATGTGTAAAGTTCTCAAAGCCAGTTGTTATTATTGGGTGGTTTGGAAATTGTTATTAATGCTGAGAATTAATGTCTCCAGGAATATGGCACATGTTATTTAGAAAAGAGAACAGATGTGATAGCATTAGACAATAAATCTAGTGATTCTTTTTTAATACTTGTCAGCAAACTGAGCTCTAAAAATCCCGAGTGGAAAGTAGGTAGGTCTCATTTCCATCTGGAGGTTTCTAAGGGACCTTCTCTGGCAATCGCTGGGAAAAATATGAGGAGCTGCTGAAATGCTCAGCTCAGCTTCACCTCACTGGGTAACTGCTCCAGAAACGCTGATCTCAGGGTTATTTTGATGGTGCACCTGTCTGGCAAAGGAGGAGAATATCGGGCAGATTTATTGAGATGGAAATAAGTCAGCTTGACACAATCCCATATTTCGAATTGTGTTGGGTGAGCTATTTTCTCAAGTGGAAAGATGGCACAGGAGTATTCAATAGGAGAACGGTTTCCAGCCTGGGATAACCGAGTTGTAACACACGTGTTACCCTCAGGGAAAGTCACAGGAAATGTTGGCTTCCGTGGTGACACATGTCTTGTAGCTAAGGTTATGTGGTTTATAAGAACTATAAGAAAGTCCTGCCCACCTCTTGAGAGAGGCAGATCCTAAATAGCTGTCAGGAATTTGGTTGTTATTTTGCCCACGGAGTCATTATTTCTATATAATCCATGTCTTTTGAGTAAAGTTTTGGGGTTTTCTTCATTTTGTACAATCTGCCATGTCAGAAATGCTTCAAACCTTAAATGTTGTTATAAATGTGTGTGCTCTGTGAGGTAACGGCCTTCACGGTGATGAGAAAAGTGGTTTTGGAGATCTGCCCCTTGCTTTCTATGTGTGCACTGCTCATTCCCTCAGGTCCCTCTCCTTCCAGCAAGGCATCAGCATTAGGCATGTAAATAGTTTAGAAAGCAGAGTATTTGTGATTTACAGAACAAGCGGTAAGACAAATTGCTTGACAGTAATGGGGGAATATTCTTTCAAAGTGTTTGCAGAAAAAAAAAATCCAGAATGCGTATAAGAATAAAATAATAGAATGAGTGAGATAACTATTTCTTGCAGGTTATTACCTTGCTAAATGGCTTCTTTTTTGACATCACTGCTAAAAAGCACAGCAAGTCTGATGGAACTTGGTTCGTTGTCTGTTGTCTTTAGAAAGAATTGTATGTTATAATAATAAATGTATTTAAAATAGGTATTGTGCAATAGAAGCACAAAACCTGATCCTGTATCCTGCATGATCTTTATACAGCCTTTTCCTCTTATGAATCTTAAAAAAAATAAATAACAATAATAAAAATCAGGCAGCAGATACTTACCTAGTTCCCCCTCATGCTGGCATCAATGTATAGCAGGCACAAGCAAAACAGATTGTAGTTTTTAAAATGCATTCCTCTTTATTTGAGCAAAATAAATGAGAAATTAACTTGTTATTGAACCGTGCATTTGGGGCCAGATCTGAAAGCCTGAGAGGGGCAGTGTTCTGATTACAACAGAATTTTGTGTGTGTAGGATCAGGCTCTAGTGGGTTCAAGACAAGGCTTAACAAGTTTCAGATGTAAATGCTTGAGGCACATGCACAGCATTGCACATGTTTTATACACGTTGGCCTAAAAGCAGAGTTATTCCACAGAGCTGGAGATGTTAGTTTTGGGAAGTCTAATTCATTGAGGTACAAAGTCATCACCTGCTGTTGGGCAGCTCCATGTGCTACTGGGCAGGCCTTGGTGGCTGCCCCTGTGCCCCAGTGACTTTCAAAAGCTGGGAAGTTGTAAGTCAGAAACAATTTTTAAGCTAAATGAAGTATTTCAGTTTGATACTGAAGGGCTGTATCTTCATAAAAAGAAATGAAGTGAATCTTGAAACGCTCGTTCGATTTGAATGGAGCAAAATTAAATTCCTTTGGATATTGCTGAATTTGAAAAACGCAGCTTCCAGTTTCATATAACCCTGCGTCTTTCTCAGATTAAACTAATTTGTACTGGTTTTGTATTGATGAAACTTTTTTTTCCCAACACAATTTTTGAGTATATCTCATTTCTGGGTGCGAACTGTGGAGCAGGATCTTCCCGTGGTTACGGGCACGAAGCTGCTGTGTGGGAGGTTATGCTGATTGCAGAAAATGCAGTGACAGGGATGGAGCAACTAAAATGGTATTCTGGATGAAATCTACAGAAATTTAATATAAAAATTTTAACTGAAGCAGTGGCTATTTTAATATATAATCAATATTCAGTCTTACATAAGCAGAAGACCTGGTATGTTGAGGTTCATCCCATGGTATTTTATGACAGATAAGTCAGACCAGCAATAACTTTAACCTGCGTTCACCAAGAAAGGTACATTAGTGCTTTTCTGCTCACCTATTCCTAGAGCCTTGGGCTCTGAATGTCAATTAAGTTGTTGAGTGAAAGACAATTTTATCAAGAAAAGTTACCCTTGAACAGGAAGGTTCTTTCCATCTCTGCCTGTGACACTTGACAGGTGGTTTATCTGCTCTCAGGTAAATCACAGTCTTGTCCAGCCTGAAACTGGCAGCAAGATTTGCTGCTCCACATGTTCTCATTTACTGGAATCTACTGATTTAAAGCATTTTATTGACTGCACAGGTTTTTACCCTGCTTGCCTATTGAAAAATAACTTCTCTTAGGTTGCTTTCTGCTAACATACCAGTTTGGTAGTTTGCTTCAAAAGTGCAATATTTAGTTTCATGCCTTTTGAAGCATTATAAATTAGATAATAAAAATATCATCATTTTATTTTTGATGGGCTGCATCTGTTCTCTGGTACTATTTTGAAAATGTGTGTATATGATTTTCTGTAGTTTGAAACTACAATATATGGTTTCTATGTCTCACTGCCATTCACTCAATTAAAAAAATGCTGTTTCATCTTAATAGGCTATAAGTCATCTGTAATAACTGCATCTATCATGCTGATATGAAGAGGAAACGCTGTAGGTGGCTCTCATCTTTTTTTTGCATAGTACTAGTGTTTTCTATGAAGACAATCACATGGTAAAGATTCCTGGCCTTTTAACATCTATGATAATCATTTAAAATCATATCCACCATTTTGCAGTGTTTTTCTTGAAGCTGCATAGAACCCCAAAAGCTTCCTAAAAACAGTCATTCAAAGAATAAATTGCCTCATTTTGTGTTGTCACTACTGGGCTTGAATGCTCTTTTTTGTGTTTGTTTTTTAAAATTTACTTCCTATTCACTAATTATATACTAAAGCTTAAAAAAGACCTTTGCAAATGAGAGTGCCAAGAGGTTATTCCTCTGTTTGCCTTCATTACCCGTGGCCCTTTTGCGAAATGAAGACACTTCCTTTGGATGTGGGGATGGTGTGGCCCATTTTGCCCTAGGGGAATCTTTTTAGGAAATAGCCTGGGAAGTTATCTGGCCCCCCCAGTAAGTTCTGCCACGATGTGGCGCGACCTGTGTGCAAACATCCTCCTCCTTATGCACCGAGCTCTGCTGACAGATATTTTTCCTCTGTGAAAGGAACCCACCTCCAGATTTTACTGTGGAGTTGTGCAGTTCTGCATCATGTTGGAACACGGGACCTTGCTTTTAACCCTTTTCTCATTTTGGCTGATAATGTTCACAGAAATGTTTACCTTTGACTTCTCCAAGTAATGAGTCGCTAAGATAATTATATGTTACTTGCAAAAAGCAAGCCCTTATCTACCCCAGAAATGGGAAGTATTTTCAAAATACATCATTCAGGATTTTAATTCTGTGGAAAAATTGATGTTATAGAAACATATCATTTAGAAGTCTTAGAATTTAAATGTTAGCCTCTAGTTTATACGGTAATTAGATTTACAGTATGGGTGGAGAAGAGGTAGTAAGAAAACCTAATGATTTTGAGAGGTTATCCCCTAAGCCCCTTCACTTCTATGTGGTTTCTGGAGCAACATTCAGTTTTGAATCTAATGCCCTGTTCAGAACGAGCCCTTGTGCAGAATGTTATTGGAAAAGTTGTGCCTAAAGCCTAGAAGAATGTAGAGTTCTGAGAAATCTTAGTTTCAAGGGAAAAAACCAGCAGCTCCCTTCTACTCTTCCCTTCTTCCCCTCCCGTCTATGGAAGGCGACGCAGCCACAGACATTTCCTTCTTTGGTTAGAACAAGTGTTCAAATTGTTTGCTATCACTGAAATTGATGCCTTCAGACTTTTGTTGCTGGAGTTTACCTGTCAGGTTCAATATACTGTAGTTGACCCCGTAATAATACTAACAATGCAGCTCATACCACAGCGGTGAAGTGGCAATCTCAAAGGACAGGTTATCTCCGAGGGCCTCTCATCCAGAACCACTGGATGTGTTTGAAAAAGACCCAAATAGAAGCTTTGAGGCAGCCAATTGATAATGCAGTCACTCTAGGAAAGACAGTGCTATTTGTGCAATCTCATCTACTGACCCTCTTTTCCCTCTTTCCCTTTTTAGTGAACTAAATTAGCATTCAAGAAAATAACGTGATTATTTTTTGGTGTGGCACTTGAATTTTTGGAGTACTGTGCAGGGTCTTGGATGTTGACAGAGGTCATCAGACACATGTAACCACTGTTCACCTGGTGGCCTGGAGCTGGTGAACTGACAAATGTGTTTGCTAGCTGAAACCCCAAGTCTGGGTCAGTAAGCAGTGAAGGTAGGTCTGTGGTGGAATCGCCCTCTTTAGATCTTGCTGTTCTTCAGGATATCATTAGTATCTTGCCTAGCACTATATCATTTTTAAAGAAACATTACGAAAATATTAATTGGGTTGAGGTCATAGTTTTGTCACAATTTAGGTAGCAGATGTTCAACACAATGGGTATGACTGGTGATGAGGACCTCAGGCAGATCTGGACTCTCCTGATTTTACTTGGCACTACTGTATTGATTTACACTGCTCTGAAGCATTTCCTAATTTGGGGTCCTCTCTGTCCTCTACAAGCCAAGGACAGCTCATTGCCCTTCTATGAGCTGCATCTTGGTTTGTGTGCTTGTCTTCTCAATGCACTGTAACTTCAGGACAACACTTAGGCATTTCCAAATCCGTTTGGAAACTGGTCTTAAGACACCCTGAATGGATGACATTACTCTTGTACTAACTCAGCAAGCACGAAATACTCTTATGTTGGTCTCTCCTTTCCTAAGATCCTTATGTGACAAGTGCTAAAAGGCAGGACGGGGCTTAGCTCCTAGTGTTAAATAGTCCTCTTCTGTTTGAACAGCAGTCAATAGCATCTCTTGTCCCAGAACTGCCAAGGGAAATATTGTTTAGTTCTAGGTGCCTTGAAATGCAGAAACATTTGCTTCAAGTCCCTCAGTGAGCTGTTGACCAAGTTCAACAGCAGGGATTCTGTGCACTAGTGGGTATTGCCTGCATCAGAGAGCATCTCTTTGCTCTAAAGGACAAGTCAACAGAAGACTAGCAGAGTATTGAGTCAATCCAGCAAAACAAAAAGGGGGTGATTCCACATCAGATGACTGATACATAGGTCTTGACTCAAAATCCATTAACTCAATAGAAGCCTTTCAGTCGCATTCATTTTGGCTTTAGATAAGTCCCGTAGAGAGACGACTGGTGCGCTCTTGCCATAGGGAAGCTCTCTTTATAATACTACTAAAAAGAATGATTATTTTGTATTGTCAGAGGATGCTGTGGATAAGGGAGCTTCTCAATGCATCCCTAGAAGGCTGGGAAGTATTTAGTTGCTGTTTTGTAAAAGGGGAAGCTGAGGCACGGAGAAGTGGAGCATCTTGCCCAAATTCATGCTGAGACAGTGACAGCATTGGGCAGTCCAGTAACCAGTCAGAAAAACGAGATGTGGGGAAAACACAGACTTATACCAACAAGGATTCAGTGAGGATTGAGGTTTATTTTTATAGGTATTGATGTTTTCAGAAGGAACAATAGCAGCTTATTGAAGCACAGTGTGCATGGGCCCAGAGTAACCACGTAACCTTCACATTATAAATCTTCTCCTTCCTCTGTCTGTGCAGTTTTGTAACATCTTTTGTTACTTTGGAGTTGAATTATTCCCCAGTCCTCTGATTTTAAATGCCACGTTGCCTTCTTTTGTTCCTGACTTCACCTTCATTTACTGGCTTTAACTGCAACATTTTTTTACATTCCTTCCTTTTAAAAAGTGCCGTTGGGAAACTGCATATTATTTGCTCCTAAGTGCTTTCAATCTGAGGAAAAAAATGTACTAAAAATGTAATATTTATAGTGATTTAAATTCCTCACTGGTAAATAGTTTAATTAAACATCTTTGTGCTTTCCTGTGCTCTAGGCATGGAAGTGTTGCTAATTTGTCCAGAGTGGTTGGTAATCCTTTCAAGTCCTTTTGACACATTGATTTTCTGTAACTTTATTAATACTAAGATTAATTAAACAGCTGACCGCAAATCATGCTGATAGTTGTATTTCTTGACTTCACCATAATTAGCATTTTTACATGATTTCTTAGCTGCAGCCTTTTGTGCTATCACAAGAATTTAGTACTTCGACTTGTTTTGCATATGCATGGCCATGCTTATGCATAAATTTAAGCTCATGCTTAAAAATAATAATATTGATTTAATACTCATTCAAGACCTGTGAATGAAGCTATCTAAAGAACAAGCAAGGACAAGCCTTTCCCTGACACCTGGTCAACATTTGTCCTGAGCTCTCTTATGGCAGGATTTCTCCTTTATTCAAAAGGGCTAAGTCCATTTCTATGGCTCATGAATTCTTGATTCCTAAATCTAGCAATTACTCCAAGCAGTCCGTGAGGTGAGAGATGGAGTGAGAGCCACCACGCTAATCTGTTAGTGGGAACATGCTATCTTGAGAACATGCAGCAGCTGCAGGATTGATGTCAGTGGCTGGAAGCAAAAAGCTCTCATGTTTTAGTCATCTGCTTTCACAATAAGTGCTAATGCCTTCAGGAGTGGAACTTGCTTTTAGGAAAGAGTTTACTCAATCAAGTTCAGATCTTTCTGGAGCTCCAACAGCCAAGGTTTCTCATCTTCTTTGTCCAAAGAAGCGAAAAATTCCCCCATGCTGTATTGCATTTCTAAAAACCATTTGTAGCAAACTGTGTTCTTCAGACACAGAATTGAACTCTCCTACAAAATCATGGAAGTAACTGAATCATGAAGGACATCTGGCTCACTGCTCTTCCTCAGGCAGGCTCCAAGGACGCTGAAACATCCTTTGTCTTACCTGTTCTTAACAAAACCTGGACAACTTCAATGAGGGAAATTCCTTCATCCCCTTTCTGTGTCCTCTCTCCCTCCCAGCACTTACTCAGCCATTTAGACAGACTACCTTAAATCTCCCTTGCCACAGTTTAAGCCTGTCACCTCTTGTCATATTCTCAGTGAACACGGAGAATGCTTTGACCTTTCTATTTGCAGTCCTTTTTAATATTTAAAATCTCTTTTCATGAATATGCTTTATTCTTCTCATCTGTAACCTAAAAGTCTATTTTTAGGTTTATGAGTTAACAGTACAAAAATACTCTAAAGAGGGTTTTCTTAATAACTTCACATTTTTCCCTTCAGAAAATTCTGGGCTTATGCCCCCAAACTTTTGGCATCTCACAGAATTTTTTTCTTTGTGCTGAGCTGCAAGGTTGTTGTTTTGTGTCAAGGAAGATGATCCAAAGAGTGGTCCCTGGTAGGAAGCACCATGTGCGTGGGGTCAGCAAGCCAGAGAGACAGATGGGGCCTAAACCTCCCATAGTCAGGGACTGTATTAATGTCTGCTGCCAAAGGCTGGTTAGGAGGCACAATGCTGACCACCCTGGATGGGAATTCTCTATCTGCCCTCCCCTACATCCTCTTTCTGTGTCCAAGCACATTGTTCAGCTAGACAGGGAAGAAATGTCAGATGGGTGACCAATGGCCAGGTGGAGTGCTTTTGGTGTTGGAATGGGTTATATGACCTGTCTGAGTTCAGTAATAATGAACACATTACTGCTGGAAAATATGAGGAAAAAAAGCCTCAAAAGCTCCTCCAGTATGCACGTGTGGATCTTGCAGTGTGTAACATCAAGAGTCTGGTGTGACCAAAATCTGCGCAATGTCTTGCACACACATGTGCATTTCACAGAATCATAGAATGGTTTGGGTTGGAAGGGCCCTCAAAGACCATCTCGTTCCAACCCCCCTGCCATGGCAGGGACACCTCCCACTAGACCAGGTTGCTCAAGGCCTCATCCATCCTGGCCTTGAACACCTCCAGTGATGGAGCATCCACAACCCCACTGGGCAACCTGTGCCAGCGTCTCACCACCCTCAAAGTGAATTTCTTCCTCCTAATTTCCAATCTAAATCCACCCTCTTCCAGTTTGAACCCATTGCCCCTCATCCTATCACTACGGGCCTTTCTGAAAAGTCCCTCCCCAGCTTTCTTGTAGCCCCTTTCAGATACTGGGAGGCTGCAATGAGGTCTCCCCTGAGCCTTCTCTTCTCCAGGCTGAACAAGCCCAATTCTCTCAGCCTGACTTCATAGGGGAGAGGAAGAGGAGCCCATTCACACTAGAACGTGGGAGTGCCAAATTCTCACCACTTTGATTTAAGGGATGGTGGAAATGATCGGGGATGCAGTCACTGGACCCCTAGAAAGGCCAGGAACTTGCGGTGTATTAACTTGGATTTGACAAGTGTGTAGGTTGGGGATTTCCTCCTGAAAGGCCCGTGTGCCATGGAGGGTGAGACTAGTCTGCCAAGGAACAACAGGCCAGATCTGTGCAATGTGCAGCACTTGTGTTCTCTGCTGTCCTATCTCTGTATTTGCTGCTTGGACTTAAGTTTTCCACAGTAAGGCCTTTCCTTCTGACACAGGAATTCTCTAAAGCTTGTTAAGCTCAACAGAAAATTTTCCGTAAAGTTCATGGTGCTTATGTCTGATCGGCTTTTCTGGCAGTGAGAAATATGCATGACAAAGGCTTTTGCAGGTCTTGGTATTTCCTTTTTTAATCTAAATATGCATTTTAAACACAAGGGAATAATATATTAACACTTCTTCCTTAGCTGTGATCTCATTTTTTATACTTGTGGTGAATATTTCATAGATGTGTGCATATTGATTGGGAGGCAGCTAATATTTTATTAATAGCTATTGATCCTTGAGGATCTTTTACTGTATATGAGTGATCAAAGAATCACCTTCTGAGCAATCTTAGATACTGAAAAGACCTTAGGACCCTGGTTCAATGATGGGCATCTGTTATTTGTTTGAAGTGCTGGGGTTTTTTGTAAGCCCTGTTTAGTCATGCATTTGAGATTGTCCCACTCCTGCTTTGCTGGTTCTGCAGCTTCGCAGATAAGTTAAAAAAGGCTTTTTTCAGCAGAAATGTGTGTGCTACCAGGTGGGGGATGGGGCAGAGTTCCTATTGCTCTGAAGGTGTGTGGCGTGGTTTGTTCTTTTGGATGGTCTCATTCTAGTTTTGGAGGACTTTATGAACAAGAATACTGACATATGGGTATTTGCAGGTGAATATTAGTGTGTCTGATAACTTAGCTATCCTGAATTTATTTCTGGATTTGTAGACGTTAGTGAATCACCATAAATCTGGTGGTGTTGCCTTTCTGAAATGTTTGCGAAATAATTTTACAGGGTGTAGAGGAGCTGCCACTGGCAAACAGACTTGCTTAGTCCTGGAGAAATACGGCCTTTGGGAATAGCACAGGGAGGGGGAGAAAGAGAGGTGCTTTGATCTATCACTTTGTAGTTAATATTTTCATGCTTTCTACTGTAGGCTTTTTGCCTCCCAGTATGAAACTTCCTATTTAGTTACATGATTGCATGTAATAATTGCTCAAACTGGGGATTTTTCTGACTCTCCCAGAAATAACTCTTATTCTTCATTGTCAGAGAAGTGGGACAGAGTTAAACAAATGAATGACACAGTCTCACTAATAGTGCTCCCATTAGAATAGTCTACTATTGCAATTTTTACGTGCTTAGATTTTTTTTTTTTCCTTTTCAGAGTTTACAAATAAAGTTCATTTTTAGAAAATACAGTTCATGAGATAATCAGACTGAGACAATTGGGTGTTTTGAGGGAGTCTTTCCTCCTATGACAGATGATAGCAAAGGGGGCCAGGGACAAGGATGGCCGTGGAGAGACAGCTTAATGACCTGTAAGGGTAAAATACTGCTTTCCTATTTGTTTATTTATGGTGAAGAAGAGTTTCCATGTTTTCAGGATCCTAGGGATTTGGTTTACTCTGCTTTGTGCTTCTCATAATGGAGGGTTCTATTTCACAAAATTAAACATATATAAGCTTTTGTAATGCTGGGCTATCTAGCAATATTTGTCTTTGATGCTAGTTTTTGGCCCACTTGTTCATCGTTGACTTTTTGCTTTGAAAATAGCACAAATTTGGAAGTGGTATTCCATGGAATATCTGACCTAGCAAATTCTTTTTCAAACAATATATTAAGAATGTGTATATTTGGGCACCAGTGCAGTCCATAGAGGGGCAAAAGAACCCTCTGATCTTTGGAGATTTGCTACCAGAAAGATTCCTTGGTATCTCTCCAATTCTGAACCGCATCCTGCATTTTTAATTAGGCCATAAATGTGACTTTGCAATAAAGCAAAGACATCCCAAATGTAATCACATTCCACCACAACACAAAATGTTACCGTATTTTTTGCATGTGCTGTCTGCTCAGTACAAAGCTAAAAAAATGCTTTATCCTTTTACTTCACTCTTCCCTCTGGGGTCTCTTGTAAGTGTTGCAACCACAGGTAAGATGTATAAGGCATGAGAGGATGCAGGTTTCTTCACGTTTTTTCTTGTTGGTGCTGGTAGAATTGAATGACTGGGTGAGTTTTTTAAAGTAAAGAAGTTACAGATGAAAATTAAAAAGGAAAACACATTAAATAAAATTCCTAGCTGCAGTGAAATGTGTGACAGTAGCTGAAATGGCAGATCTTACAAAACTGTTTGCTTAGGACAGCAGGCAGAGTGAAACACGGGAACACACATGCTGTCTGTCATGGTTGATGCTTCCAGAAGAAACAGAAAGGGCTGTTTTTAAGGGCAACAGAGCAGCCTGGTTCCATCTGGGTTGCTAAAGCTTCCAACCAGTTTGGAGTGATTGAGTATCCGCTGCTCAACGTTATTGATAGTGCCTGTAAAGACAGCAAGAGGCTTCTTTATTGCACAGAAACTGAAGAAGTTGTAGAAAATGTCAGCTGTAAAGACTTAATCCAAGGCATTAATGGAATCTGGAATGCAAGGGGTTTTTTAAAGGAACTTGGGAAACGAAAAGCTATCATGAGATTGGAGAATTTAACAGCCCTTTAGTATTTTCATATGTAATGTATTTAGGCCTCTTTTTCAAGGATGCAGCCTTTTGCATATATTTTATCAAGGAATAATCATAAAAACATTTTTTATTTGGAACTAAGTTATGAAAATTATCAGGGAAGGGATTTTTTTTCTTTAGATGTGGCTTCATATAAAAAAGTTAGATGGCTGAATACTCAGGTAACAGGCAACCCTGAGGCTGCTGTAAGTGCAGTTACCTACAGATCCTCAACATCCAAGGGCTGGGTTTCTAGCTGATAGAAATCAAACTCTTTATGGTTACTTAGGTCTACTGACAAACTGGATTCTGAAGTCTTTTTAGTGGCTGCGGCTTTTGATTTGTTGCTCTGAGATTGTTGATTTATTAAAAATCATCTGTACCATTAGATTGCCTGTCAGGGCCCCTAAATTGGATCAGAGACTAAGAGCAGTTATTACCCTATGAGGATTTTGGTTTTGTACTGCAGAAAAGAGGCTAATTAATTCACCAACAAAATGGATACATGCTTCTTTTAAAATACGAAGCCCTCACCTGGTATTTTTTTCTGAAGTCTGTAAAGATAATTTGATTGTTTCCTTACACTATTCCAATGGATTGACTGCCTTTATAGTACAAATTTCTGTTCCCGTGGAAAGCTTTGTGTTCTTAATGCTGTTAACTTGAGATGCTGAATTTAGAGCAGATTAGCAAAATACAGAAAACTACAGAATCCAATGCAGCATTAAGGTGAAGTGCTCATTGTGCTTGGTATATGAGTATTTTCAGACAGCTCTTGAAGGACACTAACAGACCAAGTTTGAGTCCTGTGCTGTAGGTTCTCCCAGTTCTACAGGTTTTCCAGCAACCAATGGTTTAAGTATAAACCAGTAGCAAACTGAAAAGCTGTTTTAGCATGGTGCAGCTTTTACCAGTTCCAGTTTTGTATACTATAACAAAGGCTTTACAAATATGCCTTACAGAAAGTCGGGGTAAGATTTAACAACGACTTGAGTTATTGGAAAGAATTTGCAAGGTGCTGAGTGCTGGTTGGTGCTGGTTGGTACTGGATGCTGCTATGGGCATGGGCTGGATTTCCAGTCAAGAGTAAAGCTTCTCAAGCTGGTCCTGAGCCTGCAAAGTATTAAGCATCTGCTGCAAAATTTGAAGTTCCTTCCCTTTTTGCGTGTTACTGTGGGTTTGTTGGTTGTCAGCAGATCTCCAGAAGGATTCTGTATATAGATGTTCTGAGCTCTGCTTTGATGAACTTTTCTGTTTCTCTGTGTGCCACATGGGAATAGAAATGAAGCAAGTTTCGGTGGTGATTGAGGGCTTTAACTCAGTAAACAGCTGGACCTTGGGTGGTATTATTTTAGTCTTTTAATATCTCAGGCTTTTTTTTTCTCTAACCAGATTTAAGAGTGCAAGCAACTTTATGAACAGAGGCTGCTTGTAGGAAAAAGCCACATCTCTTTTACAATGTTAAAAGAAAAAAAAAAATTGCTAGAATAGAGGACTTTTTCTACTGATTTCTATAATGAATCCTGCTTCTGCTTCTCCTTGTTGACAGCTCTATGACCACAATAATTCTATGCAGAGAAAGGTCTCTTGACCTTATTCTCTCTTTTATATCTTCTGAAAACAGCACTTTGGGTGATTGTCTCAGAATCTTTTTGTATAATTCCATTAAGTCTTATAAATATAAAGCTGGAGTCCCTTTTTTAAGCTATGAAAGCTACACAGGTGGTGTTTTTTACCTTTTTTTTCTATTGATCATTATTAATTCCTAGTATTGGATGTGCATTTTTATATAAATCAGATTTACCCTTTAAGCAATGATGGTCTGAAGACCCTGCCATATTTTTTTTTTGCTGATTATTCACAGTTCAGTATAATGCTACCTTTTAGACACAAACATTGTAAAATTAAGACATGGGCAGTACCACAGGAAGAATAAACCAAGCTACTGTCCACTGGGTATGGCACAGGGTAGCTTGAAAATGATATAGAAATACTGAATTAGTCTAGTGTCCTGCAAAGATAAACTTAAATTGCATCACAAAGCTCTTGTGTAAGCTCTTTAAGACCAGCATTGCAGAGACCCAAATGAAAAGTCCTCTCAACTGTTAGGAAAGATTCAATGATTTCTGCCCAATTGCTTGCTTTGCCCAAAATGAAAGATTATAACTTTTGTTCATTGAATATATTAAATCCTTATATAGTGAGACTGAACTCATTAGTCTTTCCTAATGCAAAGCAATTGGAAAATTCCTTTAACTCAATGCCTCCTGCTAAAGAAAAATGCAAATGTAATTTTTGAAGTGCAGGCTCTCCTCTTGCCTTCAGTGATGTCTGCGTTTCCATGCTTCACAGGTAACCACACCACCCTTCCCATGGTAGCTAAGAACCAGGGGGAGGAGGAGCATGGGTGTTCAGAGTCTCAGAGGAGACTGGAGAACACGTGCCACCTGCATGAATGAGTCTGAGCAGCCCTGTCCTGCTGGGTGAGCTGGCTCAGCCTCAGCGAGGGCAAGGAGGCCAAGTTCCCCCTCCTCCTCCTTCCCACAACCAAACTGAGTCTAAACCTGGTCTTCTGTCAGCTGAACTCACCAAGAACAAATAAAGTGGTATAAGCTGGGAGGCCCATTGTTGTATACAATAATCCTGGATATCCTTCTACAGGAGATCTCTTCAGATAGCAGTCTAAAATCCATGATTATTTCTTTTTTTTTTCAGATAAAATTAATTGTTTTTTTTATTAGAACCTGGCACCTCGACCTGCAGTTGCCCTGTTATTTGTTGTCTGACTGCAAAGTTAGTCACTTCAGAGAAAACACAGGCCTCCCTGCAACTGTAATATATCATAGAAGGAATCTCTTTCCTTGGTTCCATCTAACGATCATTTTGTGCCTTGAACCATAACGATCGATAGTTTCATAATTAAATCCTAGCTAATAAAACTATTCATGCTATTCATGTACATTAAGGGGCTGCTATTTTGAGTATTATTTGACTTAAACTCGATACTGTCTAAAGTCTTTCATTGGTTAGACCTCTTCTGTAAAATGACTTTCTGTCTGTCCACCCAGATTTTTTTCCCCTTTAATTTCACCAAGCAAGGGAGTCTTTTTTATTAATATTGGGTAAGAGTTTCCTCCATTCTGCTACTCATTTTACATACCTTTGTCATAGCTCCTATTAATTTTCTCGTAAGTACTAAGTAATCATAATCTTTTAAATCTTTTAATTCATTTCTTTAAAGAAAACAAATAGGACCTTCCAAGGAAGAAAGTTAAGTAGATACGTGAATATTATAGTGATCTTGGAAAAATAATCACTTTTATCACTTTCATGCTCCACAAAGAGGAGGATAATTGCTGCTATCTGTTTAAATCCTTCAAATGCTATTTGTTGGTATAATTTAAATTGGCCACAATACGTTATTTTCAATGTCCTTGTATTTTAAGCTCTAATATAAAAATGTGATTACTTAGCAGATGATAAAAGTAAAATTGTGTCTGGAAAGGCAGCAAGGTTATTATGAAATATCTAATCTAATTAGATTAGACAAACTTGATGTGACTTAAACCAAGCTGTTAGAAGCAACAGTCAAAGGAGAATAACAACCAGAGTATTTAGCAACAACAATGAGAATAATTATGGTCCTAAGATATTTCCATTTGAGTGCTTCAAGATCCTTCAAAACAAGAATGCATTGAGTGTCTTAGTGGTTTTGTGAATCAGTTTCCTTGGTTTCTCAATGAAGCACGGATTACACACAAATCCTAGTGCAGGATTTGCTCCTGTAAACCTCTTTTTTTTATTTTTTAAAGTTTTCTGTCTGTAACTGTTCAAATGATAACCCTTAAGCTGCATATAACTGCAGTGAGAGGGTGGGAAAGTTTAACAGTGATGACCCTGGTTCTCCTCTGCTCTTTAAGTGCTATCTTGTCTTTCTTTTATAATAACTGGAAAGAATATGCAGAACTTTGTAAGAATTACAGTTGTTCTTGTAGAGACACGTTCTTGCATTTCTTGATGTTTTCAGTTAGCATACGAAGTATACAATTTTGTTTTGCTTTACAGAAAATGCTGTTAAATATTCTGTTCTAGCTTATCTCAATTAATTCTCTTTTGAGTTTATTTTTTCTGAGCCTCAATGTTACGTCGTTTTATTTTTTTTTAGTACTGAGTTGCATTTGTTACTTATTAGCTCTTTTTTTTTTTTTCCTCCAGAGAATCTTAAGCTATTTACATTCTATTGTATCACATTCCATGGCTTTGTCCTCCACTATCTTTTCTTACTGGCAAATGAAACTAGTTTGCATCTTTTCCTATTCCACCTCCTCTTTCTGTGCACAGCTGATAGAAATCTGAGTTATGAAGTTTGCTCCTTTGTACATGTAGTTCAGGACCACCCATTTTCAGGTTTTGTTCCTTTAGAGCTATAGTCTTTTAATCCTGTCACATTTCTGTGGCTGGCCCAATGGTTATCATAGCAGCATTGATCAGAGCTGTGGCAATCCCTTCCAGCACACACAGAACAGGAGAAAAGCCTGTCCCAAGATGGGGTGATAATCCTGCTGTAGTTAATGATCTCCTTTTGATAGCTCTGCTGTTATTATTATACAACCTACATTGTGCCTTCTCAAGCAAGAAATGCAGCTCAGTGAGCATCGCAGAATAACAAATGTTTCTTTTCGAAAGCGTTTTTGAAAACCTTACAACAGAAAGTCAGCGGCTGTAATAATGCCAAGTAAGTATGCCAAAGAGAATAAGCCTAAAATATGAATCTCCCCCATGAATTGTTCAGAAAAAGAATGGAATAGCTCATGAGCCAAAAATTGTCACTGTTCTTGATGTTAGAAACAAAAGATGGGAATCATTTCAGTCTGGAGGTAACCATTGGTTCACCCAGTCCAAACATACCACTTCCCATGGCTGCTTGGACTAGTGGAGTTTCAGAGAAACATTGAAGTTAGAAAATACTTTGTGTAGCTGACTCTTTGCTGCAGGATACTGCAGGCTTATCTTGAGCCATCATTTGTCCATGTTAAACACAATCAGTTTTTAAGATACGTTTTCCCTTTATTGTGCCATAGTTACATTTTTTGGTGCAAAGGAAAGGAGGGAAATGCTTCTTTTCTCCTTCTATTCCCTCATTGTTGCTCCTCCGGCAGGGATGTGCTGAGCTGGGTCAGACTGCTCCTGAAGGCCTAGATGCAATTCTTGATGGGAAGGAAGAATTTAATACCAGGCTGCATTATGATGCACTGACATTTGGGTCTCTCACAGGGTTAACTCTGCTGAACTTTTCTTCCTACTTTGCATGGCTGCTCTTTGTAGGCTCTTTGCAAACACAGCAGTTTTGCCACTGTTGGTATGGTCGCTGCTAACGGGACCAGTGACATATCATTCATCTTTCCCAGTGTGAATACTTTTTAGGATGCCAAATGAGTATCAATTAGAAAAGCTCTTTCTGGTTGGAAAAGATTACTTTCCTCTCATTAGAAGAGAATTAAAAGAATCGGTACTGTATATGTATAATTTTTCAGCTATAAGATTATTCCTGGTTGACCTTACCTTACCTCTTGTTAAATATTTGAAATATTTTTATCCTATTAATTTTCTGAAATACACATGAACCCAGTGAGGTGTGCCCCACAAGATGACTTCCTTGGGTTGTGGTAGCATGCGGTATCCCATTGAAATTCAGTTTGTGGTTCCAGGCAGTTGTTTTGTTACACCTCTTTGTTTCACCTGCCATCTCCACTGTGCAGTCACCTAGGACGCAGGGACAAAATAGTATCAAAAGAAAACCCTTCTTTCTCCTTCCAGATTAAACTGTTAATATTTAACATCTTCATTCACCGATCTCTTTCTGTGCCGTTGGAATGCTCGTGACTGCTCTGCCCGGGGCTGTGGGGTGTGTGGCTGTCAGATGGTGTCGGGTGGAGGGCTCCTTGTGATCCCACCTGTCCGTACGGGAGCTTGGGTGGGCGGGAGATTTCCCCAGGGAGCTGATCTCCGTGCTGCTGTGTCAGGCCCTCAGCTCTTCTGAGGAGCAGGTAAATCAGAAGCTCCATAGTCTTCTGTGGGAAAAAGTGACTTAATGACTCTAATGCTAATTTAGTGCTGATTTCAGCACTTGTGCAGCAGAGCTCTGGGACCCTTTGGGAAGGCCTCTATGACTCTATTTTCTGTTGTTTGCAATGTTTGTCACATGTCACAGAAGAGACACATGAAACACTGGTTGTTAATGATTGTAACTGGGCTTGAGCCCCTTAAGTGGAAGATGTTAAAAGGACTGAAATGAGAGTCTCTATCAAAAGTATCATGGTGTTGGTCTCTTCTCCCAAGTAACTAATGAGAGGACAAGAGGTAATGGCCTCAAGTTGCACCAGGGGAGGTTTAGATTGGACATTAGGAAGAAGTTCTTTGCTGAAAGAGTGGTCAGGCACTGGAACAGGCTGCCCAGAGAGGTGATGGAGTCCCCATCCCTGGAGGGGTTCAACAAAGGAGTAGATGTGGTGCTTCGGGACATGGTGTAGGGGTCAGGGGGATGTTGAACGAAGGTTGGACTTGATAATCGTAGAGGTCTTTTCCAACCTAAATGATCCTATGATTCTGTTTGCTCTTCCTTTCCTTCCCTTGGCTGTCAGACGTGGTGGCAGAAGGCAGGGGAACCAGGAACCCTGTCTTCTCTTCTCCATATAGGGGTGTTCTCTAAGAAACACGTGTGTGTTTGTGAAGACACAAAACATCTTTGCAGGAGTTAGAGATAGTATCTAGAGCAGGAATATTGTTTGATGTGTAAAGTATGTCTTCATTTAAATAATAAAAGCATTTGATCTTTTTATTTCTTGCAATTCTGTGAAACTGATATCTGAGTGTGTAGCTCCTGACACCTTCCTGACACTTTCCTGCAAATAACATTGTGTTTGTTTGATGCTTAACCTGTGACAACAAGTTTACTTCTCTCGCTTTCCCAATGGGCTCTTGTCAGACTTGTTTCAGCCATGCCTTGTTTCACTAAGTGATTATCTGCAACCCTTTTCAGATTGTCTCTTGATTATTGGCTAGGTTTTGTACTTACCAAAGAGATGTTCCTGAAGTGTTGGTGGTGGTCCAGCATATCATGCTGGTCACCTCTCATCTAACAGTGATAAATGTCAGGGGTTTTTTTATTTCAAATGGTTCAAATATTTCAAATCCACTCTCTTTCCCGCTCTTGTCTGTTGGTAAACAATTCCATTATTTTAGGTACGTTTTGCACTGACATCACACCTTTCTAACTGTTGCTTTACAAAAGAGGTGGCAAAATTATCTTAGTCACCAGGTCATGTAGCCAGTAATGAGAGAGGTGGCATTCAGATTGTGCCAGATGTTCTCACCCCTGGATCCTGCTTCCTCCTCTGGGCATGTTCTGCAGGAAGATCTGTGCTCAGTTTAGCTGACAGCAGCAATGATCCCTTTTCTGAGCTGGAGTGCTTTATATAATCCTGGAATATATGCTGGAATTAAATTTTAAGCAGTACAATTGCAGGTTTCTTGTGAAGTTCACCTTTGCTTGATTCTCATTTCTCATTTTCTCTCTTGTTTGGCTTCTGTCTCACTTTTTATGCTGAAACATTCTCCTCCTCCCAAAGTTTCATACTTCCTTCATAATAACTTCTCTGTCTCATTGGGTGCATGTATATGGATTTGTTTTGTCAGCATCAGGTACTCAAGTTAAGCATAGAATTTCGTTGTGCCTTCTGTAAATTGATTTTTGCAGATGTTCCTCACACCTGGGGTGTTGCTTTCCTCCTTAATTATCTCATGCTTTGCCAGAGGCTGAATGCAGCATCCCAGTACCACAGCAGAGACTTCGGGTGACACTTTGTGACTCACTCACTGGTTAACACGGAAAAGGGAGCCAGAAAATGGCTGTGACTTCATCCCCTGGGGCCCCTGCTCTGAATCTACCTGTATTTCTGCAGTGTTTCCCTGGTGTTCAACAATTTTAGGTGTTTCAGGTTGCTGTCCCTTTCTTCCCTAAAATTTTGTTCTGTGCTTTTTTTTGAGAAAAAACACCTTTCATATATCATCAGTTTTCTTGGATAATACTGTATTTAAATCCTCATTTTTCTTGGATAATAATACATATGGTGTGTTACCACTTTTCTGTGACTCTCTGTGACTTTTTAAATGCATTTGGAGCAGAAGCCTTTTAGAGGAGTATTCCCTGTTTGAATGAGCATCAGCCAATCATGCTTTTTGTGCAGTCCCATGGGTGATAGTTTCGGTATCTAAGTATTTAAAATTAATTTTTACTTAAGTGATGAAAATATAAAATAAGGTTGTACTGTCATCATCCTTTGGAAAGCTAGGTGTGAAAGCCTAAGCCATGCAGGGCACACAAATTCTGTTTGATCCATTTTCTGTCTCAGCAGTGGGATCTTCACGCTGTGCAGTGTTTTGCTGATATAAGAAGATGTAGTTGTAACCAAATGAGCTCAGGTTGTGATCTTGTCAAATCTCAGGAGACAAGTATGGTCTGCTGTGATCACTGTGATGGTAGAATATCTCCAGGGAAAGATGTAAGTGCCTTAGGAAGTGATGATGCATGGGCTGCCATTCCTGCTTTCAAATTAAAACTGATTCTGTGTATTGAGAGTCAACATAATGCTGAAGTTGGACTCTGAGGGGTAAAATGGTTTGATCACTTCCTTCCATGTAAAAATTCCTTAGTATTTTTGTGAGGCTGAAGGAGTAAACTGAGAACTAACACACAGGAGAGACATAAAGAACTTGACTTACTTTTTTTCTCTTTCCTTCCTCTTTCCTCCTTTTTTCTTTTTTTTTTTTTTTTAAGTGCTGAGAACCTATTTGCTCTAGTTAAATGCATTGGGGGAAGTTGGATTTTCAGCACTCTGAGTAAACAAACCACTTTTGCCTGAATACTATCTTAGAAGCCAGTTTTTAGATATACATTTTTAGGAATCTCAGTGTGCAGCTTTGTTGGGTGAGCTGCAACCAGGCAAATGTTCTGTTTGCTTACAGTAAGAAGCAACAATCAATCTCTGCTCTGTCAAAAGATTCAATGATACTGGAGTCCCTCTTTTTTTTGCAGCATTTCCTTAACCAGAAACTTGTAAATTCAAGTGCTAAGTGTGCAGGGGAATCTAACGGCTCCACTCTGATGTTGTAAAGAGAAAATTGAGAAAACTACCCAAAGTCTTTGTGACTTTCCCATCACCTGCAATACAGGCTCCAACACTCTGCAAGCTCTTGCATTGCATCTCTGATAGGTGCAAAGAAATAATACGTGTCCTGTCCTCGTTATTCTTGAACTCTGCTGCAAAACCTTAACTGTGATTTTATGTGTTCTTGTATCAGCAGATTGACACATCTGTCACACAGGCACTTAGAAACAATTCCACCTCCCTACATTGCAATAGCACTAATAGACTTCTGTGCAAGTTTGAAATGGGCTATGTATTGCTTTTTCTATTTTTTTTAATGTGCCAGTTAAAGCATCATGCAGTGCTGAAATCCCAAACTCTTTTGGACACGTATCACCTATATTAGTTCAGCAAGCCACGATGAAATGTTGGCTAAAAAGTCCATCCAAAGGTCTATTTCATACTTTCTGTATTAGTTATTTTCAGATGTCTGCAAAATAAGGCTTGCAGCTGTTGTTGGACTGAAAATACCTGAAAGATGAGGTTCTGATATCAACTTCATAAAATATGCAGCATTCACAATTTGATGGATAAAAAACAGCCTGTCCTTTTAGATTAAGTTATATTGCTATATAAATAAATCAGTACATATTGCTGTAGGGTTTCTTTTCTGGCACAGTGTGGGTACTTGGATCATATTCAGCTTTTAACAACACAGAGGCAAAATAAAACTCTATCTTAAGATGTAATGATAACGGGCATCCCTCCTGAAAACTGTAAAATTAGGCAGTGGAACTGCTAGACAAAGTCTCATTTCTTCAGATTGTGTCGTTATGTGTGATTTCTTTATTTTCCCAAGTGAATGTCCTATGATTTAGAGAAGCTGAGAACTTCATAGAACTTCTGTTTCGGTATTACTTTGGGGTTTTTTTAATCATTCCTCTATCAATATTAATATCACTGCCCCAGTCTAGCTGGAGCTGTGTGGTTGCTCTCTTTGGTGTGGTACATCACGTTGAGTTCAAGGCTTTGTTTGCTCTCAGTACAAAGTTCTCTGCTTTGTAACTATGTCAAGAAAAGTAATAAGTACTTAGAGAAATTTGGAATAACTAGTGCTTTGCAAATATACAAACTCATGCTGTGCATCAAAGTGCCTCACAAAAGTCCAAGGCCTTGATGATTAACTGGTTTGTGGAAAAGATGCAGATTGTATTGGAAGTCTAATATCCCATAATAATAATAATCAAGGTGACCCTATTGCTTAGCATGGTCCAATTAAAAAATACTGGTATGCATTCTAATTCAGGCATGATAATGTGACTTGTGTGAGAGTGTGTTTGTGAGAGAGCTCAGAACAGAAGGAGCTTCCAGCACATGGACCTGGGCTCCAACCATTGCGCCTTTAGGCCATAGTCTATTTTTCATAAAGTCTGGAATTTCTCCTGGTTTCCTTAAATGAATAAATATCTAAATAAGAGACTGGCATGCAGACCAGGTAACTGCAAACCTCTAGACATGCAGTACATAAACTGGTTTATAAATCGAATAAGGAGAAACACTTTTAAGACGTTTTGGTTCTTGCAGATGAGGGTGTAGCTGTTTGCTCCTCAACACCACGTGTTTCCCAGGTGTACAATGTTACATTTCTGATAACTTTGTGAACCATTTCTTGTGCCTCTGAGACTTTGACTTGGTCATTGATATCCCTTAGTCTTAAACGTGTGTTTATACCTGGTGGTGTTTCATTAGCAATATGCTGCTCACTTCCTTCACCCTGAGCAGGAGTTTGCATAATGAGAGATTCACTCTGAGCTGTAGGACCAGAAAGTATTTTCCTATGCACTCCATTACTATTAAATTTAGGAATTACTCTGTGAGATTGAAAACGGGCAATCCTTACTATGTAGTTTCAGTTCTGAAAGATCATCTGATCTGCCTGGAGTTCAGCCTCAGTCCTGAAGGCTCCGGGTGGTAGTGATGTGCTACCAGTGAGAAACCCTACTTGCAAAGCCATTCTCTTGATGGTGTGAATTTGCCAACTCTTCCAAGCATAAAGATAACAAAAGAGCTTTTTATGACAATGGTGTGATTTCTTTAGTGGAATTTTTTTGTTTGCACCTCTAAATCTCTCCAAGCACTTGCAGTAAGTTTCATGTCCAGATCTGGTCTGAATGGAATTTGACGCCTGTCTCCACCATTGTGTTCAAAGTTTGTTGACAAGTTTTAGAACTAAAGGTACACGTTGCTAAAGACAAAGTTACCTCATACATTTCTTTTATGCGAGAAATACATTGAGATGGAAGAAGTGGAAGCTGTAATGGATGATTGACCCTCTTGCACAATCATTGGAGCTGTCCCAGTTTGTGGTGTTTACACACTGATTTTTTTTTTTCTCAAGATCACTTGTCAGCAGTAGACAACTACACAATGCTGCATCCAAACATGAATAATCTGTCTTTCAAAATGAAGTCCACAGACTGCAGCAGAGTATCCAGTTTAAACTGAGAGGATGCCAGGTGGATTGTCATTTTATTATCAGCCTGCTTGTTTGTTAAGGATACATTCTGGGATTGCTATATGTGTCAGTGTTGTGAATATTTCTCTAGTAGATACAACATGGAAATTCACTGTCAAAAAACCCCCACCCCAACCCTTGATACTGTGTCTCTTCACAGTAATAATCTAGTAGCTGTTCTTCTATATCAATAGAATTATTTTAATATTTTTTATTAATTTCACATGTCCATTCAACTTGAATGCACTTTAAAAGACTAGGGAAATAAAATGTAAATGTAAAGGAATAAGGTGTACGCTTCCAGTGATTCTTGAACTTTCAAGCATTTGACCTAATTTGTTCAAAGTTATTTTCTTTAGTCTTAGGGAGCTTCTTGTCAGTGTGCAATGTATCCAAGTCTTAAAGTTTTCCAGGATTTATCTTTTTCAGATTTTCCTCTTTTTTCTTGCTTTCTTGTTTTCTTTTTTAGTATCATGTTCAGAAAATAATAAGCCCAGATGTCTGTCTTCCCACTTCCTAACAAAAGTTACACAGGCATTTAAGGTATATCTGAAAACATTTTATAGTACAGCAGCAAGAGATCCACTTCAGTTTTCTTCTCCTCTCACAGAAAGCAATGTTGCCATCAGAAAGTCTACTTATTATTCATCTTGATTTAGCCAAAAGGAAACATTTTTATTGTAGTAATTTAGAATTTCCTGTCACTGCTCAGTGAACTCATCTCATGGAATTTCAAATGGCTACTATTAGTAGTTGTTTTTATAAATTTGTGAGGCAGAACAGAGGGTCTGAGTATAAAGTACCTTTCGTCTGGGTAAAAATAACAAAAAAAGAGAAAAAGGGAAAGAAAGCCAAGATAGGTGTGTATACAAATGCTCTAAATTAGCCATTACTATTCAGAGGAGAGATGCTGGAATTATTGCAGATAGTTCTCTGACAATATCAGTTCTCAGCTCAGCAGTGGTCAAAGATGAGCAGAACAGTGAGATCCTTGGGGAGAGGCATTGAGAACAAAATGGAAAAGATCATTAAGGTATTATATAAATCCATGATGTTTTGGTGGCTTGAATCTTCAGAAACAGAGGGGATGAGATGGAGTCCTTCAGTGCAAGAGGAGATGTGGTAGAGCAGAACTCCTTCAGGTTGTAGGGCTAGACACATCATCTGCAAGCTTGTGCCCACCTATGCAGAATGCTGGGGGTGTGAGTAGCTGCCAGCAAGAGGTCTTCTGCAAAAGGAAATGTAAAGCCTGTCTGATATTGTATTAATTTCAAACAGAACCTGACTTTTGCTTTTATGCATTGGGTTTATTCACATAATTTAGAGTATAATATGAAAAATGGATTTAAAAGGACAGGGGTGAAGGCAAAGACTGAAAGTGTAACTGAATTGAATACTGAAGAGGGTAGTTCATTCAAAGTTAATAGCAAATGCTTCTTCCTTGACTATTCAAAAATAGATTCAACTCAATACACTTTAGCTTTCTGTGTGTTAAATTAAGGTAAGCAAAAAAGGGAAAACAAAAGCTCCCTAGGAAAAACATTGGCTTATGAAATGTTTTGTGTACTACAAATATTTCTGGAAAAATTTATGTTGTCGTCTTTTCTAGTATATCTTTTTGTCATCCATAGTTCTTCTTATTTATGTCTGTATATATAACATAAGCGTGGAACTTATGGGATTCATAGGATCATTAGTAAGGTCAATTTTTTGACAACAAATAATGAAGTCTCTGTGTAATCGAGCAGAATCTAGACCTGTGCATTCATCTCTGCTTCTTGTGGAGGGGAAATAAAGAAGTCTGTGAATCTCTGTGCAGGAGGTGATAGTTGTGAAGACTTCACTCCCTGAATGTTGAAATCAGACCAGCTGATGTCCAGGTATCATTATTGCCTGTGGTTGCACACTGACCTCTCTAGGATTTACTCTGTTTTAGTCCATTTTCCCCTAGATATATCCACATATGTTAGTTATGATACATATTAAGTGCATAAGTAAGATTATGTTGGTTTTGTTTATGATCTTCTAATAAATGGCTACAAAAAAGATTTCACTGTGGTGTGAAAATCTAAATTAAACCAACTACTAACTGAAGTTGAATTAGGATCACTGAGACAAATTTCAGGGCTTCTCTCTAAATACCTGTTTAGGAACATAAATTTGATTATTTTGTTACATTGGTTTTTAGACAGTTCTAGGCATATTATTTATTAGAATAAAAAGAACAAGAAAGGCTTACATTAGTAGTTTATTTGTAGTAGTTTGATTGTAGATAGGTGAATGGGACCAAAAACTAACCAGGTGCTAGAAAGCCAAAGAAAGTGTTTTAGTTTATAATTCAAAAGGGAACATTCAAGAGATTTTATTCTGAGAGGCAACTGCACGCACATTCAGAATTTTATATTCAATTTAAATCCCACTATTTCTTCCTAATTACCCCAGAGTAGCATGTGTCAACTCTTTTAGAATGGAGTCTAAATAATTTTGTGGTTAACACCAGAAGGTATTTGTTGTGTTATAAATTACAAAAGCATTTTAGTTTCTTATTAAAGGAATGGTAAATCTGGTATTTCTGCCAGTATTTGTATGTTTAGCTGCGCATAAGGATAAAGTTGCGGCATGTCAAGGAGCAGACAAGGGGCTTTTGTGTTCTCTGCCCTGTTCCTTCTGTTTTCTTGTGGAGATTTGGGGTGTGACCTTGAATGACTGAAGTTCAGAATGGCCATATATTAACTTTGCTTTGTTTTTTTAATTCTCATGCGCAGGGGAAAATGCAGATGATTTTTATTATTTTTTTTCTTCCAGGGTGTTCTGGATTCACAGTTAGCTATTATCCTTCCCCAACTTACCATCTGCAAAGTAATTTCTTGTTTGATGTATGCATCTTGTTTCTAATTGCCCTGGTTTTCTGGGGGAGATTCTTCCTGGGTGTTCAGAGTAATACTTTTTTTATTCAGTCTGTTTAAAAGCTATCCCTTTTGTTTCAGCAGAATTCCTTATGAGCTGATATCCTGGTTCCACTAAGTCCACATTCTTTCTAAATTCAATATTTTTATCTCTCATTTTTAAAGCCTTAGTTATTACATAGGCATCTGAATCCTAATGTCATGCAACAAAGCACTGCTGCTTTTTGAAGGTATTTGGAGAGATGACTTTCTCCTTACTGAATTTTCAAAGGCCATTGCTTAACTGTTAGCAGATAGCTAATTAATTTTACATTAGGGCATGTATTCTACACAAATGGCCTCCGTGCTAATAAACAATGGTGGCAGCTGATGACCTTGCAGTTCCAGAAGGGGGTTGTGTCTCTATTGTGAGTCTCTTGGTGTACAGAAATGTTGCTGCACTCGTGGTTACGTGCCCCAGAAGCAGACTGTCCTCTCAACAGTTTAGAGAATGACTTAGATTTCCTTTCCATCTTCTAAAAATCAGAATAAGTAGGGATAGACAGAGTCTTTGCACAATGTTTTCTAAAGATGAATGTTTCATTATTAAAGTATGAAGGCTTTGAGGAACGAATGGAAGAAAATCCTTACAATAAGAAAATTGTTTCCATCTTGTAAGCAAGTTTAAATTGTGGCCTTTTCTTATAATGAGAAGTGAGAGTAGCTGCGGTGAAAGACCATTCAGTGGGATATGTCTCCAGTTATTGCGTTCCAGTGTCGGTCCTTTTCCAAAGAGCACCCTTATTTAAAGAAAATAAAGATAAAAAGGTTGGCAGTCTTTCTGCAAAGTACATCCTATGCCAAATGTGCCTTTTAGAAATGATAAGTTTGAAATCCATTATGGACTTTTGATCTGTGCAAAGGAAAGCTGTCCTGATGTTACAGTTATGACTCTTGACTAAAAGGTTCCTAGCTTCATTATGTTGTTGTTAGCTATATATTTTCAATCTGTGGTTCCAATTTTCTATTAACTATTTTAGACTAAATGTACAACAGAAAATAAAAAAAAAATAGAGAAAGCTAAAGCCCAGTAGAATCCTGCCTTTGGAGCCCATACAAATCCAGTAAGTCTAATGGTGTTGTCTATTTCAGAATAGGAAAGAAGTATCCTAGAAATTCCATAGTACCTCTGAAAGATGCATTTTTAAAAAGATACATGCAATATGTAAGCAAAGGCCATCTTCTTTTCTATTACAAATAGAAGGAGATTGTGTTGAAAATATCTCTTTAGGAAAAATGTGAATATTTGTAATACCCAAAACTTCAAGAGTATAGAAATATGGCATTTTTTATTACTGACAGTTCTTCTGACGCTGATTGTCAGAGCTGCCTCAAAGCTTTCACAAACACCACATTTCATGTACGTTTGAATAGAGAAAATTTGTATTTACCTATAATTGTTTATTTATATATTTAGGTATTTGTGCATCTGTATTTATAAATACAGGACAAATCCTTATTTTACTTTGCATGTGTTTTGTATTATTTTAATGTTGGTTTTGGTTTGTTTGATTGTTGTTTTTGTTTGTTTTTTTTAACCTGCAGATAGTTTTGCAATATGGTGTGGGTGGCTTTATGCAGAATACGTTATCTCAGGCAGACAAAATTTGTGTGTGGCACCCTCCCCCCTGCCCCCAGTGCTTTTCCTACTGCATCCTTCCAGTTCTGTTTAGCCTAGAACAGAAGGTATTTTTCAAGTATCATAAACCAAAAGGAGTTATATGATTCCTCAGTAAGATTAGGCTAGAAAAATGGGCATATGGAAGATGTGATGCAAGTGCAGGTGCCTGAAGGTTGCTGAGTTTCTTGTCTGTGTTTGAATATTCCTATTTATACCTCACACTAATGTGGTGAACCATTGGGAGGGTGACGTGTCGGTGCTGGAGCAGCTGGGATGTGTTGCTCATTTGAGGTGTGCAGGACCTGCTGCAACCTGCAGATGCTTTAACTTCGTTAGCCTAAATAGGCACCTGTGTTTTGAAGAAAGCTAAAAGTTGGTTTCAAATTTAAGCTGGTGACTTCCCAGCTGAAGTGCATCTAGATTGATAATTCTGCTGTTGCCACAGGTGTAGCTGATACAGCTATTAGCAGAGGCTTGGCCTTTTAGACTCAATGTTCTGCTGGCAGGAGTGGTGTTCAGTTGTGTTCCTGGTGTCCTGCTGCCTCAGGTATTATTCCATTTATTTTTTCAATATGTTTTTATGTATGTACATGGTAGATGTTGGCTGCTGACGTTGTAGGTGTGCTGTGCTGCTTGCTTGGTTGGGGTCCACCTGCCTTCAGCACACACACCAGGACAAGAGGATGCAGTGTTCACTCCCCACCAGTCTGGTGATTGTGCTTATTTCAACTGTTTCTTACTCATTTCACCTTACTGAGACTTTCACAGGAAATGGTCCCTGTTTGCCTGTTGTGCTGCAACTGTTCCTTCTCTGAGGTGTCAGGAAAAAGGAGATATTGTGTGTGCCCTGATATCATTGTGCTTATAGACCAGCCCGTGGTTTGGTGTGAGGTGGTTTTCTGTGATTTGTAGGGTGCATTGGTGCTTCTTGTAATAGGACATGCACTAACCATCTACCTGAAACTATGTTCTGTTGAATTAACTTTATTTTTATGTGATTGTTGCCTAAGTAAGGCCATGTAATATTAAAAAGAATTCTGTCAGGCAGCTTCTGAGTACTCCAGTCTTCAAGATAAACATATTGGGTTGCCTGTGAACAAAGCAGGGATAACTATAACACTTCTCTTCATATGCCATCACGTAACACTACCCACATGTGAGCATTAGTGTCCACAGCCCTGTGGTACTATCAGAGTGGACTTCTGGGCAGGTCAATGTCATTTCAGTTGCCTGAGGCAAGCAATTAACTGGAGTTGACTTTCCAGTGACTGCTTTTTCAAACTGCTTTTTCAAATAGAAATTTTCTGTAGAGATTTCTTCTAAAGGTTCCTCAAAGCAGAAGCATCACTTATGTAAGCACAGAGGACATGAGCAGTTGATATGTGTCATGATTCCAGAGTCCCACAACACAGGTGGGATGCGTTTTTATGAAAGGATGGCTCATTTCTTACCAGGGATCTTCTGAAAACTTTGGGAGTCAGCTGCCATCCTTGGATGAAGGCTGAGGAAAGGATCAACTCTATAGTCACTGCCTGGTTCAGGTGTGAACTCAGAAAATAAGGTACTCTGAGGATTTTGGAAAATTTCACGTAAGATTTTGGAAAGTTTTGAAGGTTTATATTGAGAAAGAAAATGTTAGGTTTAGATGTGTAGCTTGATGATCTTACTGTGGCTTGGTGGCTAGGAAACAGGTGAGCTGAAGCTTCAGAGGTGACGTGTCCTTTCATACCTTGTCTCTGCTTGCAAGAAAAATAAATTAAATAGAAGGTAAACCAGTGGTTGATATTTGATTCTTCCTTTTTTTTTACAAGAGAAGATTGCAATTAGTATTTGAGGATTTCAGAAGAATGACAAATACTAGAAAAAATCCCACAGAATTTTGTAATATCCTCGTTTTATAGAGGGAAGCAGAGGCACAAGAAAAGTAACTATGTCTTGGCTTACCCCAGACAAAGCACGGAATAGAGGCAGCAACGAGCAGGATTCCTGAGTAATAGAAATACCAATGCTGAAGGTAATTGTCAGAGATTTCATGAACAAACTTGCCTGTAAGCCAAGAATGATGCTACTGTTGTAGCTGTTCTTCTGAAATGATGTCTGTTTCTTGAAATGGAGATGAGTAATCCAGGGGAATGAGTGTTGGGTCAGGGAATTGCATCCTCAGTACTGTCCTGCTCGGTGAGCCTGCCTGTTCTTTGTGTCTTTGGCCATCAGCTCCTCTTGTCTATAGTATATAAACAAAGAGAAGTCACAGAGAGATGGATGTCTTCAGTCAAATTTAATGACAGTTTCATTCCTGAGCATGGCAGCAGATTTTTTTTTTTTTTTTCATACATGCCCATCTGTATATATAAATAACTTTTGGTTTGGCTTTTAGAGTCCCCTTTCTTGTGCTTCTCATTTCCAGCTGAAAAGGGAATTGTCAAAATTAGAGAGGACTTTGACATCTTTGTCTCTGCCCTCCCCTCTGTGGTGCTTTGGAATGATGCTGTTTGTGACCCTTTCACTCAGTTCAGTGTCCTCCTCTTCCAGCCTCTGGCTGTTGTCCAGTCAGTGTTTACCATAACAGTCAAGCAAAAACAGGTTCTGTCTGATGTGCTTGAATGGGCAATTTTGGGAAGGGATGTGTATAAGAAAGTGATGCTCCTTGCAAATTAGTCCTAATTTCCTTTGAGTTTAAACATGAGCCCACTTTCCAGCCTCACTTCCCAGTGTGAACACCAAGTGCTCCAAGGGAAGATCTCTTGTGAGGGAGAAGGAAACCCAAGATAACTCACTACTGACAGAATCTTAAGGATTTTTCCATCTGGACTAAAAGATTTTTGTACCTTGACAGAAAATCAATGCTTTCTCATTCTTATTAGGCCTCTACTAACATCATCTATAGACATCTCTACATCGGGGAAAACTTAATTTAAAGTTCCCATCGTTGCAGTCATATTGCTGCTCAGAAGTCTTGGCATTCTTCATGCAGATGAGGTTCCCTTAGCCCTCCTTGTGCCAGCAGCATCAGGATAGCTCACGAAGGGCAGGTTCCCATGCTCAGATTTGTTGCTAATTCTTCAAATTAGATCAGTTTAGAAAAAACTTGACCTCTGTTTTTAATTATGACTGTGAGAAAGTAGCTTTATCAGTGCTAAATCTTTCAATATCGCCAATATCTGTGCATCTGCAGGAGTGGTAAATACAATGATTTACATTGTCAAAGTCCTAAAACAACATAGCAGAGTATAATTTCTTGTGTGTTTTGGCAAAACACATATGTTACCTCTGGGAAAACTTGTTTGTACATGAAGTGCTGAGAAGGTAATCAACTAATTTTGGGAGTTGTTTGAGCAGGAATCTGTGTGTGCCCATGAGCCTATCCGTGAAGGCATTCTCATTGCACTGTGAATAGGAACACTTGAGAGCCAATGAAAATAACTAATAAAAGTAGTAAGAGGAGGAAGAGATTATGGAGAGGGTGTCATTCAACTTCAGCTGCCCACCAAGCACTTCTTTGGAGGGTAGCTCAATACTTTCTGCATCTGACCCAGTATTTTGGGTCCCATGAGACTGGAGTGGCAAGAACCCACCCAAGATGGTAAGAACAGGCAGCCCTTGAAGAAGCTCAGCATTCAGAATATGTGGGGCTTCTGAAAACTGGCAGGGAGCTGAAGCGAATTGCTGAGCAGAGCTGGGGACAACATCAACAAACAAGTATAAACGTAAGCCTGAGTTTATCAGCTGAAGCCAGGCACGTTTGAGTGTGTCTGTGTGTGAGGGTTTCTTGCTAAAAGCAAAGAGTGAGCGAGCGATATCTCGCTTTGATGCTCTTTGAAAGAAAGTGGTTGCAATCCTCCACAGCATTTTGCTGTCAAATGTATTTGAAAAATTGAGAACATATATTGGATGGATATATGTTCTGCAAATAGTTATCAACAATGTTCCAGAAGTATTTGCTTTGGAGGGTTCCTTGGAATTCTCCATTCAGACCTATGTGTGTCTTGAGTTGTTCTGAAATTGGCTCTTGTTCTATCCCATGGTAAATTGAGGGCATTGCAGGGGTTAACGTCAGCCTGGCGAAGCCTCTGATCCTGTTGTTCTCTAATGAAGAGGCTCTTCCAAGGGGCTTAATTCAGAGTCTAAGAAAATGAGTATTTTGCTCATGTTTAGAGGCACTACCTTTCTCTGTAGTCTACAGAAGGCTAAATTTAATCTGGAGTCCTTTGAGCACTCCTACTTCACTGGTATATTTAAGCAAATCCTTAATTCCAGAAAGGATACCTTTTACCTCTTGGTGTATGGATACTAGCCTGATGATGGCAGTTGTGTAAATGAAGACTATTGAGAAAGGTTCCAGATTCTGATTTTTGATCTAAACAGTGATCTAAAGGTTGGTCTTCACAGCCAATACTTTTCTGTGATAATCTTCTTCTTGGGCTTATGTCATAGCTGCACTTTGCCTCCTTGCAGATCCCTTTTTTTCCTGTTTTTGAACCTAACCAGTCTACTGTCACTGTGCACATGTGGAGTTCAGAACTGAAGCAGTCCCACAGCTGACTCCACACTAAACTCCCACCGCTCAGCCATTGAGGCAACCTTGGTGTTCCTTTTGGTTTTCAATTGTCACTTCACCACACTGAGAAGCTCACTGTGTCACGTGTAATTTTTTTCCTTTCTTTTCCTCCGTTGTAGAGCATGATGAGTGTGGCAGTGGACAACACAACTGTGATGAGAACGCAATCTGTACCAACACTGTCAGGGGACACAGCTGCACCTGCAAACCCGGCTACGTGGGGAACGGGACCATCTGCCGAGGTGAGTCTGCTCCTCTGGAAACACCCTAAAAGCAGCAGGCTCTATTAATATTTTCTGACAGTCACCTCTGTTCTGGTGACTCGTGATGGCTGGGTTCTGTCAAAGGCTCGCTCTAAGATTTATCATCAGGCAAGTGGAGTATGCATGGAGATGATAGGAGCTGATTTGTGCGTGACTTCTCGGCGAGAAGGAAATGTTTTGGGGAATCCTAGAAGAAAAGAACTTTTACTGTCATTTCAGCAAGTATCGTTCAGTTTTAAGTGATGTTCATTGGTTTATAAACTGTGGATGGTATGTGCTATCACCTTTGGCTTTTTACATTTAATCCTGATGCCTTTTAAATTAGGATAATTGTGGTTTGTGCTAACATTATATGGTTGGTGTTTGACTGTTCGCATCAGAATAGGGATTTTTTTTTTTTTGTAATTTTTGCTTGTAAACTTCTCTGTTTTGTAAACAGTAATGGTAGCCAGCCATGCCTTCTGTGAAGTGCTAAGCCATTTATTTAGGGTGGTTTGTTCGTTTCTGTAGGGAGAGAGAAGTAAATATCTTATACAAAGACAGAAGGGAGAATATATTAAATAGTTGACTTAATGAAGGCTGTGTCATGAAGTACTATTGAGTTGTAACTCATGCGTTTATGAATTCTATTTGTCTCATAAAAATCCATTTTTTTGTCTTGTCTGGGATTACATACTTTCTGACTTCCTAAGCAAATTACAGCAACAGAAAACAACTTATTTTTTTCTTTTTTTTGGTAAATGACAACTATTGAAATTGAGGAATGTACTGGGTAAAATATTCAGTTTGGGGGCACAAGAGGCTGGATATTAATTTTCCAGAACATTGTAAATTGGCCAAGCAATTCCTTAAAGGAGCATGAAGATTGATGCCTTTCCTGTTTCAAGCTGAAGTTCTCCACCACGATTAGCCTGTCAGCTGCTAAATTAGCATATACCCTCTGATTGCTTTTTGATAGGACTTTCTTTGGGTTCTGTCCATCAGTGCAAGAGCAGCCCTGTATTTAAAACTGTAAAACGATTTGTAGCAATTTAAAAAGCAACACAAAAATGTTATGAAAACAGTGGGCAAATTAAAGCCTGGTCTGTCTATATTGAAGACCAACAGGTGATACTGGGGAGAAACTCACTGGCAGTGTGTTTTCAGTCTTTGATTCCAGTAAATGTAAACTACAGCATAGCCAGCCATAGTTTCAGGGAAGTCTGAGTGAAAAGCCTACCTGTGATTTTAATTATTTTATTTTATTTTATTTTCCTGGGGGTAACACAGCAAGGCAAACCCTTAATCATATTTCTTTGAAACAGGGATGTTTGGATTAGTTCATTAAAAAAATGTGCTTTCACACTGTTTTTCTCTGTTTGCACACCTGGATATTTGGTTTAATGTGCCAAAAGCTCAAAGCAGAACTCCTACCCCACATATTTACTAATCTAGTAATGTTCAAGTAATGAAATTGCACTGGAGAAATGCAATAATGTTTTTAACCTCAAAGTTCTGTTGAAATCTGAGTCGTGGATAAAATATATATTAGATATATTTTTTTAGTGTGCCTTGAATTGCACACGTGAGTGTAGTTAGAGTTGTCTTTTTGAGAAAGGTGTGCATGGAAATAGAGGAGACAAGGTCTGTGTTCTCATGCTCTGACTGGCAACTGGAGATTATAGGAAGGGGGCTGCAGCCTAGTAATTAGTAAGGTCACTAGGGATAAGAACAATCTGGCACTGCGTGGAATAGTCACTCCTGTAAACCAGTGAATATATTGCTTTATATTCAGGCAATATAGATTGGAAAAAACACATGTGAGCCAAGGTGATAAGCTTAATGCAATACTGTCTGAAGGTATGATAAAATTTCTCATCTTGAGTCATCTGTAAGTGCTTTAAATGTTTACATGTTATAGATGTGTGCATGCACAAAACAGTTGCTCCAACTACTTCTGAAATAACATATCTCTGTAGATAAATAAGAAATCTTATTAATATTGTCCAGCAAAAGCATAACTAGAATAATGATAATTTTACGCTGAGAGAAAAGGACTGGCTTTGTGCCTTACTCTGCCATAATCTACTTCAGCAATCTATTTTAGCAAAGTTATAAAAAGTAAAATCAGAGTTATGTTACTCTTTGACTTCACTGTGATAGTCTTTATACAAAACCCAGAATGCTGTTATTTGTATTTTAGATAAGAAAATGGATGTGTAGTTAAATTAAATGGCACGGTGAACTGCTGGTAAATATAATGAAATTACTCTGGCAGGAATTTAGGATGTTTGCATTTTTTTGTGAAAAGTATGGAGAAATAAGGACAGAAGTAATCTGGATATGAATATTATGATTGCTGAGGATTTAGAAATAAAAACAAAAAACAGATGTTGAAGAGGAAAGAAAATATTTTTTTTAAAAAAATCTGTATAATCAGGCTGTCGCACTTCTTGAGTAGGAAAATAAATTTCATTCCTGTAAATGGGGTAGACTAGACCATGCAATTAAGGACTGAATTGTGTCAAACTAGATGTGGAAACTGTCATGAGGGAAGGCAGTGGAAAAGGGCACAGACCGAGACCAAATGCACTTCTGCATTAAAATAGGTACTGCCATAGTTTAAGTGACACAGCAATGGGAAGAGTAGTGGAGATGAAAACAAGAAAATCTCTATAAATACATAGTTACCAATATATTGACAGTGAGACTATATAATAGAGGTAAATAAGACTGACTTCCTGTGGATACTCTCAATGTCACTGTAAGAAGTGGGCTTCAGCACCTCAGAAACTGAAATTTTGGCAGTAGATCAGTACAGAGTGGGGTTGAGGGGAGCTGAAATGCCAAGGCAGGACAATTCTGTGCCATCACCATCAGGAAATTTGACAGAATGCTGCGCCCAGGATCAGATAGATTGTATCTTAGGATTTCTTCAAAAATGAAAAGTCAAAGAGGGAGATCTTTGCTGGAAGAAAATATAGCGGAGGACAGAGGTGTAACTAGTTGAATAGAGAGATTCTGAATTTACAGGTTTGTTAAGTTGCTGTTTTCTACAAAGGAAACTGAAAAAATCAAAAGAACTGAGTGATTTGGAAAATAGAAGTTGCAGGTGGATAACAGAAGACTCATGCTATGCCCTTTTACTTCAGTTCTGTAAATGAATTATGGAATTCGTAGCTGAGGGTGAAATGAGGACAATTGGAGCAATTTCATTAATTAAAATTTTCACTAATCAGGATGGCGTTTAATACTGCAGCATAGAAGCAATTAAGTTAGGGTAGAAGGGAAAGGTGATACTATGTCATATGAGGAGCTCCTGGGGGAACTGGGATTTTTTAGCTTGGAGAAGAGGAGGCTGAGAGGAGACCTCCTTGCTCTCTACAACTACCTAAAAGGAGATTGTGGTGAGGCTGGTGTTGGTCTCTTTTCCAAAGTAACTAATGAGAGGACAAGAGGTGATGGCCTCAAGTTGCAGCAGGGGAGGTTTGGATTGGACATAAGGAAGAAGTTCTTTCCTGCAAGAGTGGTCAGACACTGGCCCAGGCTGCCCAGGAAGGTGGTGGAGTCCCCATCCCTGGAGGGGTTCAACAAAGGAGTAGATGTGGTGCTTCGGGACATGGTGTAGGGGTCAGGGAGATGTTGGACGAAGATTGGACTTGGTGATCCTAGAGGTCTTTTCCAACCTAAATGATTTTATAAGAATTGGTTTAGCAACTGAATATTCTAGTTTTAAAAAAAAAAAGGTGTGGTCTGCAAATGGGTAGCTGGTACCACATGACACACGCAATGTGCCTGTCAGTATGGACCTCGTTTCGTGGCAATGGTTAGATGAGAGAAGTCTTAGTTTCCTAGGACGACCAGGTTTATGGATGGCTCATCACCTGTAGACAGGGTTGTGTGCATGGGAGTTAGACTGTTGTGTATAAAATGACTGTCATGGCTCTAGCTGAAGAACTAGGGGTACTGAATACAGAGATAACGACCGTGTTTGGACTGGAGAGGCTCTTGGGCAGTGCTTGTGTGAAATCCTGTCAGGACTTGAATCTGGGAGGCTGGAAAATGTGTATGGGGAAAAATGTCTTTCTCTGCTTTTTGTATTGATGAGTTCTAGTTCCAGTTCCACTTGGCAGCCTTGCACCACATGCTGAGGAAGTGACTTGGTGGAGTGGCATGTGTCGTTTGTTCAAACATAAAGGACCTCGTGCTCCACCATCTACTTTACCTTAGAGAGATGGAAGCTGAAGAATATTTACCATGAGTCATATACTCTTAGAGTTTAGCAGGTGTTTATTATAGAGATTGTGCCTTGCACCACCAACTGAATTCAAAGAAAGGAACCAAGGTACATTGAAACATCATCAGGGTTCCTAAAATATTTGATGACATTTGGCATTAAATGCCTTAAAACAAACAAACAACCCCCCACCCACCAGATTCTGTTGGGGCCATAGGTCTGACTTCTCAGCATGAGCAACGTGCAAGTCACCATCAAGGTTTTGTTGCAGTTGCCATCAGTTGTTTTCTTTTGTAGAAGGAGATCTGGATGTAGCCTACAAGCCTTGTCTTGGCTCTTGGCATTTTTTTCCAAGTGTTTATTTTAAAGTATAAATTCTGTCCTTAGACATCCTTATATGTTATCAGAAAAATAGAAGTGGCCTTGAATATACTTTGGTGGTGAACAAGGGCGATTCTTCTGAAACACAGACAGGGTGGGTTTGTCAATCTTTTCTTCATGTATCTCTGTAGTGGGGAATGAACAGAAGTCTGGCACTTAAGTGCAAATATTTTTCATTGTACTTCTATATTTTACTTGTATAGTCCGTCTAACAGGTGTATTAAGTGTGTTATTAACATCTCATTCAGTGATTTCTACTGAAGTGTAGATTTATTAGAATGATTAAAGGAAGTAGATTTAGTTACAGTCATAAAGCTTTAAAGCAAATGGGTGCAATATGGCTGGTGCCTGGGCAGATAAACATCAGGTATTGTGAAATAAAAATCAAAACGGTGTTTATTCTAATTGGTATTCAGGCAGCAGAATGATTTATTTCTGCCAGAGTATAGAATATGATGGGTTTTCCCCCACGTTATATTCTTCTGCAGCATTTCACAGGAGACATTTAAGGGATTACAATTTAGTGTATCTTAAAGGTGAAAACAATTGTTTTTAAGAGGCTCGTTTCTTCTGGAGTAATCTGAAAGTCCAAATTAGCTTCTTAACTGTATTGTGGGTTTTTTTATATATTTGCCTTGGAAGGTGTGTTTGGGAGTGTGGCTCTTACTGATGAACTTACTGGTGACCTCATGAATAAATTATTAGGAACTTGATATGAAGGTACCCAGGTTTTGAACAGATACTCTTATGAGGTAAAGACTTTGAGTGATTATTCCCATTATTCATAATCCACTCAGAATGTTTACTGGTGACCAGAGTACGACACAGGCTTGAACACTGCTACTGTTGAATGTGAATCAGTGACGTGGCCCATTTTACTCCCAGACTGTAATTGGTTGGACATGTTGTTTTAGCAAATGGCAGGCTGAGAGCTTGCTTTCATTGCCGTTTGCCTCTATGTTTCCATGCAGGTATTTTTTAAAGTAATTCTTAGTGTGAAATATATTTGGTAACCCGAAAGATGTGCCCATGAAAGAAATTGTGTATTTTTCCAATCTGCGGGCACTATAGTGGTGATGTAGTAAGTAGATGACCAAAGACAAAGAAATTTTCATCTGTTAGGAAATTTCACCTGCTACGAAAAATAGTCAAGAGCATTTTTAATAAGAGCTAAAGAATAACAATAATAAAAAATCAGTCTCTTTTGTTATTTCTGTGCTGAGTTGTCTGCTGTTTCTGTGTCCCTTTTACATTGACACCAGCAATGCTGAGGTAGATTGACTTCAAACACCAGCAATGTGGGGCAGTCAGACGTGCTGGTGGCTTGATGTTAAAGCCCATCAGCCCACTGTGAGGTGTCTGCCTGCTGCTCGGGGGTGCGGCTTCTGCATGTGTGTATCTCTGTGTGTTGGAGGTGGAGTTGAAAGCCCTTACAGAGCATTGAAGGGCTTTATGAGCAATATGTAGGCCAAGACTTCAGTGAAAAGGAACAAACATTTCATTTTTGTAGCTGTAAGGCTTTTGATGTGCCTTATCACAACTTTAATTACTGTTTTGGTGTAATATTCACAAGTCTCATGAAAGAATATGGGAGTTTTGACTTGTGCTGAGATTCTCATCTTCACTCCAGTCTAGAGCTTTGTAGGTTGTTTTTTTAATACCTAAAATAAATCACTGCAAAAGCAGGTCAGTGCATCCACAGGCAAGTTGGTGCCTCTTGACACATGTGGAAAATGCCATGGCAAGCATAAGACACTGGATAGTCACACTTTTTGGGTGAAGCATTCTAGATGTAATTGAATGAGTAATTTTAATCCGATGTATAGTTATACAACAGTACAATTAGGATTCTTAAAGATTTTTGTTCTAAAACTAGCCTGGGTGGACTCAAAATCAAGTATGATTGAAGCCACTGAATTTTCTATTGTCCTAAATCCACTATATTAGTAAGAATGAAAATTTGAAGTGTTAATGTAAGAGTCTTTGTATATTTGTTCATTAGATATTTATCAAGTGCGGTATATTCATGATAATTGCCGTGTTTGTGTTTGGACTTTGAGTTGTATAAACTCCCTTTGTAAATTATTTGCCACATGCTTTTTCAGCTCCCTCAGTTCCAATGTTGTTCTTGGTTTGGTGTTGGGCTGTAATGATTTTGAATAATTTTGATGAAATTAAGATGATTTATGATAATTTTTCCTTGCCCTTAAACCATCATTGCCTAGACTTAGCTGTGTGAGATGTTGAAATTCAAATGTAATTATTTTTGTATTAAGAGCTAAGCTACACGTCTCCACCACTATGTGGTCCAATTTGATAACTCTCTAAGGGCACAATATTTCCTGCTGATTGGATCATGTTCTATGCGTGAGATGGTTCAGGATCATTTAGAATGCACATCAGTTGTGGAAATAGATCATTTAAAAACCATGATGGATGTAACTTGTCAGAATCCAGACTTTGATCTCTTTGCTGTCCCAGATTGTTTCACTGCTCCAGATTTATAGCTAATTTTAAGAACGTAGAACTGATCTGTGCTTGCTGAAGAAGTGGCCCAGTCCTGAGCAACTCTTGTAGGTTTTACTTTTTAGTGTCTGCACCATACATTGTATTTATTTTCTACACACTGTTTGAGATCACCTCAATCAGTAACTCCTGTTTGCAGCACGTGTGTCACCTTTCAGGTCCCTGTCACAGAACCCCTTGAGGAGCCCAGTCCAGAGGAGCAGCTTTAATGCTACTGGCACGGTTCATTCATGTTACCCAAATTAGTACCTTTTCTTTCTTCCTGTTGTATTGAAATCTCAAATTTGGACTAGAAAATCCTTCGAGGTGCCTTCCAATCCTTAACATTCTGTGATTATTAAGTTCTCAACCACACTCTTCATTCAAAGAACTCGTTCACCATGCTCTTTTGACAGTAGAGCAGGACATTTGGTCTGCAGCATGGTCTACTTTAAACTTGTGATCCTTCTGATGTGTGAGCCCCCAGCTATTAGATCCGTGACTCTTCCTGGCCTGCCCTGGGAGCTTACCATGCAATTATTTGGAACAGATGACTTTTTTTTTCGTGGTGGGTGGGACAAATCAGTTCAATAAGAGCCTCTTGAAATATATCCCTGCACAAAGCCTGCTGCAGCGTGGGCTTGGCTGTGCTGCAACGGGAGCAACAGCAGCACAGAGCTGGTGTTCTGTGAAACCAGTCACAGGGTGCAGCAGTTTCAGGATCAGGGTGTATGGAACAGGCATGTTAAAAGGCAAGAGATGCCAAAAACATCTATTTCCTGTAGGACACAGCTAAACAATGTTAAAACCTGGATATAAATATCATGCCCAAATGTAGAATAAGAGCATGGTGGTTATTGCTACTGTGCTGTCCCCACACTGAGGAAGGAAGAGCTTTTTCACCCAGCACATAATTAATCTGGAGAACCCTTGGTCACAGGGTGGTGAGACTGGAAAAGCTGCTGCACATCAGAAGAAAATCCCACCCAGTGGGTGCACAATAGTTGGTCTGAGGAAGGTCCTGGGGCACCCTTAGGAAGTGCCAGCAGATCCATGTCCTGTTCTTTCCCTTGACGTTCGCTATGGGCTGCAGTCGGAGAGAGGATGCTGGACTAGTAGGCACTCTGGAATGACCTAGTTGATTTATTTTTATGTTTTTCTGGCCAAGATGATTATTATAGGAATTACTTTTGGGCAAGGATAACATTAGCCATTTATTTATGTATTTTTTATTTGTCCAAAGGGGTCACCGAGACCCCTTTTCAAAGGGGATTTGTGGAGCTGTTCTTTACCATAGCAGTGGAATAGAGTCCAGCCAGAAAACTTCTTTGAACCTCCTATTCCTATGAATTTCCCACACTACCTTAAACTAAGGTAGAAACATTTAAGTGATTTGTCAAACATGACAGATAGAGTCAGTACCTGATCCAGGATTCAGACTCTGTTCCCAGACTGACAGGTCTGTTCCTAAACCATCGGGCTGTGATTTCTTCACAGAAATTATCAGAAATATCTTAAAAACACCTGAGAAATCAAACCAAAAGAAACATTAAGACTCCAAAAATCAAGTGTTTGGGGAATATTTAATATTTAGGGCACCTATTCAATCTTAAGATGCTTGCATCCACTGCTGAAATAGTCCTTACTGATAAAATCACAGGTGGTGGGGATTTTTTTTTTTGGTCCCTCTGCCTCGTTGAATGCACAAAACAGACACATCAATCAGAGGAGGAGATGAAGCCCTGGAAGAAGGTGTTCAGTGCTTATTATTTCTGTCGTTCATTGTGTGACCCTAATACTATTAGCTGCTGTCCCCGGATCTGTACTGAATTTAGGGCATTACCAGGTTCTTCAGAAACCAATCTATATTGTTCTTATCAAATGATTGCAGTGGAGTGAAAATGAACCTTAGCTGCCTTGGCATTAGCTCTCTGGTGTCCGTGCAATGTGGTGGTTTAGTTGCTCAAGCTTTTGTCCACGTTTTCAGGAAGGGTCTGTAGCTCTCTCTCTCTCCCTTATGTTTTTCCATTATTTGAGGATGATGTTGCTCTTTGTGGTCCTGCCATTGGAGGAGGAAGTGGGGAAAAAGGGTCCAGTTCTAGGTTCCCAGCCGAGGATGCTACAGTTGACTTTCCTCTCTGCAGCTCCTGCAGTCCTCAGTGTGTAGAAAAACTTCTGCACCTAAAGTTGTAGAAGACCGTTCCAAAGACTGGAACGGGCTGCCAAGGGAAGTGATTGAGTGTTTGAATCACTGTCCCTGGATGTATTTAAAAGCTGTCTAGATATGGTGCTCAAAGATATGGTATAGAAGTGGCCTGGTAGACAAAGAGAACAGTTGGACTTGATGATCCTAAAGGTCTCTTCCAGCCACAGCAATTCTGTGTGGTTCTGTCTTCCTGTTCCCTGTGTTCCCCAGCTGCATCTTTCCTCTGTGGGTTTGTCCTCTCCTGCCTTGGTCTGGCTCATGCACCATTGTGAAATATGATGAATGCTGGAAGAATATTAAGAGGGTGTGATTAAACATTTAGAATCTGAGATGATTCAGAGACATGGCAAAAGGCATATGCTTCAGTCCCTGTGCCAAAGTGGGGACACAGGAACAGGGGAGAGTCTAAAAAAATAATAAAATGGACCTGTTACTTTGGGAAATAGATGGGGGGTTTTGCTGCAACACAGCTGCTGGTAGATATCCAGGACAGGAAAAACTTACCTACAAATGGTTTACTTGACTACGTTACTGAAAGCGGTATTTTATAGGAAGGAAAGCTTAGATTGTGCTGCATGTAGGTATTGCTTATGTTTGCATGAGTTATGTGAGTTGGCTTACTACTTCTGGAGGTTGCCTCTGTTTGTGGAGCACTTGGAATGGCAAATCTGGAAGCCGTGGAGGATGTTTGATAGGACAATTTGCATCTTTTTTGTCTGGAAAGAATCTCCAGTTCCACCATTTCACAGTGGTGCTGGTGTTTTAGCCTCTGCGTCATGCTGAAAAGTTGAGGCACCCCCCTGTGTGTGTAGAGCTCTTATCTAAAGTGTTCAACAATAAAAATAATAAATGTGACTATGCTAAGCAAGCATGTGCTAAGCAAGCATATGCTAAGTACAAGACTAATGGCAAGCTTAAAACAGTACACTTTGAATGGTACCTGGAAGAAGTGTTGCAGTGAAAAAGAATCTATTCCAGAACCTACTAAAAAAAACCAAATGATACTTTGGAGATTGTATCATCAAAATGAATTATTAGGTGAATTCAGTACACAAACTACAAGATGAATGTGAATTAGAAGAGCTTAGAACACATTATGTACAGAGGGGATTACAAGTTAAAGTAAACAAAGTGGAGGTGGGAATTGAAGGGGCCCCACTTTTCAACGTGATTTAAAATTCAGTCATCCAAGAGGAAAAATGAACCGTTTGTACATCATAAAAACTGTGAGCTTTTATTTAGGTATTCCTGAAGGGCCAGAGCTGCATGACCCATGTGGTTATTCTGCTGATAAATACTCAAGCATCTTAGTGTCACCTTGATGGTGCTTGCAGGTTTCTCCTGTTGGTTTTTTTGGGATTGTGTACCTAAAGACAGGAGTTGTCAGGCTGAGTTTTGGAAACTAAACTTCAAAACTATTTCTTTGAAGGCTACAGGCTACACAGACACATCAAGCAGGGCTTGAAAGTTTAAAATTATGTGAAATTCACAAATGTACCTTTGTTTAAAAAAGTAAAAGCCATACAAATTCATACCTTTGTGCGTGTCCACCTTCCCCTGTAGCCTCTTAATTATGTTGTAGCCTCAAGGATATGTGTATATGCCTCCCATAGATTATGGGATGCATTTGCTGCTGACGATGAACAGGCTGGATAACTGTTCTTGACTGTCACTCGTACTATTAAAATGTATCTGCCCGTTCCCTTGAGCACATGATTTCACAGTGTCTGATGGCTTTGTGAAGGAGCTGCCATGAGTGGAAAGCCCTGGGATGGAACAAAATGGCACTTGGGTGTGGAGCTACTACAACACTTGCAGAGTTTAAGTAGGCAGTATCCATTCCCCTGCATTAATTAGCATGGTTTACGGATGCTCATTAATATACCGCCTTTATTACTGAGACACATGGTTGCACTGCTTTCCTGACACCTATTATTTCCTCCCTCTGAACAGAACAAAGGAAACAATAGTCATCTGACATTGCCCCGACATACGTTATTTCCCAATAAAAGATTGGGGTAATGAAGCCAGGGCTGCGTGCACAGCGCAGTATTCCCTCAGCTCTCGGAGAGAGGCAAGTGCGAAAAGCCTTAATGTGGTAATTTTCAACCTGACTGAGCAAGGTATGTGTCTAACTAAAAGTAAGTGATTGACTCCAGTGAGACTACTTATATAATTAGGTACTTGGTTTTTCAGTTTCATGCTGAATATGCTTTGCGGTGTTTATATCACACAAGTTAGAACAAACACAGGCAGCAGGCATCCATCTTCTGCTGGAGGTATCGCATCTGAAGGAAGGGTAACTGGGCAGCCAGATCCACCCATTGCTTCTCTTTGAATTCTTGGCAAATAGAGTGGGCTCGGAAGAAGATTTAGAAACTCATTTTCAGTGACATCACAGGGAAGTAGTTGGAGCCAAAATAAAAATGAGTGGGAATCTGTAAGTGGTTGCTAATGGTTATTGCCAAGTGATTCTGAGTGCTCCATTATTTATTTATCCTTTCACTGCAGTAAGAGCACTGGAATTCAGAAATAGCTCAGATGTTAAGGTTTGATCCACTCAGTATTTGAACTCATCACATTAAATGTTCATCAGGTGAAGGAAAAAGAAACCCAGAAGCTCCTGCAGGAAGCTGGAGCAGGGGACAGGCCATACACTCCATCTCACGGCTGCTCACCGTGACCGCTGGCACGGGGAGTTACACACCCTGCACGGGCTTTTCTGCTCCCCTCCTTCCCACGTGTTCAGTTGTGGGATCAGAGGAGAAAGATGGGAAACCTCTCTTGCTTCTTTTGCCACAGTGCTTTTTTTTTTTTTTTTTAAAAAAGATTGGAGCTCTGGGTTTCATGTTGAGTGAGGAGGAGTTAATCCTCTCACTTGTCCCTCTCCTGGACATGTGCTTCAGCAAGCAGACAGTCACGCAGAGCACTGGGGATGGCATGTCCCCCTTGCCTTGGTTCTCACTGTGGCTTCAGGCTGGAGGCTCTTTGAGGAGGTCAGTGCTTTCTGTGGGACTCCCTGGCAGGCTCTTGGCGCACTTGAGCACGAGGACAATGGGAGTGGGAGTCTACACAGACTAAGACAGCTTATTCCAGCTGACAGCACCTCATTCTGTGCCAAAGCTTTATGCATTGTCTCAAGCTTTCTGTGCAAAACCCAGGTGGCTGGCATCTCTAAAGGGGCTGGTGAGATGAGCTGAGGAAGTGTGCTGAATGGCATTTGTAGAGGTAGTTACCTACCTATAAGAAGGACATCGAGGTGCTGAAGAGGATGCAGAGAAGGGCAATGAAGCTGGTGAGAGGTCTGGCGAACATGTCATATGAGGAGCACTTGAGGGAACTGGGATTGTTTAGCTTGGAGAAGAGGAGGCTGAGAGGAGACCTCCTTGCTCTCTACAACTACCTAAAAGGAGATTGTGGTGAGGCTGGTGTTGGTCTCTTTTCCAAAGTAACTAATGAGAGGACAAGAGTGATGGCCTCAAGTTGCAGCAGGGGAGGTTTAGATTGGACATAAGGAAGAAGTTCTTTGCTGAAAGAGTGGTCAGGCACTGGCCCAGGCTGCCCAGGAAGGTGATGGAGTCCCCATCCCTGGAGGGGTTCAACAAAGGAGTAGATGTGGTGCTTTGGGACATGGTCTAGGGGTCAGGGAGATGTTGGCATCAAAGTTGGACTTGATAATCGTAGAGGTCTTTTCCAACCTAAATGATTTTATGATTCTAAAAATTCTATCCACATCGCTTTGAGGCATGGGAGTGCTTTTTTAGCTCTTTCCCATTTCCTATTTAGCTCTTTCCCTATTTGCCTTTACGTATGTATGTATTTCCCATTATGTATGACTTATGTTACTGTTCCTATTGGTCTGGATGTCTACTGGGGAGAGTTACACCCAGTGATACAGTAAATTACACCTAATGCATGAAATCAGTTGCCTGAAAACAAATACAATTAACTGTCACTGATAAGTGTTAGAAATCAGTTAGCAGTGTTTCTTTGTGCCAGGTACTTAAAACAGAAGATTGCAAATTAAACAGAAGTATGATATACATCTTGAAATATAGTTTCAGGTACTTTTATGATGTGTTTCTAAGGTCTGAACTGTGATTTTTGTATAGGCTTCAAAATCTTTTGTATTGCTGTTGCCAGCAGTTCCTGAGAAATATGTTGGTCTTCAGTGCAAACCAACTGTGCTGTGCAGTGTGACTGAGCTTTATGTTAGCAAACCTGGCCTAGTGTATTTGCACTGGAATTGAGTTATTTAATTGTTATTTAAACCTTAATGTCTTTCTGACACCATGGCCCTGATAAACCTTGTAATTTGTCTCCTAGGTCATAGCAGGCAGGTCCAGTCAGGCTCCCAGCTCCTCTAGGTAGGCATGCTAGGCACATATTCAAGAGGTAATACGTAAGAAGACAAATAGGCTGTTCTTGCCTTAAAAATTACACTTGGCAGATATTTCAAGCTACTGCAAGAGCTTAAGCTGTTTCTTCTCGGGGTTTCTTCTTGGTGCTTCTCAGAAGTTGTGCAGGTATCATGAGAGAAAAGCATTGCATTTTGTGCCATTTACAGAAGACATGTATTCCTCTGATTCTCAACGGGGTTTATTTGTGTATTCCTCTGATTCTCAACGGGGTTTATTTGTAGCCCACTGCGCTGAACGCTCCGCAGGACTGGGTGCTCTGCAGTGTCATAGGTTGCATTCATCTGTCTCATATTGGCAATTTCAATGTACTGCAAAAGCAACATTTATATCTACTTAGCTGAGCCACTTAAGCATTTTTTTAATCCACAGACTGACTCTGCCTTACAAGGATGAAAGCCCTTCTAATTTAAGGGAAATTATTTTAACCCTACAGCTGGTTACACGCTAGTTAGTAAAATGTGCAGTAGCTGAGGATGGTGAAGTTGGTGCCTAGCAGGCAGTTATTCACATGTATGTTTTCACTATTTTTATGTAATTAAGATGCTAATGTAAGTATCAGAGTTATTGTTGAACCCAGCCTACGTGCCTTTTCATGAAAGTCCCCAGTTAAGTAACCAACCTTATTCAGTCATGTTAGGTATTTCTCATTAAACTGTAATTATTTGAAAAGTCTTCCAGTAAGTCAGGTGAGACTTTTTCATGAATGTATGATAATTATATTGGTGATAAATCATATAAAAATATCTTCTGCTAGCAGGGTTATTTGCATTTCACATGCGATGTCGACTAGCTGTCATGAAACCTCTTTTCTTTTCATTGTGTAATTTCAAGGATGCAGGGAAGTGAGTACCGGGTATAAAATGATGTGAAGACACATAGATCTTGTAAGTTTGAAGCAAATTTGAAGCTTAATGTGAGTTTTGTTTGCCAAGTCCATAATCAGTGCAGACCTTTGGAAGGTTCAAATCTGATCCTCAGCAGTTGCAGATCATATTTAGTAATCTCACAATGTAGTTGTGTATTTAAACAATGCTGAAAGGAGCATTTCTGCAACACAACCACAATATTCTTGTTATGGTTGAGTTGCGACTGCTGCATTGCCAAAATGTGGTTTTATTGCAAGTCTTCTCTTCAAAAATATAAGTTAGAAGCCAGAATTTGTATTGTTAAATGAAATATAGGAAATTCAAGTACATTTCAGTGCAAAACAGTAATAATTTCTTAAGCTGGTCAATTGCTTTTAAGAGAAATGAGAACTTATATAACCCAGAAATCAAAAAGAGAGTTGACTCTGGCTTCTTCTGGCATGAAACTGTTTTCATGTGTAGTTAAAGACACACCATGATCAGTTCTTCAGATCTGCAGCAGCTTTTGTGGCTTGTATCACTTGAATGGCTTCCGCTTTGTCTATAGAATCATAGAATCATTTAGGTTGGAAAAGACCTCTAGGACCATCAAGTCCAACCTTTGTCCAAAATGCTCTATTAGGAAGCTTTTAAGGCCAAATGCTGCGGTGTTGGTGCACTGAGTGGTGTGCAGCAATTACCTGGATTTTGGGTCATGGCAGAAGTATGATTTAATAGTATATTCTTTTTTGATGTTGTTTGTAGAACCACAGAATCGTTTAGGTTGGAAAATGCCCTTAAGATCACCGAGTCCAGCCATAAGTGGTTGTGGTGATCAGACAAGGCAACGCTAAACCTGGCGCGTTGAGGGCAGGCTGTAGGTGGGCTGCCTCTGCTCTCACCAGCCTTTTTCACAAGTCCAGGTTGTGTGGGTTCTGCACTGCTGTGCTGTTCTGGGTTACTTGGTCTCTACGTGCTTTTGTGTAACATGATCAATATCAACTTGATAAATGTCTAGGGGGAGGGAGAATCAAGCAAATTCAGTAGCTCTGTGAGACAGATGCAGAAACCTCATCCCCACTCCACTCAGCATTCATCAAGTCAATTGGGTGGGATCAGGTCAAAGTTGTCTCCTCTCCCCTGGGGGGAAGCCCTGACTTACCTGGTTCTTCAGTGCTTCTGTACACGGAGCAAAAGGAGACTATGTCTTGTACATGTTACTGCCAGTGCCCTGGAACTGCAGTCGATAAGGGCATGGGAACAAGCCTGTTACCAACGCCTGTTGCTGCCTGTGGCCACCGCTGCAGCCTCCACACTGGGGAGAAACTGGTGAGAGACAGGGCCAGCCAGGGAAGCAGCCCAGTGCTCCTCTTTGCTTCCCTTCGTGCCTCATATTTTCCTCTCTCAATCTAGTGACACAGCCGTTGGACAGACTCTGTCCCTTAGAGTTATTTCAGATTGTCTTTGATCTTTTTTTCTTTTCCTTTCATTTCTTTCTGACTTCCAAATTGCTGTCATCACTGCCCAGGAGCCTCTGCTGCAAGGGCAGGACCTGTGGGCTGTCCTGAGGGTGAGCTCATGGAACAACCATCTGAGCTGCAGAGCAAAGCCCTTAGGTTTGTCTTTCCACAGAATTAGGCATGTTAACTGTTTTCAGTGCATTTATTTTCCACTAGCTCCAGTAAAAGGAGTATATTAAGGTCACTTTTTCTCCTGAGTCTCCCAGCTGGCAACATAAAATGTTGTTTCACCACCATGACAGCATTTCTTTTGTAGGTTAGCCTTGCTTTCTAGATGATTGGGTAGGGGGATACCTCCGTGTATTTGTTTTATTGATTTTTGAAAAATATATGCTGTGAAATTAAATGAGTAGTTAAATATTAACCTGTTAGGAAAAAATGCCCCTTTCGTGTCTTGTAGGTTAGAATTTATCATGACAAATACTTCCCATTTTAAATTCAGCATACCCCCACAGTTCAAAGAGACTGTTATTTTAAAATGTTTTTCCTTTGCTACTTGATTTAGTGTGAATGAAATCTAGATTGACGGTCCTAAAGGCAGAAGTCCACAACTGCATTTACACAGAGTGTAACACTGACAGTAAGAAGGCAAACCGTGGCAAGGGGTGGGCTGTGGACTCCGGGAGGCCAAGTCTTCAGTAGCCGGCAGCAAACTTCTCAAATGAGGACAATTACTTTGATATGGATTTGTTACTGGGCCGCCACTAAAAGAATTACTTTATTTTTTACAATCTGTTTTAGTGTTCGAATCTCTATCTTTGTATCTGTACAAACCCATATGTCTTTCTCATGCATCTTCATCTTTGGTTCCTCACTTTCTGTTTCCTCTTCCCAAGCAAGAAACTTGTGGAGATTCTGGCTGGAAATTAAATTTCGGAGCTCTTTGCTACTAAATGTTGGTCACAGAATATCAGTTTTAAGCATTTCAAGAAAGACATTTTTTTCTTACACTGATTATTTCTTTTCCAACATTAGAAGCATCTCTAATTGTGAACTTTAAATAGAAGTACAAGTGTGGCCAGCTTGTACAGCGAGAAAATGTTTAATTTCCAATTAAGTGTTGGGGCAGCAATGTCCTGGGGGCAGGAAGGGGGGAGAAATTCATCTGTGATATTTGCTGACTGGGTGATTATTAGCAATAGGAGATGCTGAAATTTAATTAGAGTTTCTGATCTGGAACACTGTATTAGCTTTAATTATGTCTGGAAGTCTAGTATTTTACACTTTTAATTAAAGTATATGAATTTAAGAAGCAAAACTTCTAAATCTCACAGACCAAGAGCAAGAAGAAACTATGTTGTCTATGAGTAAGAAGAAACTACTTGTCTATATGATGCCATATTAAAAAAATAATAGCATTAAAAGCTGAGGAAGGTGGAAAAAAGATGGATTTAAAAATCTGATCTGTAAGAAGTGAAATGAATTATAATAATGTACAAAGCTGGGCTTCTTGGAGAACTCCAGCCAATACCTCCACGATTCAGTAGGTAGCAGTTCATCTATTCCACGTTGTCATGGGGTCACTCTATGCTGTTGATTGTCCCGTCTTTGATGTGAAACATAAACATCAAAGAAACAAAATGAAGAGCATTTATGCGCAGATGTGAGCCCTGAATGTCCTGGGGAAATTCCAGCTGCTGGTCAGCACAGATGAGCTCCAGAGATCTGTATCTCAACAGCAGATGAAACAATTCCTCCGCAAGATTTTAGAGGATGGGTCAGGTTTGGGAGTGTTGCCGAGGAAGATGCTGTGTAAGATAAAGTATGCAATTTAAAGGAAACACATTAAAAATGAAAAGGATGGAGTAATATAGGGAAATGCTCACTTATGTTGATGGAAGCACTACTAAGGTTACTCTAATTACTCCTAATAACAAAATGTAGTAATTAAAATGATACCCACTAGAGTAGGAACTTAGCTTGGGAGTGACTTGGTACATTTTAATCTCTCCTGAGAGGCGTGATCCAGCACCAGACGGGAGCTGGTGGGGTGATGGGTGCAGCCCAGTTCAGCAGTTCCCCCTGGCCTGATACCTTTGCTCACTCTTCTGTGGCGCTGGGACCTCTGGGACAGGTCTCCCTGGGGCTGGGTTTGCACCTCAGCAGATTTTCTCTCAAGTGATGTTCTTGTTTTATGTTGTGAGAGATTGTGTCTATTCCTCCTCGGAGTCTGCATGGAAATGGCACAAATGTAGTAACTCCTCCTCACATAAAATAAGTTCAGCTTGTTCTTTTTTTCCCTTTCTGACCTTCAAGTGACAGGAGGTCTGTTTAGCACAAGTCAGGATTTTAATGGAGGTGCTAATATATCTAATTCAGCAAAAACATACAGAAACAGGGCCTGAGGTGGGGTGTAAGTATTTTAGCTGCGTAAATACACCTTGTAGTGTTGGACAGGAAGCTGGTGCGTGGAGCAGGGAAGCAAATACAAGCTATGAGGAGGTTATGAGGAAGGGCTGATGTGCTCAAAGGGTTGTGAGGGGCTTTCTTCAGTTGTGGGAAACGCAGGAAAGAGAGCCATGCACTACTGGGGAAAACTGGTAAGACCTGAAGCCCTGTTCTATTCCAGGGATCTCTGTGCAGCTGCTGGGTTACCTGCACTATTTTCGTCGTGTTCCTCTCCCCAGGGTCATGAAATGCCATTCTTAATTGCAAGTACCTAAGAGTAGTTTAATATACTCCAGAGAGGCAATAGACTGATAAAACTTGTGTTGGATTAAAAGCTTACATGTTGTAGGAACATATGGGAAGAGAATAAATGCCCAAGAACAAATGTAAAGCCCTCCTGGGCAGGTGGCAGTGAATTGGTGGTTTTGTTCCATTCTCATTTGCAATGTTGAAAATATCTGCATGGATCTGGGCTTTGGTTTAAATTCCTTCTTGTCATCTTTACCAGTGCAGAATCATAGAATGTTTTGGTTTGGAAGGGATAAGCAAAACAGTGATGATGACAGAAGGAATGAAACCTACAGATCGTAGAATCATAGAATGGTTTGGGTTGGAAGGGACCTCCAAAGGCCATCTAGTCCAACCCCCCTACAAGAAGCAGGGACATCTCCAACTAGGGCAGGTTGCTCAGCCCCCCATCAAGCCTGATCTGCAATGTCTCCAGGCATGGGGCCTCCTCCACCTCTCTGGGCACCCTGTTCCAGTGCTCAACCACCCTCATAGTAAAGAACTATTTCCTAATGTCTAACCTAAATCTACCCTTTTCTATCTTAAAACCATTACCCCTCATCCTTCGTACTGTCTTCATGTTGTATATTTCTAGCAATTGTAACCGGGGAATAATTAATTATTTCTTGTGTTAAGCAGAAAAACTGTCTTGAGTACAAAAATTATTAGAAAAACTTACAAATGACTGTGACAGCACTACCCACAGTAGCACAACAGATGTTTATTTTTAAAAACTTGACCATTTTATCCTTCAGTGGCTTAAATGTGTTAGAGCAAGGTTAAAACTTTGTCCTCTGTACTGTCCAGGATTTGCAGCTTTCATGTAATTATATTGAATCACTTGGGAAATGATTCTCATTTGTAGCATCTGAATCTTATCAGACAGGCAGGTGCAGATAAAACAACACCTTATCTGAAGATGTTGTTAATGAGTTAATTAATACAGCAAACATAAAAATAGATCTAGTAGCCAGAGTTGTAGTGCGGGGATGTATCAGTTTTATTTTACTTTATTATAATGGTTGGGTTGGGGTTTATTTTGTTTGGACTTTTTTTTTTCTTGCTCAATCTGTTGGAACTCTCGAGTTGAACTCCCCCTTTTCTCTCCTTTTTTTTTTTTTTTTTTTTGCAATACCTGCTTTGCTTAGTCATCCATTATGATGATTTTACATGCTAGAAGCTGTGTTTATTGGAGATGATAAAATCCAAAGAACTGAATATTTATTAAATTTCCCTACAAACAGACTTCTGCCTTGAAATTTATTTAGGTATCACTGCATGCTGATACACATGAATTGGAAAGGTTGATTTTTGAAAGACTGCAGCATTTTTTTTTGGTGGTGGTAAATTGCATATGGAATTGAAAAAGAATAGTAGACTTGTGTTGTCTATGGGCAGCATGACAGTAATCTCAAAAAGCAGTTTCTGCCGACAAATGATGCTGTAGAAAGAAACCTTTGCACTCAGTAGGCTTCCTTCTTACTGCAGCCTCTGCATAAAATAAAGTACAGGGAGCTTTGTTAGGAAAGCTCGAGTGCTCCCGAACTTTGAGGCAGGGACTCACAACAAAAAGTGTGTTGCCTTGTTTCGGAGTTATGTTTGTGGCTGCCCTGAATAGAAACTCTTTACATTTGGCATGGGAAAAACACATATGCTCCGTGTCTGCTGCTTATATTTTAGCAGCCTGGTTCCCAGAAGGTTTTCCAGGTATCTCAATTTCTGACATTTGTTGTACTTGTCTTCGGGTAAAGTTCTTTTCAATTGTGGCTGCTGAAATGACCATTGAACCAAGGCTGTTGAGGTCTATGAAATTATTGATCCTTGTAGGTCTAAGTAGGCTTTGAATGTAAAATGCTTCCTGGCAATGTTGACACTTCTGCAGACCAGAATGCAGAGTGCTTCTCTCGGCAGTGTTGACTGTGCACAGCCCCTGCGGGCCTTGCTCAAGCCTTTGACATTCAGGAGGAGCCTTTGCACCAAGTCAGTGAGGAGGCATCTGGATCTGTTGCAGGGAGTTACTTGATGAGAGGGTAGGACTGAGAGCATGGTGTGAAAGCTAGTAGGTAATGTGGTAGGTCACCATTCAAAATACCAAAAAAGCCTCATTAATCTGCACAATTAATAGATTAGTGATGGCTTATGGGGAAGGTTGTGAAGACTTTCAGCCTGAGTTCTCCTCCAGAAAGAATTATATGACCTTGTGGATTAATCATCCACTTTAAATACTATAATAGCCTGAGAACTCTTAGAAGGTGATTACAGGGAATTTTTCTGTACAACTAGGACTTCTCAATTTGGAATAACATAGAAATCAAGGGTGGTGTTGCTCTATTGATTGATCAGGAGGTGAGAGTGAGTTGTTGCTGTGATGCAGCTGAAAGGTGAGGTATTTTTACTAGAAGCAAAGAACCTCTAACATTGTACAAGAAATCATGTAAGACCTCATTGGAGATACTGTGTATAGTTCTGTCATGTCTATTCCAAAACGATGGCTTTAAACTGGGAATGTGCTCAATGATGGCTGCAAGGATGTGTGCAGGAGTGCAGAATCCATCTGATAAAAATGGATTAAAGAGAGGTGGGGGGGTTTTGCCTAGAAGAATGAAGCTGGTGAATAGTTATTCGTATCATGTACAAATTCAGTGAGAGATAAACGTCAAGGAAGAAGAAGAAAATTTTAAAGGACACTTACAAGCGCAAATGATATAAAATTTTAAAGAATAAATTCATCTTGGAAATTAAAAGTAGTTTTCTGACTACTCAAGGAGTAAAAATGCTGGAATTTTGTGACTGACTGGTTCCATATAGAGTTACTTCATTGACAGATCTGAAGGAGAAAGAGCCTTGGGACGGGAAAGAGCAGGGGTAGGCTGCAAGGACTGGGGGGGTTTTTACACTGCAGCAGTTGCACGTGGAGCAGCACTTCTGAGCAAAACTTCACATGCTCTGTGTCATTGTCAGTTGTCTGTGTATGAATGAGAGGGGGCGATTATCATTAAAAGTCACCATGGTAATGTTTATGGGTAAGGTCTTAGTGGTTTGCAACTTCTTTGTGCACCTGGAAGAGGGGTGGGACACTCTGCATGAATGATACCTGGTGACATCTTACACCAAGCAGCTTTTCTGCCTGCAGGCCCAGGAATGGACCAGCTGTGATGCCGTCCTGCTTGTTGGTGTCCTTGCTTGGTGCCAATAGTTGGGGTGGCTTGGGGATGGGAATGTTCTCTGGTCCTATTCATGGGCACTGTGTCTGGATCCAGTCTTACACAGGGAAGTTCTTTGTGATTGGTATGTGACATTTCCTACTTGATGACAATTAAGGTGGTGGGTTCTGCCAGACCAAGAAAATGGCAGGAATCTATCAGACCATGAATATGATTACAAAACACAGTTTTCTGATAGTGATAAGTTGTGATGTATTTGCTAGGTCAGGGTCTTTACTAATGAGGAGGTGCAAAATGACAAGTGCTCTTAGGTGAACTGTGCTATTTTAAGGTGTTAAATAGACATAATAAGATGTGGTTTGCCTTTCAATGAAAAGTATGATTGTTGTCTAACTGAACATTTAAATGCATTGAACCAAAAATGTGAATGAAACTATTTAGGGAAGCAGTAAATTAAAGAGATGAGAACGTTCATATCTTATTTGAGGCAGAAATTAGAACTTTAGAGAAACAGAAGGTTTGTTTTTGTGGCTCAAATGACTGTATGGATGAGGTAGCAGGAAGATGCATGTAACAGAAACCTGACTCTCTCCTCAGAGTATGTTCCATGTGCTAATTTAGATCTAATCCGTGTGATGGTAGTTGTGGTTAAAGATACTAGTTTATCATGGTGTTTTACATGACTGTGTCATTCGTCTGTCTGTGATACGTACATGGATCTCAGTGTGTAAGTAGATACATGAAAATATTAAACCTAAGAAAAAGAAAATAGCTGTTCTTTCTTTAATTGAAAGAAAACCCTCAATGAAAAAAGCCTCACTCACACAATGTCATAAGAAACAGTCTGTAAAGAGAAAAATGAGGAAAAGTGACTTATCTAATCAGGGTGGAGCTCCAAAGCCAACAAAAAACCCCATCCCCCAACACCCATCCTGTTCTTAATTGAAAAAAAATACTGTCTATACAGGTTAAATTGAGGCTTGTCCATGGCTGTATTTATTCTGAACTATGTAAGGAGAAGCTAAAACCAGAAATTAGTCAGTGAACTGACCTGATTGAGGAAAAATGAAATTCATGCAATAAAATTTACTGGGAAAAAAAAAAGTCCGATCTCACCAGCACATATGCAAATGTTTGGAAATCAATACAGCTCAAGCCAGAGCAGTAAATAAAGATGAGCACTGCAGTCAGCTCTTGTATCATTTAAGCATCTGGTCTAGTACAGTTAATGCCAAATTTAGTTCATGTAAAATAGATGTAAATGAATGTCTGTTGCAAAAGAGACTAAAAAGTGAATATCTGCTAAATGGAATATTGCTGCGGCAGAGTGACAAGAAAAGAGATTTCAGAATTATTGTGCATAAATCCCAAAAGGCAACAGTGTTTTCTGCAGCTGTGGTTGGGTTAACAAACAGGATTCCAGCATCTTTTTAGAAGAAAGGCAGCCAGTGTTTCAGGAGAATGCATTTTTCCTATTTAAGAAACTGGCTGAGCCGTATCTTGTATGATTCCAGTAAGCATTCTAAACATGCAATTTCTCTTCCAGACCTAGAAGTCCTGCTGTAGTCTTAGTCTGTCTTCATAGCAGAGGTGCTCCAGCCCTCTGATCATCCTCGTGGCCCTCCTTTGGACACGTTCCAGCACGTCCAGATCTTTCTTGTAATAGGGGCTCCAGAATTGGACACAGTACTCCAGGTGGGGTCTCACGAGGGTGGAGTAGAGGGGAAGAATCACCTCCTTCGACCTGCTGCCCACGCTGCTCTTGGTGCAGCCCAGGATACGATTGGCTTTCTGGGCTGCAAGTGTCCACTGATGGCTCATGTTGAGCTTCTCATCCACCAGTATTCCCACGTCCTTTTCTTCAGGGCTGCTCTCAAGCCAGTCACTGCCCAGCCCTCATCAGTGTTTGGGATTGCCAAGCTTGGGATTATTTAGGATTTTGAACTACCCTGTCAGAGTTTAAGCACTCCCAGTAGTAGAGGCTCTGAAATGCTCAGAAATCCAGCAGTGCACATTCCAGTGAGTGCATCATGATGACATCCTGTTACTTTTCCTCCTGATCAATCTGTTCTTGTGATAGCAGCTGAACAAGGCAGTGCACATCTTGGTGTGAGTACACGAGGGATCACGTATGGAAGCAGCAGATCCTGGGGATTGCCTATACACCGTTAGCTTCTTGTATTTCCAGGTGCTCTTTTCTTAAAAGTTTCAAACATAATCAAGGCGAGACAAACCAGGGAAGTGAAAGGCTCTTCAGGCACCCGCCCAGTAAGGGCACCCTGCAAAAAGTATTAGAGACTCCGTGATTATACTTCCATGTTATTCCATGACAGAAAGATGAAGCTTTATGTTCTTCTGTTTCTGAGGCCTTCTGTGAACTTTCTGTACTACTATGGTAAAGAAAATGTAGCTGCCTGAAAGACTTTGGAGCAGCAAATAAGTAGGACCCTTTGAAAAAAAAAAATCCACTTTTTAAGCCCCGTTTTTAATACGCTTGTTGATCATCTTGGTCAATGCCAAGTTTGAAGCTTCTGCTGGGGAGATGGTGCCTGTCCACAAGTATTGCTGGGCGCTTTGGTCTTGGAGAGGACCTGAGGTATTTTGTCAGCACTCTGGCTACTTCCCAGTTACTCCTCTCATTTTGATAGCAGCTGGTATCCCCGACAGAAACACCAGCAAGATGATGTGTTCTAAATTTGCTGGAGCTTCTTTACTTAATGAATGTCCCAGAGGTGTCCTTTCAGCCCCTACGTCTTCAGGGTTGGAATCACTGCTGCAGCCAGGCCTTTGGTTCATGCTTCTGCTAACAGTGTATGATTGGCGTGTTCAGGGAGCAGCCACATCCTGGAGGAAAGGAAAATCCTCCTTTAAGTGAGGGTAGTCCCTAGTGGGAAGACTTACCTGTTGTAGTAAGGTCAGAGTGGAAGTGACTGAAGAGGTTCTGAGTACAGATAGACCAGACTAGTTAGAATTAGTTGAGCTGTGACTTTTTTTTCCCTACTTTAAAAAGATTGTATCAGAATGCCATCCTATATCTGTACCAGTTGGTACTCAGCTTTACCCTCGCTGAGCCTTTTGTCCAGCTTCATTAAAGTACATCTTGCAAACCAGGTTTGTTTGTTTCAATATACTAAGAAGCATTTATCCAGTACAAAGAGAATTTGCTTCTGTTGAATTCTGCAGTTTAATCCTTCTGAGGCTGAGGCATTTTGACACCGTGAAGACTCAGTCAGAGGTATCATGTTCTATGCTCTCTTCACCTATCCAAAGGGTTGCCTGTGGATAGGTGACTTCATGTGCAAGGTGGCCTCCTTGGTCACCCACAGCTATGTGTTATGTGCTGTGCAGGCAGGTGAGACTAGTCGAGGTGTGACCTTAAATGTCCTTAACAAGCAGGTTTCTGTGCAAGCCTTTTTTTCTCACTTTATAATGATTCTTCTCTAATAATTCATGATTTTTTTTTCTCAGTTCTTCTCAGAGAAAATAAGCTGAGCTGTAGGTTCTTATAGATAATATTTAGCCTTTCTCCTCTCAACTTAAATGTTTTCATGTTCATATCTTGAAACTGATTGTAGAGGTTAAAATTTGTCCATTGTAATAGGTACTTACCAAAACTGCAGCAGGCTTTTGAGAAAAGCTCTGATGCCTTTTAGAAATGTATGATGTTAGCTCGATTGTGGGACTGCACCACTCAAATTGCCACCCCTTACATCTGTGGCCATCATTAAATGTGCAAAAGGCCAAGCTGTAGCTAAACAGCTTTGGGTCTGTGCTGGGGATGTGCCAGCGGCATAAACAGGGAAGACAACAGCATGTAATAGCCTCCTGGGCTCGGAAGCATTATGCCTTAGACTGATCTGCCAGCTCAGATGCTTATTTGGGAGGGCAGTCATTGGAGTGTCAGGCATCAGAGCTGATATTTCTTATTTTCACCAGACCTGCAGAGAATGTTCTTTTTCACTTACTTGTAGTGCATCTGCACTGACAGTTTATGGAGTTCGTGTAACGTCTTGAAGAGCTCTGGTCACTGGAGGGAATGACCAATTTCTAAGTGCTAGAAGGCATAGGACGGTATCTTTAGTAATCTGTACAGCTGAAAATTACAATTCTAAACTGAGTCAGGATCATTGTTTTATATCTGTTCTGGTCACCTTTTAGTCTGCTTTTGGACATGTGTTACTCTCACGTGCACCGTATGCATAATGGCACAGTGACTTTGGCCTTGATGTCTTTTTCCAAAGATTACAGCTTTTTCTTTTAATCTCTCTACAGTTTCAGGTTAGTTCTATCTTGTATGAGATTTTTTTGCCTTCCAAAGTCAGCAGGCGCTTCTCTTTGATGTTTAAAACTTAATTATTAAAAGATGTGGCCAGAATTCCTGTAGAGCCTACAGTATTCTCTTTCACTGGTGACTGTTAATCAGATTTAAAATATCTAGGAGTGCTCTCATACCTCTGTGTATTTTCAGTTTCTTATTTCCACACTTTTACATCCCCCCTTTTTTTTTTTCATGCTTCTTCCTCAGCTACTTTCTGCTTTGTGTTATTCCCTGAAACTTTTGGTAAAGGGAAATACATCCACTCCTTCTCTTACATGGAACTTGAGCAAAGCTCCAAGTTTGATCAAGTTTGATCCAAGATGATCAGAGGGCTGGAGCATCTCTGCTATGTGTTCAAGGGCAAGTTGGACAGGGCTTTGAGCAGCCTGGTCTAGTGGAAGGTGTCTCTGTCCATGACAGGGGGTTTGGAACTAGGTTTTTAAGGTCTCTTCTGACCCAAACTGTTCTCTGCTTCTATGAAGTTTCCTGTTGGAGATGCTCACTCCTCTTGAAGCCCAGCTGGCATTCCTGCTCTTCAGAAATAGCTCAAGAGATTGTATTCAAAATGCTACTCAAAGTGGGATCTCAGCCTCTTCTCCCTCGGGCCTGGGGTGCTTTGTCCTCTCCCACTCATTCAGCGTGTTCATACTAAGCAGAGCTCTGTTCAGCCCCATCCGCTGGGGCTCCTGCTGATGCTGAGGGACCCTTTTCAGCGACATGAAAGAAAGGTGGAATCAGTGCCTTGCTGCCAGCCAGGGACTTCCACACTCCATTAATATAGAGGAAAGTCGCTCTAATGAGGATTGATTCCTTCTTGTTCCTTCAGGTGCCTTCTCCCTCCCGTGCAGTAACTCACTATCCGGAGGGTAGGTCAGCAGACTCCCGTTTTTGAGATAAAGGTTTAGATTGAATTTGCAGCTCCACCTCGCAGCTCACTTGCTCTCAGGATATGATCATTCCTAGCCACAGTTATGGGTTTTATATGGATTGACGGCAGCTTTTACAGGCAGGCTGAACTTCATAGAAATCTAACTTAAAATGCATGGAATGAGAAAAATGCCTCTCTTGTAAGGCTCCTGCTGAGCTGATAACAGTCTACAGGAAGACATCTATTTAAACAGAAATAAACATGCCTTAGGATGCTTGGATCCTATTTTCAGCTTTATTAAGCTATTTTCAGCTTTATTAAGAGTGCTGTGTTTAATTTTTCCAGCATTTCCAGCCCCATTAATTTAGTTTACACTGCATTTGGATCAATTAGTGCACTTGATGATAATGCACTATTTGCCTTTGCCTATTTAAAAAAGAGAAACAACAGGATGGATTTTCAGTGTGTTAAAGAATCTGGAGCCCCTCCAAAGACTCTGATTAGTCCCAATGGCAAATCTCAGAGGCTGTCCGAGAGGAAAGAAAAAATTCCACGTTGGGTAACTGTCCAGTGGATCTATTTTCTCATTCCTGTGACTTCTCAAACCAATTCTAATTCTCTCCCCAGTATACATGTTCTCATGAAGACTGTACTTAACAAAAATGCACACAAGTTAATAATAGAGGTAGAGCCTCAACGTTCAGCAAATGGAAAAAAAAAAGACTGCTTCAAAACAGCAAGGATTTATAAAAAGTTCCAGATGTGATGGCAATGCTGCAAGAAACCAGTTGAGATTGCATTCAGCTTTCCTCTTGTCAGTAAGCATCTTTACATTTTCTTTTTGGAGATTAAAACACCCAGGGATTAGGGCAGTAGAGAAGGGAACCTCTCTGAGCCTGAGCTGCGTGATCTTACTCAGTGCATAATCAAAATACTCACATGTTAGATTTCACGTTCATTGAATCTCTGTGACCTGCTGGATGTCAAAAAAGGGGGTCAAAGTTGTTCTAAATTGTCACATTTCATTTTTGGTTTAGAGAAGTGCTTGCTATATGAAAAGCCAATGTAAGACAGGAATTTTGTTTCAACACTTTTCAAATACAACAGTGTATATTTAGTGGTGTTTCAGGTCCTAGTGCCAACTGCTCCTGCCCTCTGCTCGAGGGTATTGTAGTTATTCACTTAAAGCAACAACTGCTACAGTTTTGTTTGGGACACACACATTACTGAAGTACCAGTGTGCAGGGTGAGAATTTTATCTGCCACAGGATATGATTAAGATGATTCAACTTGGAGAAACTACCTCTATTTATCTTTGCTGCAAAATTATTTAGAAGGTTGTCATATTGTGTTATTGCACTGTGATCTTTTGCTTTTTCCAAGAGTGAATAGTATCACATCTTGCCGGGATGTTTTGAGTGTTTATTGTTCCCATGGGATGCCCCGTTGATTTGTCTTCCTCCTGCTCTGTCACAACACTTTCAGACTGACACAGATTACTTACAAGTTGGTGCATGATGAGTCTTGTAATCTCATTTGCTTCACCAGACTTCATATGCAGCTCTGAGAAAGCTTCCCGTTTCACTGAGGTACCTCCTCAGTGGCACAATACAGATAAAGGTAGATATAAGTCACTGTAAAAATTGTATTGTGACGCTGGATTTGTTGATTTATTCAACAATAACAAAATACAAAGCAATAGGTGAACGGCCTAGGCAGAATTCCCTTGAGTATCTAACCCAGATATAAGTATCTTATTCCTTTATGCTTCTTTTGGAAACAACAAAGATCAATTCTTCCCTTAGGTGCCTTTTTCAGCTACTTAATGTCTCAAATGTGTGTTTAAGTGCCCTGATACTGGTCAATTAAGGAAATGTGGTTGTGGATCCTGAAAGAGCAGAGCTTTTTAAAGGAAATAGCAAAATCACAATATTATTTGTGTCTGGTACTCCACTGTGAGAAATGCACTGTCTTTACCTTACCCTATAGTTTGTGATGTTCTGCCAGCCCCTAAGAGCCTGAGAATTACTGTGCTGGCTGACATGCCGCATAGACCACAATTTAAAAGGTTTATTTTCGATGGATGTAGTATCTGTGGCAGTGTGCTATGGGCATGGCAGCCTGAGGAATCTCTTCCCGTTGCTGACACTATCTATTCTGGGGACAAACAGATGACTCCAGACCCTGAGTTGCCTTCCAGAAGAGAGAACCCCCAAACCTGTCAGGCTGTGAGCTCCTGTGCAGGAGGTTTCTCTCTGTGAAGGGTTGGTGCTGTCGCCCATTGCATTCCTTAAGCCCATTTGGTGCCTGGACCATCACCAGGACTCTGGCTTCAAAGTGACATGTTGGCTCCTGAAATCTCAACATGTCAGCTGTAGTGCACACAAGAACGATGCTCATTCTAACTAGAGGCTTGCTTTCTGTCCAGTGTGTATTTTTATTTAAGGTTTTTTGTTAATGTAAGAGCAGGGCACCATTATTCTGATGGTATCCCGCAGCAGTGAAACAGTGTTTGCTGTTACTGGCAGGTTATATACGCTGTATGAGATTTATTTCCTTTTGCTATGCTCATAGTAACTTTACTGAGAAATTTTTGAGGGGAGGAAAAGAAAAATGCTACAACATAACAATAGTGTGCATGACGTTTCGAAGAGCATCTTTTCCCCACTATTTGCCTTCTTTTGTCAGTGTACATTAGAGATGACAACTTCATTGCTGCTCAGTGAAACCACACCGTTTTTATTTATTTAAAGGTCAAACCTTCTTTGTCACAAAAAGTGTTTTTAAGGGGGAACAACATGTGTACTCAGCCAATTGTGTGAGAACATTCCAAGTTTAAGATCGCAGGAATTTTATTTTCACATGAATGGAGATGAAGTGATTTCAAAAGGTTCCTTTACTCTACTGAGTTAGTGTTGGTGAGGCAATAGAATATTTAAGTACTTGCGATGCTGCTGCTTTGATTTTATTTTCTACCTGGTGTTATTAGGTATGTTTTCCGCTCAGCACATGTGTAATTGGAAACATGAATGTCTCCAAAATAAACAAAACTGTTGTATCTGATATATGTCTCCATGCTACACATCTATATCTCATTCTTGGCTTGAGAAATAGGCTTTGGTGTTAAGGAAACAGTAGTTCTGAATTACGCTTAGTGCTGATTTCCAGGGAGATACCTGAAGACTCGGTACTACATGAGAGGATACACTACGGTGTGTTGTGATGGTTTGGTGGATCATGGTGCAGCATTGCTGTATTCCTCATACCTGATGAGTGACATTTTAATACGGACACGAGTATCAAAAGATTGTGCCATTGCATTGCAAAGTGCCTTTTCCTTGAGCATCATTTACACTGGGTAGATACAATAAATAGTTTCCTTTCTAGTCCAGATTCCAATTTGTCACTGTTGAAATATTGAAGATGCTTTTACATCAATCTAATAACTTTCTTTTTGTCTTCACGTATTTCCTCTGTGGCTGTTTGTTGGTGCTAGAACCTAGTATTTTAAGTGAGCTAATTCTCACAGAAGTCATTCCTACATTTGTGAGTTGTTTCAAAGAACATGTGTTTCATGGAACTCCTTTGCTTAATCTGTTAAGGTGATACTTGTAGATTCAAAGAATATTTTCTGAAACTATTTTTAGAGCAAAGATTCTGGTGAAACCTTTTGACGCTCCAGTAAGTGCCTTGGAGAGCATAATGTGAGTGGGTTAAGATGGTGTTTTATAAAGTCAGGAGCTCATCCTCTGCCAGAGCTGCTGTTACCAGATTGCAGAAATGGGGGATATTAAGAAAAGAAACATGTGCAGAAAGAGTAACTGCTTCCAAAGCTGCCTCCCTCTCCCCTATAGAAGCCAGTCATGGCAGGCAGCTGGAGCAGCTAGCAATGAAATGCATCTTACCTTCTTCCGTCTCACAACTTATCTAGGGAAGAATTTCCACAAATCAGCTCATATAACTGGGACTTTGTCTTCCTACAGATCGCTTTTTAAGCCTTATTGTTAGTACAATGTCTGCCAGGGATTGTGCAGTGCTGGAACTGCTGGGTGCCTGTGGTGGATCCCCAGAAACATTCATCTCAGAGAACTGGAAAACATACACCCATGGTTCCCCTGGAATTTAGTCAGGGAATAGTGCAATTAAATTATGTTCTCTCTGTCCTAGACTTTTCCAACATAGAGCAAAAGTTAATTTATTTTTTGTCAGAAGGTGATTAAATGGGATGTTTAACCCAGCTTTGGGAAGGAGGTGAACCTCTCCTGAGTCAAAGGCTGAATTTCATTTTGTGGAATTTTCTTTAAATATTACAGTTATTTTTTAGTAAATTCTTACATAAAAACGCTCTTGTAATTCTTATGCCCTTTAGGATGCACAGATGGAATACTTTTTGTGCATAACCACCAAATGCACCTAAGAATATAGAGGATCTATACATGACCAAGCCTGCTAAGAGCAGCCAGAGCTGTTTGTTGTTATTCAGGGAGGCAAGATGTTATGAGCAAGTAGAAGTGTGTGCTACAAAAACAAAAATAAAAGCCATAGCTTTGCTAGTTTCCCACGTAGCATTTAATGGGTATGAAGCAGTTTAGTCATGATATCAGGGAACTTATACATCTGTTAAGAGAAATGCGTTTTATGCACCATAAAATTAAATGTTGCATTGCCAAGCAATAAAGCAAGTATTCTTGTAGTCAGTTTTTGCAAACTAAACATTATAAAATGATATCATAAGAAGGTGCTACGGGAAATCTGGTTTGAAAACATATTCCATTAGGAGCATACGCTGTACTTGATGGAAGGATTACAGCTGCCATTGATGGTGCTTTATTTTTTATACATTAAGAATATACCATGTACTGCTAGCAGACTGAAGCCTAAGAAGGATATTTCACATTTATGTTGAACCTTATCATTCTAAATGATTCCAAAGTACTAAAGAAATGTATCCAGCATATGCTCGGTGGCACTACTGGAGCCCTGTTATCTGATTGGGAGGCAAATGCTGTTGGGGAAGACAATTTTGGCCAGACACGCCAAGCTTTAAACACCACATGTTGGAAAAGTTCCAGCACCTTTAAGGCACGCCTAAGGCAGTGATGGAAATTTGTCACTACTTTGTTTTTTTGAAGTGTATGACACTGTGATGGGGCCCATTCTGCAAAATCCAGAGTGCGCTGAGGCAGAATCATTGAAGGGAGATTTGTGACCAAGGTGGCCTTGCTCTGTGTGAAGCAACCAAGGATCTGTATTTCATTTCTCTTTCCATTTACCATTCCCCAACAGGTTACTGGCCAGGGAGTTCTCCATAGAAAAAACAGCAGAGAGGGGGGGCAGGTGGCAGAAACTCAAGCTGGTGTTGTGTGTACCATCTAGATATGGCTCAAATGCTTGCGTGATTGCTTGTGCAATCGCAGCCCAGAAGGCCAATCACATCCTGGGCTGCATCAAAAGAACCGTGGCCAGCAGATGGAGAGAGGTGATTCTCCCCTGGTGGGGCCTCACCTGGAGTACTGCATCCAGTTCTGGAGCCCCCAGCACAAGAAGGATGTGGATATATTGGAGTGTGTCCAAAGGAGGGCCACCAAAATGATCAGAGGAATGGAGCATCTCTCATATGAAGACAGGCTGAGAGAGTTGGGGCTGTTGAGCCTGGAGAAGAGAAGGCTCTGGGGGGACCTTATAGTGACCTTCCAGTATCTGAATGGGGCCTACAGGAGGGCAGGGGAAGGTCTATTCAAAAGGGTTTGTAATGATAGGACCAGGAGTAATGGTTTTAAGCTAGGAAAGGAGAGATTTAGACTGGATATTAGAAAAAAGTTCTTTATACGTGGGTGATAGATCAGTGGAATGGGCTGCCCAGAGGGGTGGTGGAGGCCCCATCCCTGGAGTCATTCAAGGTCAGGCTTGATGAGGCTCTGAGCAACCTGACCTAGGTAGAGATATCCCTACTTGTGTAGGGAGGTTGGGCAACATGGCTTCTAGAGGTCCCTTCTAGCCTAAAACATTCTATGATTCTGTGTCTATAAGGACACGAGTCAGCAGCATAGCCTCGTAAATTGTAACAGAGATGGACTCCTTGGAGTCTTATAGCTTAAGAATTTAGGGGGTAAATTCATAGTCGCTGCGTAAATTGGTACAGATTTACTAATTGACACTAGCGCAGAGCGGGGCCCCTTGGGTTTCTAAAATGCTCTCGGCTCAGTCAGATTATACACACAAAGGTTATATTTGCTTTCCTGCTCTTACTTGTTAAACACGTTTTTTTATTAAATTATGTTTCTGTAGTTAACTCTGCTCTGAAGAGCTGCCTGTCAGGTTCAGGTTCTTAATGCGTCTTCCTCGCTGGGGGGTTGTGAGGCTTAATTGTTCATAATGTGTAAAAGCTTGCGATGAAAGGATTTATGTAAAAGCAGCACATTATGATGATTATAAGGCTGATGGTGATGGGTATCACACCTGCTGTCACACCAGCTTGAGCAAAAGCAATCCCCGCCTTCAGACTGGAATTTCTGTGTAACAGTGAGAACAAGATCACTTTTCAGTGCTTCCTTTTCCCCTGTTGAAAAATCTGGTGGCGCTCTCAAGACAAAATATTTAAGTTTATTCTCTTCTGGATGAGCCTTGCACTTCAAGATAAAACTTCCTTGGTGAGATTATTTTAGGTAAAACCAGATGTTGAGATGAACATGTCTTTTCCCACTGGGAAAATTCAAAATAATAACTAAAAACCTACAATTTTTTTGAAGAAACTGCTTCTGTGGTAATATTTTAACTACTGAAAAACTTTCTAATTTAAAATGCAGATAAGGACTGAGATTAATTGCATCCTATTAATAGTTATTTGCATTCTTTTTTTAATCTGACAAATGCAAAGGTCAGAAGTATGGAAGAGTGCAGACCTAAGAGAATCCATTATTGAGCGTGGTATGTTTTAGCAGTGTGTTCTGATCTCTCTTCCCCCATCTCTCCACCCCCCCCTTGATTGTTTTCTTTGTTATTCTTTCTTTTCCTGATATAAACTTGATTTGATTCAGACAAAATGCCCTGGGGCCTTGCTGATGGGATACAGGGCTTTTCATCTCTTGATTGCCTTCTTGTCAGTGTCTTCAGTGAATTCAAACCTTTATCTGTTAGAGACTGCAAAGTAAACTAGATTTTGTGAATTGAGATTAACTCTTAATTCTGTTCCTTAATGGGGAAAGGTCTGTATCTAACATGGCATTTTCACTGATAAAGATCGAAGGCTGGATGGGCCCTGAAACCTTCACCTGGTGTGTAGTCAGAGGGCTCTGATCCCTGGAGCTGACAATTCCCTCCTCCTGGTGTTGCTTTGGAAAAGGCATTTTATTTTGAGTGGAGTGTCTTGGCAGAGTGAGTGAGATTGAGAGATGATGCGAAAGCCCATTAGAAAATGTTTCCAGAGATACCACTGTAGCTCTTACTTGTAGCATACCAGAAGGATAATATTAATATGAGAGAGAACACTTAAGTTGTACTGTGCTTGATTAAAAACACATTCCTTAAGGTCTCTTAATATAAATTGTCTTTGCACATCCTAGATCCAGATCAGAAAATCCCATTGCCATTTTATTTCCTATTTTCTTCTTCTCCCTCCCAGATAGCTAAATGCTATCAATAATTCCTCATTTTACTATTGCATGCTTTGTGCACCTATCAAAACAAGTATCTGTTTTCAGTTTTAATTGTTATGCTTGCAATAAGGTACTAGCAACCCCCCAAAAGATGTTGCTGAATGCAGCACTTCAGAGTCTATAATGGCACCCAAGCAACATACTTGCTTCCAGCCATGACTAAAAATGCTTTCTTAAAGTTTCTTTACAATTTCAATTTCAGAAGGTACTATTCCTCATATAGAGAATTACCAGAAAATAATATTTTATTAACATTTGAGGTATACACACACACATATAAATATATATATATATTTACAGGTTGTTCAACATTCTGGTGTTTTTAAGAGCACATGATGATTTGAGGATGCTGAGTAGCTTTTAAGGAATATCTTTCACATTGAGACAGGATGTTTCTTACAGGTAAATAGGTTTGTGTTTTATTGGTGGAGGCACCTATCAGTGCTACAAGGCAAAGCAAGAAGAGTGCATTTAAAGGCTGTATAACTGTTAGATTAGGGCGTAATTCAGCTGGTCTCGTGCTGAATGTGTCTATGGGGTGCATTTGTGTGCAGTGGAAGGCTAAGAGCAGAGAACTGTAAACCACACATAGCTACAAAACTATTTTTCTGTTGTCTAAATATTCCATATCCTGTACTAAGGTCGAACACACCTGAGATTCCATCCACTGCTTGTTGAATTCCGTTTGTTTTGTTTTGTTTTTTCAATGAGTTCAATGGGTTTTGAATCAAGGTCTTTCTAAAGTTGTGATAATAAACCAGGCAAGGGAAAATGCTTCTGTTGTGCTTCTGGAGCCTGCTTCTTTATCCTTAAATGAAGATTGATTAAGCATAACTGATTTCTAAAACTGAACCCCAGTATTGCAGCCAAAGTGGAGGCAGGTCAGAAGTTTCACATCCTCTCTTTCTTGCTTTGTAATGATCACAGGTTTTTTAGTAAAGTGGTTTTTTTCTCTGATTTGTTTTGATAACTCTAGTGAGCTTTAAATTAAAATATATGAAATTACAATTTATGTTATGTTTGTAAATTATAGAATAATCTGTGTTAAAAATAATAAAAATGGGAGTGTAGTAAGCACATTGATGTGGTGCAAAGCACTAATACTATGATATGTCAAGTCATTTCTCAAAATAAATTTCAGATTGGTGTTAGTTTTGACTATTAACTTGAATTTTGAAAGAAGATGTTTGGTTGGTTTGTGGAAGAAGTATTCTGCCCTATTTTGTCGTGCTTAGTACTAGGTTACTAGACAGAGAGCTGCAGTTGGCTTAAAATTGTGCACTAAAAATGCTGAAGAGTCTACCCTTGAGGAAGCAGGGCAGTAAAATGGCAACAAGAATATTTATTTAGCACAGAATCATCTGAGGATGAGAGAGATGCTTTGAGGAGTGTAATACATCACAGGAGAAATTTTATTATATTACTTTTGTCTCTTACTGCTTTTATTGATCTTTTTCATATACTTTTTAGAAAATTGTCACATATCTGTCCTCAGAGGCATAAGCTTGACATCAGTAAGTGTTTCATATATGTCTTTTTACCAATAAAATAGAATGGGCAGATTCTGTCCATTCAATATGCCTTCTGAATTTAATAAAATACAGCTTGTTTGTTCATTAGAAAAGGTATGAGGAGCAAGTGTATTGATCAGGGTGTATAACTTACACGTTCAAAAGTAAATTCCATTATTGGGGTAATACAAAGGAAATTATTAGTATTTCTCACTCTGATTCATTGTACTCATTTTAAAGAGTTGATGTTTCATTTTTCAAAAGTCCAGCTTCTCCAGCCAAACAGCATTTGAGCCCACCCTGAAAGCCCCCAGATGAATGGCCTGCCTCTTGAGGATAAATGGCCACCGCTCGATTACCTGTCAGTCACGCCAAACCCCAGGCACCAGGAGAATTTAACATCAGAGGACAGCCAAGGAAGGGCCCACTGCAGAGAGTTCAGCGCCTTCCAGAGATATGCTCGGCCTCCCAAACTCACCTTAATCATCATTGTGCAAGTGCTGTGTGACAGGGCACTGGCTACTCAGACAGATTCACTGCTACACCAGCTAAAGGAGCCTAGTGACAAACTCCACAATAGTTGTAGTTCACTGATACCATATGGTATGCATAAATATACACACAGGTACAAAATCACAGACAGTGTGCATACATGATTGTACCCAATGTCTTCGAGATCATTTCTTCCTGATATATTCATTATTCTTTACAGTCCTCCTAGGTACTCTTCTGTTTTGCCCTTTTTCCTTGTTTGCTCTCACTGTGCCTTGCCTCCCAAATTTGAAAGAATTCCTTTGTGCTTTTCTAAGTGCTTTGAAGAAAACCCATCTCCAAACCTTAATTCCGAGTTCATTGATTTTTGTTCAGACTTAGTAGTAGTCTGATATTCTTTCCTTTGCCTTCAGACTCTAAGTAGCAGTTTTGTACTATCAGGATTTGGAATTTTAACTACATTAAACAGCAGTTATGCTAGTTACTTTTGTAAAGCAGCTTTTCTATGTGAAATATCTAGAAATATAACTCAGAAATAATAACTTTGCAATCACCTGTTAGAAGATCTGAGATTTACAGACTCTTCCTGAACTGAACTAACCCTTATACATACCACACACATAATCTGAAGCATAAGTGAAGTTGGAAGCCCCTCACAAAGATGCTGAACTGCCCAGCTAAGGGTTTGTCTTCCAGTCTCAGATGTGTTCACATGCTGGTTGTCAGACTGACACTGCTCCCCTTCCTGCTTCAACACGTGGAATGAAAATTTTCCAGGGCTGTTCCTTTGCCCAAAGTTCATTCCTGTCAGATTTGTCCTTCCCTGACTCCAGCCAGCTGTAAAAGGACTCCAGTGGCATTTGGCAGACTCTGTATTCAATAAGTCGCACCCAGAATCCTATGGATGTAGTTCACTGAGCCAAGGAGAGTTTTGTACTCTTATGAATGATAGTGTCACACTTGAGTACAGAGAACAAGAGCAGAACCTCCACTGCTCCATTGGTTGGTTTGTCTGCTTTCTCCTTCCTTCCTCAGCTGTCCTCTAAAACCGCCTCAGCAACTGGTATCATCTGATTATTCTGGTATTTGGCTCACATCGTTGGATTGTTATCAACTGCGACCTTGTGCGTACTTGGCTGAGTAAATTCAATCAGCTAATGAAATTGTGGTCTTTCCATCAATTGATTATCAAATTGCTCGTGTAGTTCAGACAGCCTGTCTCTTTTCCAAAGTGGCACATTTTTGTTTACCCAGGCAAGCTGTGCCTGATCCCCTCCTTGCCTTTCCTCAATCTCCCTTTTCTCACTTGACATGCATAATCTCTGAGCCTGACCAGATAGCAGTGGACTTCATGGTCATTTTGCTGACCACACTGTTGAAAAAATTGGTAAAAAAGCATTTTTAAAGTACAAGAGAAGCTACTATGACTCTTCTTTTATGCTGCCTAAGGTAACAGTCCCAGACATCTGCTCATTTACAAGGTGAACAAAGATGATGTCAAGAGAGGATGGTGCTTGCCAAGACCCTGGCCAGGAGGAGCTGTGGTTTGCATTTTGGGTGGGGATCCCAGTACAAAGTGCCTGTGGTGAGCCCCTGTGAAGGACGGATCTGCCCATCTTTTTTTCCCCTAGCTCCCTGTGCTAGTACATAATCTTTACACAAGTAAAGTTGTCAGGCTGAAGCTCCTTTGAGTTCCAGTCTTCTAGAAAATGGCTGTAGGTTAAACTATCGGGCAACGGTTACTGCTCTACGTGATCATGAGGTACAACTCACACTCTTTGCTGTAGCATTTAACACCCACTGAAGCTGGTGAGGTCAGCTACCAGCTAGTTTGGGATGAATGTGAGCACCCATGCGTCAAAATGCAGGAAAGCTGCAGGTTACTATATTGCTACTACACAACAGAAGCTGCTATCAAGAAGTGGCTACCAAGAGGAAGGGGAGTCCTTTTTTACAAGGAGTCACATGGAGAAAACAAGGGGGAATGGTTGCAAGTTGCTCCTGGGGAGATTCTGATTGGATTCCAGAGGAAGGTGCTCCACAATGAAAACAATTAAACATTGGAAGAGTCTCCCAAGGGAAGTGGTGTATTCCTCTACATTGGACAGTTTTAAGACTCAGCTCGACAGGGTGCTGGGCCAGCTCACTTAAACTGTATATATATACTTTTTTTGGTTTTGCCTTGAAAGGCTGGACCAGATGATCCCTGAGGTCCCTTCCAAGCTGTCTTTCAAAAAAATCTTGTATGCCATCTGAAGGACATGGTCTCACCTTGAGAGGCATTGCAATGGCCTCTGCAAACTGGGCTAATGGCTCCTCTGCTCTGCAGGTGTCCTGACAAGCTGGGGAGTACCTTGCTTACAGACACGAGCTAGAGGTTGGCTTTATCTGTGATAGACCTGACGTAACAGAGGAGCAGGTGTGGGTTTGGCCCATATGAACAGTGCTAAACAGTGTACCCTGTTGAGCAAAACTGTGTTTGCTTTCTTCAGTGAAGAGCTTCTATTCCCCGTGATAGGTAGGCAGGGGTTGGCATCTTTCCTATTGCTGCATTTTTTCCTCTTATAAAGCTATCATATGTTTTATCTTTTTCTGCAGTATTGTTCCTTTTGGTAGTAGTGAAACTATTTTTCTTTTCTTGACTAAAGAAGAAACAGGAATAATCATGAGGGAGAGAAAAGCAGTGGAAGGAGCCAGAAGTACCCACCACAAAGGCTTGTGATCCTCTTCCATCTCTTTGTGCAGACAGGTTGAAGAAGTAGTAAACAAATTGTACAGATGGTCTTAAAACTTTGGCGTTTGTTACTTACTGGTGGTGTTGAGCTGAAGAGGAAACAGGGATTATCCCCTAGATGGAATTCTAATCAGTTGCTTCTGAGTTCAGATTCTCAGAATTACAGAATTTGCTCATTCTCAAATGGGAGATGATGAACCCTAAATAAAAGATAAATAAAAGTCTCCTTTATTGAAAAGTGATGGGCAGATGGGATAAAGGAAAGAGAAGGGAGTATTGTAATGGAACCACAGGTAGTGTACACTCCTGGCCACTTTATCTGCCTATGGTAACATTGTTGTGGGCAATCAGTTCAGCTGTAAAAGTGGGGATTCTGCTGTACCAGGGCAACAGAAAGAAATTTGCCTATGAAAAGGTGTGTTTAATAAATATGTCTTAGTATATGAAATTTTATAAAATATAAATGCATCAGTAATATTAATAATTTTTTTAATTATAGCTTTATAGAAAACAAGTTTTGTGCATATTGAGAAATATTTTTTAATATATAACTTTTTGGGAAGATGACTTTTCTATCTCTTCATAGTTAGGTAACTTTCCCTTCAATTTGTAGGATAATTACTTGATTTTCTCTTACTTGTGTTTTAATAAGGATATTTTTAGATATTTATAAATATTTTAATTTAAAATAATAATTACTGTATTACACACGGAAATGAGATATTTTCTCAACATGAGGGTTTCGCACTGCGGTTCCTGCTTTCCTGTAGTTGCACAGTGAAGTAATGTGCTGTGCTGCTGTACAAAAATGAGAATAATCAAGGCAATTTCTTCAGCTCTGTAGGAAAGGAGACTGGAACCCAAACTGTCCAGCTTTCCCTGAGTCTTGCAAGCAGAGGGCTAAAGAGAGACTACAAATTTCAGTAACCCAGGGCTGCAGGCGTGCCTCCCTCGCACCTGCTCGCTGAGCATTGTGTCCCAGATCTAGGGAAGCAAGAAAGGAATTTACAGAAGTGTCAGATGGATTCCACACCTTGCACTCAAAGAAGCTCTAGCTCTGCTACCTCCTTTTTTTCCTTCCTGGGGCTGTTTGCAACAGCCTCTCTGGGAGAGGAGATAACTCTGTTCCTCTGGCCGGGGAAAGAAGCGGTGCCCCATCAGCACGCAGGCAGGGGACGTGCAGCTTGTGCATGTCCAGGATCACGGCACCAGGTTTGGGAGTACCTTCATGCTGCTCTTGGTGGAGCTCTGCAGTGAGACTCCCCCATCCCTCCAACATTATTATAACAATGACATATCCAGCAGATTTGTAATTTGGGCTGTTTTCATTCTCCACAGATTTATCATCAAGGACATGCATCAATAATAAAACTCCTTCTCTGCAGTGAAATTATATCTATTTAGGAAAGGCCTTCACGTGACAAAGGCTTTTATTTTGAGGAAGAAATCGGTTAGCATTACAGAGACCCGTTCACTTTGGCAGAATTCTCCTGAAATCAATAGAATCTGCTTCTTTTACATATGAAATACTGAATACAACACTTAACAATAGAGGTTTACTCTCATAGACTTTACCCCTATGTCATCTTCACTTAATTTTCCTGATAAAACCTTTATTGCAAATTCAGTAACCATTCTCCTTTTTAACAAAGTTGCCAGCCTGTGAATAATTTCAGTGACAGGATTTATTTACAGGAATACATTAGCAAAATACGATCCAGCCATTATTTATCTTTCTTTTGTGTTAACTTTATTTGAGTAGGAGGAAGTCTGCAATCAAAGTTTATAACTGCTAGTCTCATGGTACTAGTGAATCCCCATCCCCCTGCAAATTTGATGTGGTTTTGATTTTGAAGGTGGTTTAGACCACCAGAGTGGAAGTCTAGATTCCACCACCCATAAGACACCAAAGCAGGTAGGTTCATGAGGACATGGGCATTTGGTTCATTTGCTGTGCACTCACTGAGCTGCTCCCTGTTGGGTCTTCTTGTCCGTAAGGTGTAGGTGCAGAAGGGATGGAAAGATTCTCCTTAATTAATCTCTCCTTCTAAAGGTGTAAAGGAAAAATCTCATTGTGGAAATTTGGTCAAGTGTTCTAAAAGGCTTCATCCAGAGGCAGAACTATTAGAGAAAACATTTCAAATAAGGGGAGTATGGTAAAATTGCTAGCAATTGAAACCGAGTTCCTATTATTAGAGGTATTGAGCATTCTGAAAGTTGTGCGTGGTGCTTTCAGTGCTGCAGATAGTGCTGGGAGCTCTTGTTCGAGCGGTGACGGGAAGTCGCCTTTAGACAAACATTTTGATTTTGCAGCTATGTTCTGAGATTTGTGAGTTTGATGTTCTTCCTGCAAACCTACAATGCAAGAATGAGAGGGTTTGTAGAACCGTCTGGAGAACAGCAGGATCCTTCTAGCACTCCTCCTTGGAGTTTTCTTTTTTTGCATTAAAAATATAAGAATGAACCATCTCCCTCAAATCCAGGAAAGCCTGAGTGACAAAGACAAGCACAGTTGGTCTGTATTGCAGAGGACTTTTCAGCTTCTGCAAAAATTGAAAAGGAGAGTTTACCACCTTACTGTGCAGAAATAGGAATAGGATTTTAAGAATATTTTAAGATGCAGACATTTCATGTTAGTAAGTTGGTAGTATTGGTTCTGGTGGTAAAGGAAGTGTGAGAGCTCCAAGTGAAGTTCTCTTACCTACCTGTCCCCACTAGCTCTGACAGCTTTTAATGGACACACATGGTTGTTATAGACAATAAACATTTTCCTTTTTTATGCCCTTTTTTATTTCTTTTATTTTAAGAGCCTTGTGTAATTCTTTCCCTGTGCAGTGTGGCGTATGCCGTGGATGAACTATCGGCTTTTTTCCAATATTTTCCCTTTTTTCCCCCTTCATATCTACTCTGCCACAAATTCTAGTTATTTTGATGTCATGCAGAAATGTATTGCTACTTCACAAGTAGCTTACTCTCAATTGCAAACCAGAAAAAAATGCGGATGAAGAATTTAACTTGCACCTTCCCTGAGAATGCTGAGACTAGAAATGAGCAAACATTCCTTCAAGAGCTCTATAAGGAATCTTTTGAGTCTCATAGTGTTTGCCATTTATTTTCCAGCTGTACTTCATGCTAGTACTTTCGGCTTTTTGCACTGGTATACTTTTCTACAAACATTTATATGCAAAAAAATCACAAAGTGCTACCCTTAACTCTTAAACCATATATCTTTTTTCCACATACAGTAGAAGTGACTGGTTTCAAAGCAGATGTATTTCAGAGGATTCCCATGTGGAGTGTGTGCGTTGAGGAACATGAGCCGGTGTGTGCCCAGGTGGCCAAGAAGGTCACCAGCATCCTGGCTTGGATCAGCAATGGTGTGACCAGCAGGAGCAGGGAGGTGATTGTGCCCCTGGACTCAGCACTCGTGACCACACCTTGAGCACTGGGTCCAGTTTTGGGCGCCACAGGATGAGAAGGACATTGAGGAGTTGGAGAGGGTGCAGAGAAAGGCAACTAAGCTGGTGAGAGGTCTGGAAAATATGTTGTATGAGGAGCACCTGAGGGAACTGGGATTGTTTAGCTTGGAGAAGAGGAGACTGCGATGAGACCTCATTGCTCTCTACAGCTACCTGAAAGGAGATTGTGGTGAGGCTGGTGTTGGTCTCTTCTCCCAAGTAACTAATGACACACCGCTGCCTCAGGCCAGTCACAGGAGCACTTATGATCTTCTAGTCCCACCTTCTCTAAGCCACTTGTGCATTCTTCTCCCCATGATATCCTCCATAAAACAGTATGGCAAGCTACAAATTATATATTTAGAGTAAGGCAGATCCGTCTATCAGTTCAGCCAAGAGATATGACAATGTGCTTTTTTGCCTCTAAGTGGTTAACAATTGCAAAAGCTTCTTTTTAGTGTTTAGTGCTTTATTCACTTTATTTTTCTTTCTAGTGCATCAGGAAATAAATCTTAAATGCTTCTTTTGTTATCTAGTACTTTAAGCCTTTTCATAGCTTTTGTAGTGTCTCTTTGCCAACACTCCATCTGTGATTTTAGCTTGCAGGAAGTTTAGATGCAGAGAGCTGCTGTTTAAATATTAATTGTAACTTCCCTCATAAGCGCCGTCAAGCCCACTGAGTAATTTGTGAAGCTCAATAAATATCTAGGAGCAGGTTGGGAGAGTGATGTGGGTGGGGCCTGCTTGAAGTCTCAGCAAAAGTCTTACTTGAGTTAACAGTACAGAATAGATCATGTCCTGATGCTTGTAATTTCCTTTCCTCTTCTCACCTCAGTTCTGCTGCTTGTACACACGACATAAAGAAAGAAAAAAGAATAACATTAAACTGCAAGCACGCTTCTTGCACACATAGTGGACTTCTTGCTAAACCAGCTATAAGCAAGAAGAACTCCACATAGTACTCACAAGACAAGATGAGATCCATCAGTTGTTTCAACTCCTGGTGATTGGGCAAAACCACTTCTAAAGTACTTGTGTATTGCTCTGTCAAGGGTCACACCTCACTAGAGGCATCATCTTGGGGTTGAGCCCTTCTCTGTTTCCAGCCATGAGCCTCACCTATTTCATTTCTTGATTCTACAAAACATACTTTACATTTAAAAACAAAAAGTTAGGAAGATATGTGTTTCAAGGCATTTCAGGAAGGTGTATTTGATAGAAGTGGGAAACAGTGTAGTTACCACCATCTGACCAGCCTGTTTTCTGTGGATCACCGGAGCATTGTAATTATAATACTCATATTGGGTGTAATTGAAAGAAGATCAGCCCCATTAAAATTGTATGTTGTATTTTTCCCCTCTCCTCTTCTTCCAGATGGTTATTAATCTTTTATTGGTGTGGTGGTTTGCCTACGGTGTAATCTGAGATTTTTCCTCATGTCATTTAAGTGAGTTACTTCTCTTTGTGTTTGCAGATGGACTGAATTTAAATATGATGAATTCTCTTAATTACCTAGAAATGAGATGTTTTTCACAGTATTTTGCAAATGTATAATTTTTTTTTTTTAAAATTAAGTAACAGCCACATATTCCTTTTGTTTTTCAGCATTCTGTGAAGAAGGGTGCAGATATGGTGGAACTTGTGTAGCCCCTAACAAATGTGTCTGTCCTTCTGGATTCACGGGAAGTCATTGTGAGAAAGGTAAAGCTTTACCAAAACATACCTTCTCCATTGGTAATGAGAAATATGATATGCTGAATTAATAAATAATGACTTTTCATTCTTCTTGATATTTTCTCGTCATTGAAGAAGTGATTGTTGAATAACTGCCTTTTCCCAACTGAAAGCTACTCTTAAAGTAAACATGGAAAGTTTTGGACAATCAGGGATGTATCTGGTTTTGCTTCCACTGAACACTTTAGGTTTTTTATAAGGCAAGTTACAAGTATTTACTTCACCTATTTCCTGCGTTGCAAGCTCAGGTTTATCTTCTGCTCTTTCTCTTGTACAAATTAGACCAGAATTTGGATGCTTGCTTTTCACTTAATTATTGAATTATTAAGATATGATTCGTTTCTAAGTCACAGAGGCCACCAATTTTCATAGAATCACAACCTATTCAAATATATCTTTCTAGAGATGATTTGATTGTGTTTTTTCCCATAATTTTTCTGTTTCAAGATTTGCTTCTGACAGGCTCATAGACCCACCTTTCTGTTTGTTTCACAAAGATCCGGTTCCTTCTCTAGCTTACAAGAAAAGGAAGGGTTCTTACAGAATTCCATGTAGGACTCTTGTTAGATTCTTTATACAGCAGCTTTGGAAGTTTATTTTGATTGGTGTTTGTTGTGGTTGTATTTCACTTAAATAACCCAATGACAGAGTTTGTTGAATCGCGTGTTTGTTAATTAACCTTTTGCACTTGCCTTTCCTGGTGGAAATAAAGTGGATTGTTAACACAGGTTGTATGATGCTAGTATGGATGAGATTATAATCGATGAGGTTTTTTTAAGGAAGTAAAAAAAAAATGCAAACCAAGAAATAAATGTTAAGGGATAAGTTAAACTACTTGGAACCACTTCTTACCCAGACGTTGTTCATCAATTTGTGTAGCAGTGTCTGTTTAATATGTGGCTGTTCTGCTATAATACAGAGTAACTTAACCCCAGTTGTCAACAGGTCTGCTTTGGGTACCTTCTGAAAACTGCTTAAGCTCTTTGTCAATGTGCTCAAACCACTGAATACTAAAATTCCCATAGTTTCTAGATGTCAGCATTGCTTCTAATTATTTAAGAATGAACTAGGACGTTGATATTTTCACACCATCTTGAAGAAATTTGAGTACTACGTTTGTTTTTTTTCCCTATAGCCTTTGGGTTATTTGTTTTAAATAGAAAAAACCTCCCCAGCCTCCTGACAGCCAGCAGTGAGTACTGTCAATATACATGAGGAGGTAATACAAGAAGTTCCTGCCTCAGATCTCCACCTACCATAGCTCCCCAGCCTCTAATCCTGCCTTCGAGTTATCCTCTCCCGTGTAGAATTTGCTCATTCCTTCCTGAACCATTGATTATTCAGAATGATGCAGGATACCAGAGATATGTAAAAAGGGCACTACAAAACCAACCCCTGCGTTGCCCAGAGGTCCCCTCCCTACCCAGGAAGCCCGTGGCCTTGACCAGCTCTCAGCTCGACCTTCTGCCTTTCTTTCACCCAAGAATCTTAGAACTGTCTTTTTTTTTTTGTTCTTATAGCTATAAAGGCACTTTGAAAACTAAAACACAGTGTCTTTGAACCATGGAACTGATGGTTTAAAATTGATGAATGGATGACATAACCATTGTTGACTCCTGTGTTTTTCATGTCTTTTTTGAATTGTTTTGATCTAAACTATGACTTAGCACACCAAGGAAAGGAAACATGGTACTCCCATTATATCAAGCAATTTAGAGGTAGATGTCAGAAGGAGCTGGCTTCTACATATAAAATCTATACGACTTGAACCAGAAGGAAGTTTATTTTTTCCCTTGAAGAGGTATGGAATTTACCAGTCTGCTACAAATCAAAGTAACGGTGGTAACTTTGAGAAATCTGATGTGCAAACTGTTTTCAGAATGAACTGGGCTTTGTGTATGAGAAGCTGTCACATGTCAGTTGTGTTATAGGGTTTGAGAACTTCAGCAGATACACCTTATGTTATATGCGTATTTCAGTGGCTAAGTGCATGTCAGATCTATGTGAGTGCAGCTTCAGCCTTTCAAAGGTGTGTGTCCTGCAAAAACTAAGTGTTCCAAGTAGAAGGGTGATGCCCCAGCTTTGAGGCAGACTTCCCTTTGCTTACCTACTCCTTGAAGATGTGGTGTTGGCAGGAGGAGGACTTCCCTCATAGTCTTCCTGCAGTTTGCTGCAGTGTTTTTAGAGTATTCAGAAAACATGTTTGCTTGCTTTCTCTTTTTCCCTGTTGTTTGTAATGTTAGAACTAAGCACTTTGTTGTATTTAACGTATGGTAGCACTCCCTCAATCATTATGCCACAGACCGAAGACGCTGAAATGGTGGGACATCACTTCAAATCAAAGCTTAAATGTTCCTGGTAAAACCTGGCCTGATGGAAGCTGGTGGAGAACTGATGCATATCAGAAGTAAAGTGAAGTGTTTTGGTAATGTATTCTGTTCGCCATGGCACATTTAAAAATGTCCTTCAAACAGACAACACAACAATTCCTTATACATTATTTGTGAGCTGAAAGGACTCGTCACTGGCTAAAAACAATATGACCCAAATTGTCTTCAATGTAATATAAAGGGTAAAATGAAGCAGTAATTAGAAATGTTGTTGAAAAGCAGGTGCGTTTACTTCTGAATATGAATCATATGTTACTCATCGTTTCTGCCTGCCTGGTTGAAATGATGATATTAGGTTAATTAAAAATTCAGAGGTATTTGAGAAGGGTAGGATTTATGGTGGTAATTTACTCAGGTGAAATAAAATACACTTTTAAGGCTTATGTACAAATACATAATTCAACATGCTGCTAAGAAGAATTACCTCTTGCCAGTTGCTTTGCCTGAAATGAGGAATTATCAGAACAGTTGTGGGTCTGCCTTTTCTTTTTGAAGGTGAACTGCAAATTGATATCCAGCGATACTGTCAAATAATTCCTCCTTCCATCCATTCTCTAGAATGCTGCTGCTTTAAGTGTGTGCTTGCTGCTTCTTACAGAGTTTTTGTCACTTGCTATTTAGGATCTGACTCTATCCTCTCACCATTTTTTTTGTTTGGTTGGATTTTTTGTGTTTAGCTGGAAGGGGCTGAAATCAACGATCAATACCATTTGTGATCATATTTAACACAGTTGTGATACCTGTGCTAGAAGGTTTTTATGTTAGAATTTTTGCTGATGCTGCATGGTTCCAGCCTGACAGCTGAGCTTGAGAAGTGCATCTTTAACTGTATATACCAGTGCTGGCTTAGGCCCAGGTGCATCCTTGGCAGGGAACCCTGTTAAAGGCTTCCAAGAGACATCTTGGTGTGCAGAGAGGAATGCAAACACCACTCTCTGTGAGAGTTGCTGGCAGCATGGGCTCAAATGCCCTAATTTTCCATCCAGTGATGTTTTCTCCATCTCGTATTTTTGCAACGTTAAAAAAAAATCCTAGCATTCCTTGAGCTACTTCTCTCTCTCTCTCTGTGGATGAGGCACAGGTTAGCAGAGTTTTAATGCTGGTTTTGTAGGCAGGGTTTGCCTGACATGGTGAGGATGAGAGAGGCAGGACAATCTCCCATTTCTAAGGCAGGATTAAGCAGGGGATTGAGTGCCTGGAAATTACAGCATTCCTTGAACACCTACCTGCATGTGGTAGTCCTGTGTGTGGGGCTGAGAAACACCTACCAACTTCAACACAGCTCTGGGATGATGACCAGCAGCAGCAGCAGAGGTTCAGCCAGGGGAGATACAGTAGCTGTCTGCACAAATTATCACCTTGGGCAATGAGCAGGACACGGCAGAAGGGTTTGAAGCAGTGAGTTCCCAACTAGGGCCAAGTCAAGGAAAGTGCAGGATTTTTCCAAAAGCTGCAGGAGGGCTTTTGACGTCACCTCCCAAAGGGATTCAAAACAATCGTGCCACATCTTTGCTCCCCTGGCTCACAACAGCTGTGTCTGAGCTGGTACACAATGAATGGGGAATGGGTTTCTGGTAGGCTAGAGGGACGTTGTGTAGGCAGGAGCTCAGAGAGGTAATTATTTCTATGCATTTATAGTCTTTGTAAAGCACCAGAGAACAGTTTTCTCACGGAATGATGGAGTGCTGTCAAATAATTACCTGCTGATTGTAAACAATCAGAAGGAAGGAGAAGACGTCGTAGTGGAGCATCTGCGTGTGATAATTACTGGGCTTTTTATTCTGTTGTTTTGGACTGTGTGTACAAAAGGTTGTCTTATCTTGGGGTGAGAGGTCATTGTTCAGTATGTACCATGGCTGAGAAATGTGGTTTGAATCCCAGTAATTATATTGTGAGTGGTGGAAAAAAAAAAAATCAGCCCTTGAAGTATCGCATAAGTTACGTGTGGATTGTTCAGTGCAGTCAGAGATTTCATGTGTTGCTATGCTTATGTCTTAGAGTTGGATATGTCATGTATATGTCATGAAAATGAGGAGGTCTCTAGCCAGTTTGTTTCACAATAGTTGGCAGTATCTGAGGTTGTTGCCTAAGAATCACAGAATGTTAGGGATTGGAAGGGAGCTCGAAAGATCATCCAGTCCAATCCCCCTGCGGGAGCAGGATCACCTAGACCAAGTCACACAGGAACATGTCCAGGTGGGCTTTAAACGTCTCTAGAGGAGACTCCACAACCTCCCTGGGCAGCCCGTTCCAGTGTCTGTCACCCTCACTGGGAAGAAGTTTCTTCTCTCATTTATGTGGACCTCCTATGTTCCAGCTTACACCCATTGCCCCTTGTCCTGTCATTGAATGCCACTGAGAAGAGCCTGGCTCCATCCTCCTGACACTCTCCCTTGATGTATTTATAAACATTAATAAGGTCACCCCTCAGTCTCCTTTTTTCCAAGCTAAAGTGACCCAGCTCCCTCAGCCTTTCCTCACAAGGGAGATGTTCCACTCCCTTCATCATCTTTGTGGCTCTGTGCTGGACTCTCTCCAGCAGTTCCGTGTCCTTCTTGAGCTGAGGGGCCCAGAACTGGACACAGTATTCCAGACGTGGTCTCACCAGGGCAGAGTAGAGGGGGAGAAGAACCTCTCTCGACCTACTAACCACATCCCTTCTAATACACCCCAGGATGCCATTGGTCTTCCTGGCCACAAGGGCACATTGCTGGCTCACGGTCATCCTGCTGTCCACCAGAACCCCCAGGTCCCTTTCTCCTGCACTGCTCTCCAACACCTCAGTCCCCAACCTATACTGGTACCTGGGGTTGTTCTTGCCCAGATGCAAGACTCTACATTTGCCCTTGTTATATTTCATTATTTCTGCATACTTCTTTGTGTACTGCTCTCTTAAATTGCTTCTTTGGGAATATATTGTCTTCTGCAGCCCTTTGCATAAAACTCCCTACAGCCTGTATTCCTTTGGACCCTAGAGATAGAAAAAATGTGAGAATTCTATTTCTGTGTTCTATTTCTTTGATTCCTGAGCTGGATCAATCTTTTAGTTATCAAAGACGTTTCAATTGAGGAACCTGGTTTAAAAAAAGTAAGCAAACAAAAAAGCAAAGCGGAGAAGGAGAGAATTTTCAGCGAGTACAGTAAGCTAAATGTCAGAACTCCCTCCCTTTCTCTATCTAGGGTCTTTTGTAAAATCCAAAGCAAGGTTTATTTTGGGAAACAAGCCAGCTGTGCAGCTGTGGGCACAAGGCTTTGCATGAGGTTCCTTCTAAAGCCTCTCGTTTCAAGGTGAGGCAAAGGCGGGGTAGTGCGAGATGGGAGGGGAGAAGTGAATGGTGCTTAGCTGGGTACAGAAAATGGTGGTTGTGGTTGATCTGACCCTGCGGAGGCTGTGATGGACCCGGAGAAGGCAGATGCTCCAGGTGGCTGAGGTTGCCCCGCTCCATTTGCTGCCACGCTGTTTCTAGCATTAGCCCCAGTGGTGCTTATTGCAAAATGGCAACGGGTGATATCTTAATCTGTGAGAAGAAACAAAGCTGGCATTTGTAAAGATATCAGGGAATAGATCAAAGAAGATCTACTAGCAAAATCTGCTTAAGACCGTCTCTGAGGATCGAGGGGACATCTGTCTGCAAATCAACAAGTGACTCTCAGTGGAAGAAAGAGTTGTTCTGTCTCACGCTGAAAAGTGAAGTCTCCCAGACCAAGAGCACCATTCATGTCCTCAGACACTGAGTTTGGAGTGAGTTTATTTGCAAGGGATATTTTGATGTTGCTGCATGGTTTATGTTCTGGTGTCTGGTTCTATGTATGTTTGTTTGTAATGAAAGGAATATCTGCTCATGTTAGTCTGTTACGTTATCTTGACATTCCAGGTTACAAATGGTTCTAAAATTCTGATGTTTTATTATTTGTATGATTTGTGGTCCATATGTATTCGGTTTGTCTGGCAAAGTGTTGGTAGCAGTGAGGGGCTACAGAGGTGGCTTCTATGAGAAGCTACTAGAAGCTTCCCCCATATCCCATAGAGCCAACGCCAGCTGACTCCAAGACAGACCTGCTGCTGGCCAAGGCCGAGCCCACCAGTGTCAGTGGTAGAACCTCTGGAATAACATATTTAAGAAGGGAAAGAAAATGACTGTGCAAGAGCAATTGCAGCTGGAGAGAGGAGTGAGAACGTGTGGATATGTGAAGACAGAGGAGCCCACACTGGAACAGGTTTGCTGGCAGGACTTGTTGACCCCATGGGGGACCCACACTAGAGCGGTTCATGAAGAACTGCAGTTCCTGAAGGACTCACATTGGAGTAGTTCATGGAGAGCTGTCTCATGTGGGAGGGACCCCACACTGGAGCAGGGGAAGAGTGTGAGTGGCAGACAGCTTGTGATGAACTGACTGTAGCCACCATTCCCCGTCCCCTTGCACTGCTCAGGGGGAGGAGGTAGAGAAAATTGGGAGTGAAGTTGAGCCCTAGAAGAAAGGGGGGCAGGAGGAGAAGGAAGGTGTTCTAAGATTTAGGTTTTATTTCTCTTTGACCTGCTCTCATTGGTAATAAATTAACTCATTTCCCCAAGTCAAGTCTGCCCTGCCCATGATGGTGAATGGTGAGTGATCTCTTTGTCCTTATCTCAACCAAAGAGCTTTTTGTTATACTTTCTCCCCTTGTCCAGTTGAGGAGGGGAGTGACAGAGTGGCCTTGGTGGGCACCTGGTGTCCAGCCAGGGTCAAACCTACCACATCATGAAATCTGTTTCATAGTCCTGGGACTTGGTGAGGGATATAGTATTTTTTTTTTAAGTCACAGAAATTTGTGTTGGTTTTTCCCTGACTTTGATCCCCAAAGCTTGCACTTGGAAATGCAGCAGTATTACATTGCTTATTCTGTCTGGGATTATGCTTGCTGCTCTAGATTCCTGTAGTTTTAATTGTTCCACTCGAATTACACTAACCTCACCTGAGCAGTGTCTGTAAGCCAGCTGGACATGTCAGGTAGTACTTAAGGATGTGGTTTTATTTAGACAAGAGAAGGGCATGATTTAGCTAGTTGACGTCTAATTTGCATTTGGGTTCATGCAAAACAAGATAATCAAGAGGTAATTTCTCTTGATTAAAAGTTATAGTGCACTTAAGATCCAAACCCAGATTCTAAAATGTTCATTCTCTTGCCTTAAACATTTTGAAAAATACCTTTAGATAGTGTCTGTGTGTGCCATCTTTCTTTGTGTTCCAGTTCCTGTTCTGGGTGTTCTTGGGTTAATGTCTTGTGAAGATCCCCTATAGAACTAATTATAGAGCTTACAAAAATAGCTGCTATGTTTTATTATTCCTTCATTACCCTAGTAGTGGGCTGAAAATACATGTGATTTTTAAAGAAATGAATGGATGTGATTTCACTAAGTCACTGGCTTTGCATCTTACTTTTTCTTATGGAGCAACAGATTTGGTTCCTTAATTATGTCTTTCTTGCTGAAAAGCAGGCAATGAAAAATCTGAAAAGAAAATGACAGTAAGGGCTTTGGAAGGGAAGGAAAAAAGCAGGAAACTTAGAAGGAGACTGATGGCTCACCTAGACCTCCAGTGGTAAAAAAGCAATGAATAGAAGAAGAAACTTCAACCATAATGATACCATCTCCTTTAGGTTCACATACCCTGCCAAAGCATGGGATAGTAGCTCGTGTTCAATCTCTTACAAAGCTGTTAGCAATTGTCTTGAAATTAGAGATGAGTGGTCCTTGTAGCAGTATGGGGTGAACTGACTGAATATATATTAAAAATTGACTTTCTGATGTGGTGAGGACTAACAAACATAGCTTCATAGAACCATTTTACAGCAAAATAGCTCTTTAGTGCTTCAGAATTATTGATTGAGTCAGTCAAGTTCTACATCTCTGCCACAGATCAGTTGAATTTTCAAAAGGCCCCTCACAGAGTAAGGCTGCATAAACTCTGTGAAGTTTAAGAAAATGCAGGAGTTAAGAGATCACCATTCAGATAAATGCTTACATGAGCTGTACCAGCTGGAGCATCTTTGTCCTTCCACGAGTCCATATGTGTCCTCAGTCTCCTGTCGCTAGCTGGGTGGCAACCAGTAGAACCAGCCACTCATTGTCTGGCCTGGAGTATCTTCCGGTGCCAAGTGAAGGAGGGGAATAAAGTGGGAGTCCTTGGGGCTGGACTCGCTGCACTCCCTGCTCCTCAGGGAGCCTCCTGGCAAAGCCAACCCTGCTGGCAATGCACGTTACACTGCCTCGGTGCTCTCACCTTTGAGAAGGAGAACTTGTCCTCTGGTGGTCAAGAGATGTGTGTCAAAAGGATATGGTGCATTTCCCCACGTTGAATGTAACTATGCAAATAGAGGGATGCTCATAGGGTTTGTTTCTGCCGTGTCCCCGGAAGATGAGAGCCCAGTGCAGGGGCGAGAGCAGCGTTCCCAGGCAGGGAGTAGCCTGTGTCTCCTAGGTGAGAGAAGAACGCGCTGTGAGGAGTATAAGCCATTCTAGCTAACAGGGTACAAAATGTTAGGGCTTCTCTTTGCCCTCTACTTAACACCTGGAAGTCACTGGGGGAAAGGGAGGTTTGTTCCTGATTTGTTTCAGCTGCAGCTACACGCAGAGTGTTAGATGTTTATTCATCCATAAGTTCTAATTGTGTACTACAGGAGGAACATCGTGTTTAGAAAGACACAGGTAAACTAAGCAGCAAACATTGAAGCTCTAAGTATGAAAGCCCTGTATTCCCTCTGAACTTCCCACAGCCTACGTAGCTGAATTTTGTGCAAAAACCTTACTCAAACTGAGATGTTGGAATTTGTTCTCTGATGGAGGCCACGGTGCTTTGGCCCTTTCTTGGAAGTACCCAGGCCATGACTTAGTGTTCATCCAGTTTATCACCAGGAACATCTCCCACACCTTCTGTGCAGTCCTATCTGCTTCACTTTCCTCTTGGATTCTGAAGACAATTTCCATTTTGCAACTAAGAAGTTTCCATATATGAAACATTTCCTGTGAAGTGAGCTGTACAGAACAGACAGTTACTTTAAAATGTCTACTTCGTGATGAATTAACTAAAAAGCACATCTCATTTTACTCTGGTTAATTAAAAAAAACAGGTAAGTCTGATTTCAGTGCAGTGATGCTAATTTTATAACCTAGTTTGTCAGGACATTCTGACCCCCATTTTTGGTTCTTCTAGGCAGATGCTACTTCAGTGAAAAACAGAAACATTCTAAATCCTAGAATAGGTGGTGGACTAAATAAATATTAAGTAAGAACAACCTCAGTCTGTCCAACTACAGGCAGTATTTAGGGGACATTACTGAGTGTAATAAGCTCTTTGTCACTTTACTTTTTCTTATTGATAGCCTGCTCTGGACTGGATAATCAACCATGAATATTAAATTTGCTGATAACCTAGAAATATAACTGGAAATGTGCAGAGCAGCTGCAGAGAGTACTTATTTTTTAAGACAAAAATCCTCTTGGCTTCACTGGGAATTTCACCTGAGAGGAAGCCTTAGGATCTGGTGCAATTGAATTAGGTTAAATGAAAAATAAATGGCTCTGGTGAAAGAAAAGAGCATTTAGAGTTGTGTTTTTATATGCAACAAGCTGTGATAGTTGTAGTTACCAATGATAAATATGTCATTTCTCACTCATGGATCTATGGCACAAATCTAACTAGCTAATCTAGGCGTAAGATCCTATTCAAACTGGGCACAGAATTCAGTCTCTTCAGAAAATTTATGCAGCTCTGAGAATTTTGCTATATAGAGCCATGCTGAGATTTAATACAGTGAATGCTGACATATCTCATGAGTGATCTCATTGAAGTTAATCAAGGTGTAGTGAGAGAAAATGTGCCTCGGTCATCAGAACTAGCATCAGAAAACAATTTCTTTTGATAAATAATGTGACAAGTGAAAGGAAAGGAGCAGAACAGCATGTTGACGTTGTAGAGGTTATTGTGTATTTAATTCTAACAAAAGTCAGTTTTTCTGCATTCAATTTAAGATTTTTATCTTTTTCTCCCCTGAAAAATTATGGCATGAGAAGAACACTTTAAGATGATGATGGAAGTGATGCAATGGGAGGGGGAAAAAAAATCAAGGGTAACCACCAAGAACTTTTCTTGTTCCATTCACTGCAATTCATCACCACGAAAGCAGTAGCCACTTCCACTTGCTTTCATGGGCTGACATTCAGAGGAAGAGATCACATCCCCGTTCCTGTCAACCTTGGAAGGCCATTAAAATGCCGTAGGTCACTTTCTTACATGACTCATGTAGATTCCAGCCTATATACAATGAAGATAACTAATCCAATGGCTTTACTTCAGGAGTCAGGGTGAAAATGTGTGTTTTAAACCCTTGCAGAGGGAGCGTCATCCGTCCTTTAACTGAGGTAGCCTCTGTAACATCTTCAGTTGTGTTGAATTTCAGTCCTTGGGAGCATCTGTTTCTGTGGGAGTAACGCTTCTGGTTTGCAGCAGCCTGCTCCAGGAGTACTGCAGAACTGGGTGGTTGTTATACAACACCAGGGTGAAGAAAAGCCTACAACAGGAGTAGGTGGCTCTTTGCAAAATCGGGTGAATTAAAATCGGTGTGTGGACTCAAGAAAACAAGTCTTTCTTTAGGATTTCACACCCGTAGGTATAGAGAAGAAATTAAATAAGAAGTTTTCTGATATAGAACCTTACAAACTTTCTTTTCCCCTTCCAAGGCTTTTTCTGTGTCAGGTGAAACATTTTTATTGCCAGTAGTCTGTTGGGTGGTGGTGTGTCTGTTCTGGTGCAGAAAGTGCATGATGTACCTGAAGGCTTCCCTTTGCAGTGGACTTTTTTAAATATATATAATCCAGCATATCATGCCTGGTGAAATACCAAAAAATCAAGAGAGTAATACCTGTTGGGTGTGAAAAAGGCCTACGAGTCTGTCTCCTAGGGAGTGTATTAAAGCCTACTCCGGATTCAAAGCTCACTAACTCTGTGCAGCTTGCGTGTAGTCCCCAGAGAGAGAATATGCAAGATGCTAAAATAATACTGTGTTTAGTGCAATATAAAGGTACATATAAAGCATAAGAGTAACTGGGATTGTTCTGGTCGAATGTTTTCCTTGCTAGTTCCCTTATGATTGAAGTAGCTTTAAAGTAACATTCATGCTCAACCTCAAGAACCTATGTGTTAAAGTTATTTTGAAACATTTTATAATGTTATGATAAAAATCTGTTCAGTCCTCCACATTTGCAGAAATGGAGTTCTTTCTAAATACATCAATCATTTTTCTTCCTTTTAAAAAAGAGAACCTCTGATTTAGCAACTCAGGCAGTTCAATAGCTGGAGTTTGCTGCTGCTTAAGCTGTGTAACATCTGAATCATTTCTTTCAACATGTAATATCTGCTAAGTAGATCAGTCATTTCCGAGACAAACATAAATGGTGGGGGTTTCATGTGAAAGACTGAAATCCCCTCTCTTCTTTGATTTTTTCTGAAGAGATGTTCTCTGTATGCTGGCAATCTAATCTTTGGAATGGTACTCATTTATCTTTTGAATGAAACATGAAATGAAAGCCCTAAACACTTGTGGTCATTAAAGAGACAGCTGAACCTGTATCCTATTTCAGCTCAGGTAATTACATTCCGCCTTCTTTAGCGATGTCAGTCAGGAGATGACTCAGCTGGAATCACTGTGTGCCTGGCACGGGGTGGCACCCATGCCTTAACGCCATAGGTGGCTATGTGTCTGTGGTGGGCTGCAGACACTTACAGCTTTTGATAGCAGCTACATGGTTTTAAATGTGAATGACTCTTAGGTGGAGTACAAGCATGTAGGTGTGAGAGTGAGCTCAGCTCATCCACTGTACTTCTCCTTGCCTTCTTTGGAATCAGTGGTATTGCTGATTTGGACAGAGCAGTTCTACAGGACCAATTATAGGTGCTTGCACACCTAGCACATCTTATTGTAAGCAGGGCTCTTTGAGCTGAGAAGAGTGGAGGGGCACTCAAACTCAGATTAGGATCCCATGCGTCACCCTCACATGGCTGCAGCCACCCAGCTTCTTTATGATAGCCTACTGGTTTATCGCTGACTTGAGCTGTAGGTGCCCTTCAATTGAAGAGAGATTAAATAGATCGTTCCTATTTCCGAGATGGTATTTTAACAAGTAGCCAGGATGGGTCTGTCCATCCTTTTGCAGTTGAGCCACTGACTTTGATAATGAGAGAAAGTTTTCAGGCTCAGAAACGAGATAACTTTGTAGCCATGAGAAGTTTGGTTCTTCTCCTTGAGTGTTAGTAAAATATTGAAACTGGTCTGCTGTTGATCAGCCAGAAGGTATGACTAGTTCATGTATTTTACTTGCTTACATGACCACTTATGAAGACTGAATTCCAATGTGGAGATGTTTTATGAAGATGTCCCAGGTTCCCATTTGATGCTTTGGAGCACACATGATGGTATAGTATGGGAGAGATATTCAGGTGTTGGTAATAGTTTATGTAAGGAAAAAATTATTTCTGGCGGTGATTATGTTTCCTAGAAAGAGACTGAGTGGTTTCTCTGGTTTTGTTTTTTCTCTGTACCATAGACTGAGTAAAGAATGTCCCATGAGCGGTGCCAGCCCCTGCAGAAAGTAAGTGTAGAGCGTGGCAGGACAGTTTATTTTTTTTTGCTGCCAGATACTCGTTCTGTTCCTTTCTACACCAGCTGTCCTGTCCACCTCTTGTGGCAGCCCCAGCTCTGGAAAGCCTCTCAGTCTCCCCAAAATGAATTGCTAACAGGGAAAGAACCCATTGGGACTTTCATTGCCTGCATCTTTCTGTCTCCCACCTTTAATTGTTTTGTTTCTCACACTTGGAATGTCCGACTCAGAATTTTTCAATTTTTTCTGTTAACTGCTTGGAGAAAGTAGAGACATAATTCATACCTCAGAAATTTTCTTTGATTTTTTCATCTGGAATCTTGTTTCTCCTCCAACTTTTATAGAGTTTAAAGCTGATGTGGTTTGTGAGATGTGTGTGCTGATAGAAATAACAACCCCCTCAGTGGAGTATCCATCATTTATAGGCCGGGCAGTCAGATACAGGCTGATAATGCCTTGCTATTCCAAAGGTCTCCCTCTTGGGATGACTGAGTCATATATTTCTTTTTCAACAAAGCTTTGGTTTCCTTTTTTTCTGTCTCCCTTACCCCCATCTTTTCTCTGCAGACTTTATTAGGTGTATTCATTACTGAGTAAGATGAAAGAAAGTGGCATGTGGATGGATGGTGGTAGATCACTGAGGACACAGCATTTGATCAATAAAGACCAGAATTTCCCCATATCTAGTGTCTGTCTCACTGACTTGACTGTGGGGAATCTTTTCAGATCCCTGCATGATATGTAACTTATAAATGTAAAAATAATTAAGTACAAAATTAGATAAGGAGGAGGTAGTCCACTGCTCACCCCGCTGCTACAAAAAGACATGTCGCTTTGTTAAAGTTGTAGGTTGTCCTAGTGCTCGTGACGTGTTCCTTCTGGGGTTTGAATAAACTACCTGGTGTCTTAAATCCATTATTATATCTTCTTACTACAATCAGCAAAGTAAAATTGATCACTAATTTGCTGAATAGTTTCAACAGGGAACTGATTCACTGTAAAAATAACTGGCAATAGCTCCTTTGGAAGCAATTCTTCCAGGGAAAGCACAGCCACCATGGGAAATGTAATTCAGTTGGCATTGCCACTCTGTTGACTCTTGTGGAAAAGTGGAAGATGCCTCAGTTCAATGCATTTAATGTGATTTTTCATGAATGTTAAAGGCAATCTAGCTGAAGGAACTTATATATAGTATATTCATGTTTCCAAATTTCATGTTTCACTCTTCTCTACGTTACTGTCTATGAAGTGCCAGACCTAAAGGGCACAGACAGTTTTTCTAAGCCAAATTGAGAAATAAGATTAGGAAAGAATTAAGGGAAGAATTTTGTGTCAGTCAAAGCTAAAAATGACAAATTCATAAACTGCCTGTGTGAGCAACAACAAATTTCAGTTTTCCACTGAAGGAAAAATGTCTTTTTGAGACATGAAGAAAAGGATCCAACGAGGTCAGGAAGTAACTCCCTTTTTTTTTTTTCCTAATTTTCCATATTAGAATACATCACTTTTGATATAAAGCTGTATACCTAAGCTGAAGGGCTGACCATATCTGAACCATAAAAGCCAAAAGGCTTTCTAGTTTCCATAACCTTTTCATTTGTACTGTCAGCTGTATTGAAACCTTGACCTGTTAAATTTGGTGAAAAGGTATTTTATAAAAACTTAATTTGACAGTCATGAAAGGCTTTGTCAGTCTTTACCTCACTGAGTTGTCTTGCACCATGAGTAGTCATAGTAATTTCAGTTGTCTAGTAATGATGTAACGTACAGCTCAGTGTGAGAGCAGGTGGCTGAAAATGCTAGCCAAGGAAAAATGAATCTAAAAGGATAATTAATAGAAGGTTTATAAAGTGGTAATATGTATTCATAACAACATTTTGAACATAATGTTTTATTCAGAATAGATGAGTCATTTATCTGACATTATAAATGTCAAGCTTTATAAATATTGGGGTATATTGTAAGGTTGTGGTTTATCTTTTTTAATATATTTTTTAGATTTGCTTAACACTTAAGAATTATACTTGGCTCCTTCCCAGGTCAGTAGATGATTCTAAATTTATAGACTCAGAATGAAGCTATTATTTGATACTCAAATTTCAAATTGTTCTAGTGCATGAATACGTGCTGACTGGAACTAGGAGGCACTGAATACCCATTTTTCATGCTGAAGATTTTGACTGGATGAGTTTTAATCATTATAAGAAAAAAGCTTGTATTAGCATACAGTGTCATAAAGCATTTAAGGTGAAGATGTAAAAAGAGAACGAATGACCTGTAATGTTTGCATTCTGACATACCAGATTATAGAATCATAGAATGGTTTGGACTGGAAGGGACCTCAAAGATCATCTGGTTCCAACCCCATGCGCACCCCAAAAATAAGATCTGCTTATTGAGGAATGTAAGCACAGAAGCAAAGGCCAAGAATGGAGGGTCTAATTCCAGTGCCTCTGTCTTGTGTGTATCATACATATTGGCATATTGTGTGAATATTTGTACTGCTCGGGAATGCTTCAACAAGTAAGGCAGCTAAAGCTTACTTGGCACAGAGCATCTTTTCTCTAGATTGTGTAGAAAAGCACCATCTTTAAATATGTTTGGAGTTTTATTAGTTTATTTTGACAGTATAGGAGGAGGGTAGAAGGGGAAGAAAAGAATCCTTGATGTTCCTGAACGTTGATTGAGGCGTTATTTAGCATGGAAGGTATTTTATAAAGTGCATCACATCAGATAGGACTATATAGTCTGTTTATAATCCCATTTAGAGACTATAAACAAGAAAAATTATATTGATAAGTTATATATTTCAAGCAGACTTTAGCAGTAGATTCCAATTTTGAGCAGGTCAGCCTTAATGATGTAACTTGATTGTCATGTTGTTAATTTAAAACAGCATCTTTTTTATTGTACCACATAAAACAGCACTAATATGAGAGACCATGACAATTTATGGACAACTTATAGAGATTATTTCCTCTTTGGAAGCAACTGTTAATAAATTTGTCTTATAAAAAAGGTGGAGATTGTAGTTGTTTATTGATCTTAATAATCGTCTATTTTATGAAATTCCCTGCAGCTGTTTTAAGACACCATTTTAAGGCCAGGGATGAACAAAGACCTGGTATAAAGACATCACAAGTCTTGAGTAAAAATCTTTAGAATTTGGTGAGGTCATCATGAAGGACACAGCTGTCTATAGACAGCCAGACAGGAGATTTTCTGTTTCTTTGGCTTTTTAAAAGCCAAGGTAAAGCTCCCTTAAAATACAAGTTTATACTGGAAAGATGAATTGATTACTCTATTATTAAGGACTGACTTGGCTCTACGTGGTTCCTCTTAACTTTCAGAATGAAAATCACAAACAACCCCTTTAGTTGACCCTGTATATTTTGTGGATATGTTATGTATGTGTAATACAGCTTGTATTTGCCTGAAGTGATGTGTCTTTTAAGAACTCCTGAGGAAAGAGTGTAAAAATTACTTGTAAATGTTGGCAGATAATCACAGTATTCATGATTTCTCATTTATTTTGTTTCTCCTTCCCTCTCAAAAATACTCAGTGTTATTGTGAGCATTCTGTTACTTCCAGAAATTAATTTGAAAGTGAGATAATCTAATCTAAATTCAGTGTAAATATACGTACAGCTAAAATATGCTTTCAAGACTAACATAGGATTATGTGTGTACTGTGGGGTGTAGGTCATTGCTTGTTTTCAGAAAACAAGGATTTCTGTGTCTAAGTCATCACAAATTATGGTTTAGAATTAATAATGTATTTTTCATAGAACATAGAATGGTTTGAATTGGAATGGACCTTCCAAGGTCATCTAGTCCAAGCCCGCTCCGGTGAGCAAGGACATCTCTACCTAGATCAGGTTGCTCAGAGCCCCGGCCAACATGACCTTGAATGTCTCCAGGGATGGGGCCTCCACCAGCTCTCTGGGCAGCCTGTTCCAGTGATCCACCACCCTCATATTAAAAATTTCTTCCTAATGTCTAAGTAAAATCTACCCTTCTCTAGTTTAAAACCATTACCCCTCATCCTATTGCTACAAGCCCTTATAAACAGCCTCTCCCCAGCTTTCTTGTAGCCCCCTTTCAGGCATTGGAAGGTCGCTAGAAGGTCTCCCTGGAGCCTTCTCTTCTCTAGGCTGAACAATCCCAACTCTCTCAGCCTGTCTTCATACAAGAGGTACTCCAGCCCTCTGAGAATTTTTGTGGCTCTTCTCTGGA